>CM077643.1:371601918-372121918 GCA_039707465.1 Rhabdophis nuchalis
TCTTAACAGAACTTGAATCCAAAATGCACACTATCACTGTGAAATGTACTGTGATTTGACACTATTTATTTATTTATTTATTTATTTATTTATTTATTTATTTATTTATTTATTTATTTATTTATTTATTTATTTATTTATTTATTTATTATTCAGATTTATATACTGCCCTATTCTCCTTAGTGGGACTCAGGGCAGTGCACAGAAAGAATAAAAACTCATAACAAATAGACACAATATAAAATAGAATTAAATAATTAAGTCTGTGCTAAAAGTAGTTAAAACAATTAAAATCTTAAATTTAAAATTGAACCATTAATCTATGCCAGGCCAGCCTGATGGAAAAAGTGCATTTTAAGCACCCGGTGGAAGAGGCGTAGGTCCATGATAGTGCGCAGGTCGGGGGCAGGTCATTCCAGAGGGCCGGACCCACCACAGAGAAGGCCCTCCCCCTGGGGGTCACCAGCCAGCATTGACCGGCAGACGGCACCCTGAGGAGGCCCTCTCTGTGGGAGTGGCCAGGTCAAAGGGAGGTATGTGGCAGGAGGCGGTCTCGCAAATAGCCAGGACCTGTGCCATGGAGCGCTTTGAAGATGGTTACTAACACCTTGAAGCGCACCCGGAACACCACAGGTAGCCAGTGCAGCTCGCGCAGGAGAGGTGTTAAATGGGAGTACCGTGAAACTCCCAGAATCCCCCACATGGCCGCATTCTGCACTAGCTGGAGTCTCCGGGTTCATCTCAAGGGGAGCCCCATGTAGAGAGCATTGCAGTAGTCCAGGAGGGGGAAATGATGAGGGCTTGAGTGACCGTGTGTAGGGCGTCCCGATCTAGAAAGGGGTGCAACTGGCGTATCAGGTAAACCTGATAAAAAGTCACCCTGGCCATGGCTGTCACATGGTCATCCAAGGACAGCTGAGAATCCAGGAGGATGCCCAAGTTGCGAGCCCTTTCCGCGGGGGCTAATGACTCACTCCTGATAGCCAGAGATGGAACTAACTGGCTATATCGAGACGCCGGAAACCACAGCCACTCAGTCTTGGATGGGTTGAGTCAAAGCTTGTTCCTCCCCATCCAGACCCACACAGCCTCCAGACAGTGGGACATCTGGCATCGTTGGAGTGGTTAGAGGTAGAGATGTACAACTGAGTATCATCAGTGTACTGATGGTACTCTACCCCAAAACCATGGATGATCTCGCCCAGTGGCTTCATTTAGGTGTTGAACAGGAGGGGCGAGAGAACCAACCCCTGAGGCATCCCACATGTGAGGGGCCTTGATGTCGATCTCTGCCCTCCTGTCAACACAAATTGCGACTGGTCGGAGAGGTAGGAAGAGAACCACCACAACATGGTGCCTCCCATCCCCAACCCCTCCAGCCGGTGCAATAAGATACCATGGTCAATGGTATTGAAAGCCGCTGAGAGGTCTAATAGGACCAGGATAGAGGAACAACCCCTATCCCGGGCCCTCCAAAGATCATCTACCAACGCGACCAATGCCGTCTCTGAGCTGTACCCAGGTCGGAAGCTGGACTGGCGCAGATCTAGATAGACAGTTTCTTCCAGGTATCGGGGGAACTATTGTGCTATCACTCTCTCAACAACCTTCGCTAGAAAGCTAATGTTGGAGACCGGACAATAATTAGCCAACAATGTTGGGTCCAGGGAAGGCTTCTTGAGGAGGGGTCTCACCACCGCCTCTTTCAAGACCGCCGGTAGAAACCCCTCACTCACTATTTAATAATAATAATAATAATAATAATAATAATAATAATAATAATAATAATAATAATAATAATAATAATAATAATAATAATAATAATAATAATAATAATAATAATAATAATAATAATAATAATAATAATTTAATTTATAGACCGCTCCGTCTCCCTGGGGGGACTCGGAGCGGTGCACAGGGAAGTTAAAAATACAATAAATATACATAAATAATTAAAAGGCAAATTAAACAGTTATCCCTGCGCTAAAATTCCCAATTTAAATTACTAAAATCCCATAATAAAAGAGACTACCCTAGGCCGGCCAAGCAGAAAAGATGTGTTTTTAATTTTAGACGGAAGGAGCGGAGGTCCGTGGTTGTTCTAATGTCGGGGGGAAGGTCATTCCAGAGGGCTGGGCCCACCACAGAGAAAGCCCTTCCCCTGGGCGTCGCCCGCTGACAAAGTCTAGTGGACGGCACCCGGAGAAGTCCCTCTCTGTGGGAAGCGAATCGGCCGTGAGGATGTATGGGGCAGGATCCGATTTCCTGGAGCTTGCCTTGTGTAACCTCCTGGGAGGCCAGTACCAGCCACCAGGGACACGGGTCCAATAAACATGTGGTAGCATTCAGCCGCCCCAGCAACCTGTCCATGTCATCTGGAGTCACAAGGTCAAACTCTTCCCACAAAACGGTCTCAAGGCTTGCCTCCATTTGCCCGCCCGGACTAACCTCATTGGAGGCCAGTTCGCTCCGGATCTGAGCGATTTTATCCTGCAGATAATGTCCAAATTCCTCTGCTCGACCCTGTAGGGGAGGAGGGAGGGAGGAGGGAGCGGGTCACTCTGAACAGGGCAGCAGGGCAGTTATCTGTGGATGCGATAAGGGCGGCAAGATAATTGCGTTTTGCCGCTCTTATCACCACGAGGTAGGTCCTCAAATGGGACCTAACACGTGTTTGGTCAGATTCGGGATGAGTGGATCTCCAAATGCTCTCTAGGCATCTCTTGCAGCGCTTCATCACCCTCAGCTCCTTGGAGAACCAAGGGGCCAAGGTGGATCGGCGCCGCGTGAGAGGTCGCAAGGGCCCCAGCGGCCACATTATTCCAGGCAGCCACTTGGTCCTCGGTGGAGACACGGGTCAGGTTCCCAGGTATTGGCCCAAGCTACATCTGGAACCTCTCTGGGTCCATCAGGAGCCTGGAGCGGAACCATTTTGGTATTTCCGGTTCCGCCTCCCCACTGTGGAGTGAAGCAGTTGGAAAGTCTAGTCAAGGGAGAGAGTGATCTGTCCATGACAGGGGTGTAATAGTTAAATCCCCTAATCCCAGATCACTCCTCCACTGGCCAGAGATAAAAACAAGGTCCAGCGTGTGACCCCCGGTGTGAGTGGGACCGTGAATTACTTGGGTCAGGTCCATGGCCATCATGGAGGCCTAAACTCCCAAGCCATCTCAGAGGTTTCACCAACCAATGGCAGATTGAAATCCCCCATAACTAATAGCCTGGGGGTCTCAACTGCCATCTCGGCTATCACCTCGAGGAGCTCAGGCAGGGTTGCTGAGACGTAGCGGGGAGCCAGGTACATAATCAGCAAGCCCAACTGCTGATTATGGCCCCACTTCACACACAGGGCTTCACAGCCGGCTATCTGCGGCACAGCGGTCTCCCTCGGATCTAGGCCCTCCTTTACGATAACCGCCATCCCCCCCCAGCTTTGGGCTCGTGGCTGATGAAATGCCCAGTAGCCTGGTTGGCACATTTCGACAAGGGGCACTCCCCCCTCGTGGCCCAGCCAGGTTTCCGTCACCCCCACCAGGTCCGGCTCCCCCTCTAATACCAAATCATGGATGAGGGGGGCCTTGTTGATAACGGTCCTCGCGTTGCACAGCATCAGCCTTGGGCCCAGGCCCTGAGAACCCGGACCTCCTGGATTGCGAGAAGAGCCATGGAGACCACAGCGCGCAACCGCTTGTAGACAGTGGGTGCGCACTCCCACAACGTGATATGGTCTCCGGCTCGCACCATGCCTATCCCTCCCATATACTGTCCTGATGATATGGCCCTCTGTTAAATTGACCTCTGATTCCCCCCTGATAGTGGACCCTACGTCCTCCCCGTCGGATCATAGGTCGGCCTGGACATAATACCCCATGGGTTACCCCCCCCCCACTTCCATAGTCTCTGTTAACCCACCCTCTTCCCTGGAACCCTTTAAAAATCTAGCTAAAAATCTCCCTAAAAACCCTCTAAGCTTCTGCTTCATCCACCTCTCAGGATTCACAAGTCCGTCATTGAGGTGGGCCCTCGTTAAAACTGAGGGCCAAACCTGTGAGAGAGGGGATTCTCCCAGGGCATGGAGGTCAGCTAAAGAGTACATTGAACACTATAGATATAATTCATTCCTTTTCATTCAGTGGCCCAGGCATTCCAGAGTTTTGCTGGAACACACACACACACACACACACACACACACACACACACACACACACACACCAGACAGATAGACACACCCCCCCCGAGGGGTGTTAAGAGTGTCTTACCCCCACAGTATTTTTTTCCATAGAGTAAGTCAGATGTGTAGCAAGTTTGGTTGAAATTGCTTGAGGCATTCCAGAGTTCTGCTTGATCATACATACATAATACATACAGACATACATACATGCACATATATACATACATACACATACATCCTTTTTAATATAGGAGAAGATAGATAGATAGATAGATAGATAGATAGATAGATAGATAGATAGATAGATAGACAGACAGACAGACAGACAGACAGACAGACAGACAGACAGACAGACAGACAGACAGACAGACAGACAGACAGACAGACAGACAGACAGATGCTGCTGAATAGAGATTAACAGAAATGAATTCCTTGGTCAGAGAGAATTTCCAGAATTCATAGGAATCCTACAATTATGAAGAAGAAAGTGATGCCTTAGAAGGAAAAAAAATCTAAATAACAAAGTATCTTTACTTTTCATTTCCCTGTCTACTATTTTTCTCTTCACAGGTAATGCCCAGCCTCAATGTCATCGTCATAGAGGACTCTGCTTATGTCGATGTGGAGGAAACACTGTGAACATTGGGAGATTGGACTGTAGGTTTGGGTGGACATGCTGTTGACCTTAAGTAATCACTCCTGTAATAAACATGCCACAGATGTGGATTTGGATACCCTAGTTTGCCTTCCAAAGCCTTCCAAGGCATTGACCTGAAGAGGAACAGGTGTTTCAAAGGCAGAAAGAAGGGCAGGAGACATTTTCAGGTTCAGATAATAGAATTTATCTTAAACTCACTTTTATTAACCTATTAATTTATCTCATTTCTACATCTTCTTTGGAAAATAATGCCATCTCCATCTACCACCCTGGATGTCTTCAAGATATGGCCAATGACCTGTGATTATCACCTGCTATCGTTTTATCTTTCTTACACAAATCAAATAGCTATCAGTTATTTGGCTGCTGAGGTTTTTCAGCAGGAGAAAATCTGCATAGGAGAGATCTCTTCCTGAACCATTCTCTTCGTTAAGTGGACAGACTGGCAGATGTATTCTATTAATTTTACTCACCAGCATAAAACAAATGGAAACACTGCAAAACAATAAAAGTACCAGAGAGTGGTTCAGGTAGGATAGATTGCAAACACAGAGAGAGAGAGGAATGGAAGGAGGAAATGCGCAACCAAATAGGTACTATTATGGACACTGTTTCACCTATGCTCATAAAGGAATGAGATCTAATAATATGCACAAGTGAAAATATAATTTGCAAAAGCAGAATGTGCACAAAAGTGTAAGAAACATAATCAGAAATCAAATTGGAACCTTTCTCATTTTTCTCCCTCTCAAGTCTTGTTCACTTACTTTCCAATTCTCCTTTATTCAAGATGGCAGCATGCTTAGGCGCAACGGCTTTGAGCTCCTGGTGTCACAGCAGACTTTTCCATCAAAAACTTGCTCTGAATCTGCTGTGAATTATAGAGAAACAAACATATCAACTGGTTGTGACACATCAGTTAAAGAAAAAAAAAGGATTACTCGCATTTATTAGAACAAGTAAGAATTACAAGTTTCAGGCAGAGAAATCCTCAAGAAGAAGCCTAGATCTGGATAGTGGAGAATGTTTAAAACCGATGTTGTATCGTAAACAAAGCCTTGATGAAACAATGATCGCAGATTCTTCACAAAGTTTATGTTCTGTAAGGGTGGCACCATCATTATCTCTTGGGAATATACAAGGGGCAACTGCAAGAATTGAAATGAAGAAGCGGAGAGCACCACCCCTATCAGTAATTCCATCCTTTTCTGTTGGGAAAGCTGAGAGAGAAGAAAAAATGCCAAGTGCGATTCCTCAAAGTTCATTGCAACAAGAAATAAAAAAGAAAAAGAGACGTGCTCCTGTTCCACCAACTCCTAAAATGCCAAAGAGATTTGAATTTCATACACATAATAACTGGTGAACTAACAGTAGATTTTCAACTGTCATTTGTCGACCATTTTGCTTCCCCGGTGAGATTCCTGTTATGGCTGTCACTGCTGTCTGTATTCCACCTGATGCAAATGTTGGCACAGCACTCGAACCAATTTCATTGCAATTTTATTACAATGACAAAAAAGATTATTATTATTATTATTATTATTATTATTATTATTATTATTATTATTATTATTATTATTATTATTATTATTATTATTATTATTATTATTATTATTGTGCCTAGATTGAGAAAGGGATACAAATATGCAATTTACAACCAAATAATTTTACCTCATGGACACAAATATTCCTATAAATTCTTAAAATCTGAGCTATATATCATAAATCACTGACAAGACTTATTAAAATATAAATAGTAATTAAATGTGTATGTCTAAGACCAATTGTTTACAAATATTCACCACCGTTATACAAAACCTGGCTTTTATATGGGATAGAGTCTCCTTATTTGGAAGTTCTATCTCATATAAGTAGAAGAAAGTTATTATAAAGTTACCTCAGGCTGACCTGAAGGAAAAGGGACAAAAGAAACAAAAAGAAACAATAAACCTTCTTCCAGTATTGTACTAAAATGCACAATGTAACGGCACATGAAGAATGATATGCATTATGAACCCTTACCACAAGGGCAGGGCTGGCTGACTGTAGGAATCTATGGAATTTTTTGTAGTATAAGACACTCTAATGTATAGGATGCACATTAGTGGATTTTTATAAGTTTCAGTGATGCTGCTAAGTGATGTCTGAAATGCCCTTCGGAGATTGTGTAATTTAATGAGCTCTGTGTCTTCTGCTAAATGGTTGTGACTTAATCCTATTATATCCTGAAGGATCATGTCCTATTCTTAAGACCATCACTCTGGAGCTGAAGGCCTTTTGTTTTGTAGATAGGCTGACCCAATCTTTCTTGATAGGCACAAAATATCTGCTGAGGAGTGCTATTAAGAAAGTTGGCTTTTGGAACTTCCGCTTCCGCCCTCCAATGGCGACGGATGGTCCCTGACTCGTCCGCCGCTTTGTTCCTTTTTTCTGCCCCCCGACGGGGGCGAGATGCCCCATCTTGGGGGTCTCCCGTAGGGTTGGCTTGCTGGGGTCGATCCCTTCCCATGGCGGTGGGAAAGCGACCCTTGTCTTCGACCTAGGTGAGGAAAGGCTGGCTGCGGGGGGGGGGGGGAGACGCCTGTCTCCACCTTCGCCAATGGAGAACGGAAAAGTTTTTCAATTGTGAAGAGAGCCGGACGTTCGGAGTTGGAAGGCTCTCCCGAGGCTTGGCTGCAAGGCGAGGAGTGAGTGTACTTTTATTTGCTATTTTATCTCCGATGGCAGCGCTGGACTAAAAAGCTTGGAGGGGGGTGTTTTTTTCGTTAAACTCCCCCTCGGATTTAAAGCGGCGCTTTGAAATGGTTCCTCATTCCGAGGAACGTTTTTTTTTTCTATGCGGTTTGCCTGGAACTTAGTGAATGCGAGTGAAAGTGATTTGCAGCTTGCAACAATGTTTCTAAGTTCGATTGGCTTGCTACAATTTTTTTTCTTTGTTACTCTCTCCGGCTGGCTCCCAGCTTGGGTGGTGGAAGATGGCTTCTCTCTGCTCCTGAATGACTATTGTTTTTATGGAAAACTACCAGCATCTCTTTGCGATTTGGACTTCCTCTTGCTATCAATGAGAAAAATTTTTTTTGGATTAATTGATTCCTATCAATTAATCCAATTTTACTATAATTATTGATTTGGAAATGTGTTTCTCTTCTGGTTTCTGAACTTTTTACAACCCTGATTTGAAACTTTTACCTCCTGATTGTCTCAGCGGCTCCACCCAAAAAACGCCATCTTAGTGGCATTGACTTTAACAACTGATCATGGCACAAGAATCAGGACTGGCAGGTTTGGAACAAAGAATGTCTTCTCTTGAAACTGTGTTACAAACTTTGGTGCAAGAGATCCAGGCTCAAAGAAAAGAAAATACCAACTTTAGGAAGGAACTCCTGGAAACCCGGAAGCAAGTGCAGGAGAATACACAGAAGACTGAAGATCTGGAAGGGGGGCTAACTGAGGCAAAGGGAGAGCTTAAAATGTTAACAGTGAGGTGGGGGAACTAACTGGGCATATGTCTAGGATGGACTTTGAAAGGATGTCATATTTTTTAAGATTTCAGAATATTTCTGATGAATCTGGTGAATGCCTGCCTGATCTCATGAGCACAATTTTAGCAGACTATTTACATAAACCTAAAGATGAGATCAGGGAGGACATTGACCTAGTCTACAGAATAAACTCAGCATATGCCAGGATAAATGAAGTACCCAGAGAGATACACATTAAATTTGTTAGAAGGTCAACCAGGGAGGGGATTTTGAGGGCGCAGAGAGGGGGTCCTTTAGTTTATCAACAAAAGGTGGTCGTTATTTTGAAGCAGGTCCCAAAAAAAAATTAGAGAAATGAGAAGGAAATTTTCCTTCTTATCCAAAACATTGTTTGACCACGGGATCTGGTTCAAGTGGGCGATGCCTGAAGGGATGCTGGTGTTCTGGGAAGGAGGAAGAGTGAAGATTAAAACAGTCGTTGAGGCGGAAGCCTTTCTTAAAAAACATTCCTTTGTCCTGGGGGAAGATCCAGGGGGGGCGGAGGGGGCCACGGCCCCGCCCACTGGGGGCCAGGCGGGAGAAAAAGAAGATACAATTGCCAAAAGACTTAGATCAAAAAAATGACTTTGCTTGTTTTTCCTTTTTTTACTAACTTTCTTTTTTATTCCTTTTGCCATCTGAGAATTGGAAATGTATTATGTATTCACTTGTCTTTATCTTGTAGTATTTTTCGGATAAATTTCTTTACTATTGTTTTATTATGTAGCCCGGGAAGGGCCAAGGACTCTGACGCAAAGGTTCTCAAAATGTTTCTTTAACCCTTACCTTACCCTTTAGAAAATTGTTAAAACTGAATAAAACTTTTTCAAAATCAAGAAAGTCGGCTTTCATCTTTAAGAGCATATTTCTCCATTTCTCCCTTTGGGGAAATATAACATTCTAAAAATAATATATTTTTAATATTTCCAAAAATGTCTTCTGCCATTGCCAGCATGGCTCTGTAAATGCACAGAGTAATTTTGAGTCAAATGCGCATGATCCAGCAACGTGTGGCTGGCACGCAAGCGAACGAAGTAAGCTGCATATGTACAAAGCGTGCATGAGGCAAACCAGTAGTAACCAGTTCAGTAACTTACCCCTGAACCTAACCACTAGTACCCAACAACAAAATGCCATACATATAGGGATTCGGTTTCCGGTTTCCGGAGGTGACAGACGTGTTTTGGACATGTCCGCCGCTTGGGGGCACAGGGGGTTCATAGAGACCCTCTGCTGTACGGGTGTCTTCTGGAGGCGCCCAACCAGACGACGGTCAATGGGGCATCTTTCCTGCTTCGTCCCAGGAGCCGGGGGACAGAAAGCGGGGGGGACAAAGCCCTCTCACCGACGAATGCCGGAATAAACGCAAAATTGGAAGACGGGCTGAAATGCTGGGGATGGAGGATCGCACTGAGTATCTTGCCTAACTAGAGTGGACTGTGAGTTTTTCCTTACATTTGATCGTTATTAAAAGAAGAATAGAGGGGCAAGTTTACTGGCTTTAACCCCCCTCGTAAAAAGCGGCAATTGAAAATGGTCTCCAGAATGGGGAGAAAGAGGATTAACTACCAACCGATTTAACACCAGTTTAAAAAAAATCTTTTACCCACAGAATTACAGTTGCAACATTATAACCGAGTCTCTTTACAACAGAAATGAAACATTTATTTTTACTTCCCTTCCTGCAATGAAGCGGGGAAAATGGCTTCTCTATGTTCTCAGTTGGAAAACTTTCTCCTGACCCACAAAACATATCTTCGGCGTTCTAAGACCATAAGGCAACAAATTTATATTTTAAACCCTTCCCAAGAAGCCTTTAGTGTCTCTCCTAATACGTGGCTCTTTCTTCTTTTTTTGGGGTTTTGACAACATAGTTATCTCTCTGGATTTTATATAATACTTGGCCTGAACTTTGATTTGAACTTTTCCTGATATATCGGACTTCACTGACTGCCTGCTTCGCTGATGCCATTTTTATTACAAGAACTTAAACTTACAATAATGAATTCAAAAAAACCACCAACTGGAAAGTCCCTTTCGGCTCCATCTTCAACCCGATCCAGCCCAAGCTTACAGCAGGGGAAAATTACTACAATGCTACAAGGAGAAACAGCTGGTGGGAGCGTCCAAGAATTGTCAACAAATGAGATGCTCCAGAATATAAAGAAAGAGGTACAGGAAATGCGAAAGGACTTGATAAACCTAAGAATAAAACTGTTGGGGACACAAAGAAGTACAACAGACAACAAACAAAAAATTGAAGTGTTAGAAGAAGGAGCAGTTGAGATGAAAGAAGAGATAAAGGAAATATGGAAAGAAAGTACAGAAATGAGTGGCCTTATGTCAAAGATAGAGTTTGAAAGAATGTCTTTTTTTCTCAGGTTCCAGAACGTGCCAGAGATGAAAGGGGAGGATCTTAAAGATTTAATGAGTACAATTTTAGCAGATTATATTAAAAGAAATAAAGAACAGCTCTGGTGGGATATGGACCTGGTTTATAGAATTAACTCAGCATATGCCAGAATAAATGATGTACCAAGAGAGGTCCATATTAAATTTTTAAGAAGGTCCACAAGGGATGAGCTACTGAGGGCACAACGGGGGGGGGGGGGCTTGAAATATCAAGAAAAAGAGATTACCATTTTGAAACAAATTCAAAAAAAAATTAGAGAGATAAGAAGTAAGTATTCCTTCTTGTCCAAAAAATTGTACAAAAATGGAGTCTGGTTCAAGTGGTTAATGCCTGAAGGAATGTTGGTCTTCTGGGAGGGGGGCAGAATTAGAGTTAAAACAATAGGAGAGGTTGAGGCCTTTCTTAAAAGGCACTCCTTACTCCTAGGGGATGAAGAAGAGGGAGCGGGAGGGGCCACGGCTCCACTCATTGGTGGGAAGGAGGAAGAAGAAACAATAGCAAAAAGACTCAGATCTCAAAAATGAGTTTATTTTGAAATCATTACTGTAATTTGTGAAAAGGGATGGTAAGAAAAAACAAAAGATTGAATGTATGAATTATATAATGTGATATATAGGTATCTTCTGCCACTTGTTTTTTTTACACTGTATTTTGTATGAAGCCTCGGAGGTGACCACCATCCCGGACATGGAAGCTACTAAAATGTTATTATACACCCTACAAACCCCTTTTCCTATATAATTGTAAAAACCAATAAAAATTGTTTTACAAAAAAAATGCCATACATATAAACACTAAAAGAAAGCCCTAATCTCCTGAAATGCCTTTCTAACAATTGCTGAACAACATCAACTCCTTCACATAGAAATTTTGCCAACTTCTTTTTCAACATTGCTCCTCAATTATTTCTAAGCCTAAATGTCAGCACTAGTCTCCATTTATTTCATTATAGTTTATCTTATTTAATTTGAATACTAAACATCATGCAAGTTTGTATGAGGTTTCTTCTGTACCGTTGCTGCAACTACTTTATTACAGACGGTTATTCTCCATTTCTTGAGTAATTGCAAGCATTCAACATTATTTAGAGGTTTCAGGGCACTTTTAGAGATGCAACTCACTTCCAGAGTGTCCGCATTAACTGTTTTCTGTGGTTCTTGAAAAAACAACCTTCTTAAATATTGATTTCCTTTTTTCTCAGAGATGCCAATTTTACCATGTTCAGTGTCACTGCTCTGCTACTATTTAGTAGTTAATTGTTAATGTGGCTAATTGATTTTTAATTTTGTATGTTCCCCTTTTATGACGTCCTATAGCAAGGCAATTCAAAGGGGAGGGGATCATCTGTAGTCTACAGAAATAAGCTCCAACCTTCAACGTAAGAGTTAGGAGATGTGGCCCAATAACCACCTTTTCCACTCATTGCCTGGAATGTACCCTTAATCCACTTCCTATCCATTGCCCATCACCAACAAGCCTCAATAATTTACTCCATGAAAGACCCTTTCAATAAGCCTTTCCACTGCAGCAATTCTTTGCATCTTGATTGTTCAACAATTTCTGTATTATATTTTTGTGTAGATGTAGTAGTTAATGCACTAGGGTGTAAATTAGAAGATTGTGTGGTCTTCTCCTGTGTTAGGCTAGAAGCGAGGTTGGCGACTTTGGTCAATCATTCTCTTACATCCCAAATTATTGCAAAATATTTGGGCTGCAAGAGAAAAATAGGAGGAGGAAGGAGAAGTAAGTATCTTCACCTCCATGAGTAATTTATAAAAATAATAAAGACAAAGTGAAAAATACCTAAATCTAAAACAAGATTCCTACTGAAAAGATACCTATTGTTTATCTTGATATGAGACTAATTCCAAAAAAGATTCCTTTCCATATTTACTGTTCATTTCAGTGGATTTTTAGAAAATTTGGATATCAATTCTAGATGTTGGTTTTTGAAACTTGCTTCTTCACATGCACTGTATAGAAGAAGTTTGAGATCCAGGGAGATATACGACATCAAGGAGGGACTGGAAAACCCATTCATTGATTCACTATTCTCTAAAACAGGGGTCCCCAACCCCCGGTCCGCGGACCGGTGCCGGTCTGCAGCTTCATAGGAACCGGGCCGCAGGGCCGGCAAGGAGGAGGGAGCAGCCCCCTGGCAGAGGATGGCCGAGCGCGCCCCCACCAGCTCTTTCCGATGGCCACCGCGGCGCACTGCACTTTCCGGGGCTTTCTGGAGAGGCTGGCATGTCGGCTGGGAAGGTTATCCCGCAGCGGGCAGCCGAAGGACCCAAGCTGCGGCTATCTTAAGCGCCCGGACGGCTTCAGCGGCGCACATGGAGCTGGAAGGGAGCTGGGCGTACAGCGCCCGGATGGCTTTGGCGGCACTTAAGAATAGCCGCAGCTCGGGTCCTTCGCCCGCCCGCTGCGGGATAACCTCTGCAACTGACATGCCGACCCCTCTGCTGCTTCCTGGGGGGGGGAGGGAGAGAATGGCAGACACACAGAGAGGCAGACTTAGAGAGACAGAAATAGAAAGAGAGGGAAACAGACACACATACACACACACAGTGACAGAGATGGGTGGAGGGAGGAGAGACAGAGAGAGAGAGACAAAAAAACAGAGAAAGAGAAAGAAAGAAAAATAGAAAAAGAAAGATAAATGGAGGGTGGGAGGGAGTGAAGGAAAGAAGGGGGAGGGAGGAGGAACGAGAGGTGAAAGAAGGAAGGAAGGAAAGGAAGGAAAGGAAGGAAAGAAAAAGAAAAAGAAAGATAAATGGAGGGTGGGAGGGAGTGAAGGAAAGAAGGGGGAGGGAGGAGGAAGGGAGAGGTGAAAGAAGGAAGGAAGGAAAGGAAGGAAAGGAAGGAAAGAAAAAGAAAAAGAAAGATAAATGGAGGGTGGGAGGGAGTGAAGGAAAGAAGGGGGAGGGAGGAGGAAGGGAGAGGTGAAAGAAGGAAGGAAGGAAAGGAAGAAAGAAAAAGAAAATGAAAGATAAATGGAGGGTGGGAGGGAGTGAAGGAAAGGGGAGGGAGGAGGAAGGGAGAGGTGAAAGAAGGAGGGAAGGAAAGGAAGGAAAGAAAAAGAAAGATAAATGGAGGGTGGGAGGGAGTGAAGGAAAGAAGGGGGAGGGAGGAGGAAGGGAGAGGTGAAAGAAGGAAGGAAGGAAAGGAAGGAAAGAAAAAGAAAAAGAAAGGGATGGAGGGTAGGAGGGAGGGAAGGAAAGAAGGGAGGCAATGGAAGGAAGGAAAGGAAAGGAAAGGAAGAAATCTATTTTCCTATTTCCTTTATAAATTTAATAAATTGAAATTGAAATTGAAATTCCACCTCAAGCTACCTGTTTGGTTAACCAGGTTAAAGATCTATTTTTCTCCCAGTGGTCATTTCAAAGGAATCACATCCTCTGAGTCATTTCCTGGATTCAAACCAGCATCCCAAAGAGTCATGGGCTGCTTTTATATATAACGAGTGCCCATAAATCCATTTTTACCGTCTTCAGAAGACCAAAGACCAGCCAGAAATGGAAGAAAGAAAGAAAGAAAGAAAAAAAGAAAGAAAAAAAGAAAGAAAAAAAGAAAGAAAAAAAGAAAAAGAAAGAAAGAACTTATGACCACAATTGAGCCCAAAATTTTGGTTGCTAAGCAAGACTGTTAAGTGATTTTCACCACATTTTCCAAGTTGGCCACGCCCACTGGTGTCACATGACAACTGAGCCACTCCCACAAAACAGGCCACACCTTTTGGCTCTCAAAAGAAATTTCAGTTGTGGTACTGTTGATATTTGGCTCTATTGACTAATAAGTTTGCTTACCACTGCCCTAGACGGCCAAGTGAGCCGACTCCCCCCCCGCATGCACATGCGCTGCCTGTTCCCCCTGCCCCCCTCCTCCTCTAGGCCAGCTGGTCCGCAGAATTTTCTTTAAAATGAAACCGGTCCCTGGTGCAAAAAAGGTTGGGGACCCCTGCTCTAAAAAGCTTAACTGGAGACCACGGTCCCCCAGACAACCGGGTGTGAATCTCTCTGCGTGAGATGGGGCCTAGGGAGGCAGTTGGGCGTGGTAGTTGTATACCTGGCTCCTCACAGCCCTGCCCGAGCTCCTAGAGATGATAGCCGAGGCGGCAGTTGAGACCCCCAGACTGGTAGTCATGGGGGACTTTAACTTGCCGTCGGCAGGCGAAGCCTCTGGAGCAGCTCGGGAGTTCATGGCCTCCATGACGGCCATGGACCTGACCCAGGTAGTTTTAGGCCCCACTCACGAGGGAGGAAACACACTGGATTTCATCTTTGTCTCGGGACAGTGGAGTTGTGATCTGGGAATAGGGGACCTAGCCATCACTCCCTTGTCATGGACAGATCACGCTCTCCTTCGGCTGGACTTTCCAATCGCTACACCTCACCGCGGGGAGGCGGAACCGGATATTCCTATATGGTTCCGCCCCAGGCTTCTAATGGACACAGAAAGGTTCCAGAGGGAGCTTGGGCCAATTCTTGTGACCCTGCCCCGCGACTCGACTGAGGACCTAGTGGCCGCATGGTTAAGTGCGGCCGCGGGGGCCTTGGACCGAGTCGCGCCCTTGCGGCCTCTCTTGCGGCGGCGAATCACCCAGGCTCCTTGGTTTACCGAGGAGCTTCGGGGGATGAAACGCCACAAGAGATGCCTAGAGAGCAGATGGAGATCCTCTCGCTCCGAAGCCGACCGAACACTAGTGAGAACCCATATTAGGGCTTACTTAGTGGCGATAAGGGTGGCCAAACGTGAGTATTGTGCCACCCTTATTGCATCCGCAGATAACCGCCCTGCCGCCCTGTTTGGGGTGACCCGCTCCCTCCTTCATCAGAGGCCGCGGGAAGCCCTTCTGCAAGGGCGAGCAGAGGAATTTGGGATTTATCTGCAGGAGAAAAACACTCGGATTCGGAATGAGCTACCCTCCATCGACAGTGGTCCTGTGGGACTGTCCGAGACTAGTCTTGAGGTTCCTTCTTGGGAGGAGTTTGACTTTGTTACCACCGAGGATATGGACAGGTTGTCAAGGAAACTTAGGGCGACCACATGTTTATTGGACCCGTGTCCCTCCTGGCTTGTACTGGCATCCTGGGAGACGACACGAGGCTGGCTCCAGGGCATTGTCAACGCATCTTTGAGTGAGGGGTCCTTGCCTGCCGTCTTGAAAGAGGCGGTAGTGAGGCCCCTCCTCAAGAAGCCGTCCCTGGACCCAGCTTTATTAGAGAACGATCGTCCGGTCTCCAACCTTCACTTTTTGGTGAAGGTTGTCGAGAGTGTGGTAGCCCAACAATTTCCGCGACACCTGGAGGAAGTTGATTATCTAGACCCGCGCAAGTCCGGCTTCCGACCCGGTCACAGCACCGAGATGGCATTGGTCGCGTTGGTTGATGATCTCTGGAGGGCGCGGGATAGAGGTTATTCCTCTATCCTAGTCCTATTAGACCTCTTGGCGGCTTTTGATACCATCGACCATGGTATCCTATTGCACCGACTCGGGGGGTTGGGGCTGGGAGGCACCGTTTTGCGGTGGCTCTCATCCTACCTCTCTGGTCAGTCGCAATATGTGTTGACGGGAGGGCAGAGGTCGACCTCGAGGCCTCTCTTATGTGGGGTTCCTCAGGGGTCGGTCCTCTCGCCCCTCCTTTTCAACACATATATGAAGCCGCTGGGTGAGATCATCCGTGGTTTTGGGGTGGAGTACCACCTGTACGCTGATGACACCCAGCTGTACGTATCCACCCCAAACCACCCCAACGATGCCGCCGAAGTGCTGTCCCGGTGTTTGGAGGCCGTACGGATCTGGATGGGTGGTAACAAACTCAAGCTCAACCCTGCCAAGACTGAGTGGCTGTGGTTTCCGGCACCCCGGTTCAGCCAGATTACACCAACTCTGGCCATTGGGGGCGAAACACTGGCCCCCGTGGAGAGGGCGCGCAATTTGGGTGTCCTCCTGGATTCCCGGCTGTCCATGGAGGACCATGTGGCGGCCGTGGCCAGGGGGGCGTTTCATCAGGTACGCCTGATGCGCCAATTGCGCCCCTTACTGGACCGGGCTGCCCTTCGCACAGTCACTCAAGCTCTCGTGACGTCCCGACTCGACTACTGTAATGCTCTCTACATGGGGCTTCCCTTGAGGTGCACTCGAAAGCTACAGCTAGTCCAAAACGCAGCCGCGCGGGTGATTATGGGAGCCACTAGATGCTCCCACATAACACCGATCCTGCGCGAGCTGGATTGGCTTCCTGTGGTTTTTCGAGTGCGCTTCAAGGTTTTGACAACTATCTTTAAAGCGCTCCATGGCTCGGGGCCTAGTTATATGCGAGACCGCCTCCTGCCCCATACATCCCTTAGACCGATACGCTCCCACAGAGAGGGCCTTCTCAGGGTGCCGTCGGCCGGACAATGCCGACTGGCGACACCCAGGGGAAGAGCCTTCTCTGTGGCGGGCCCAGCCCTTTGGAATGACCTACCCCCTGAATTACGTACCATCACCGACCTCCGCCTCTTCCGCCAATGTCTTAAGACATATTTGTTCCAACAAGCCGGCCTAGCCTAACCTCCCATGGGGACTTTTAGGTAGTTTTAAATTGGGTTTTTAAAATTTGGTTTTAGCGCAGGATAGGTTTATTTAATAGTTTTTTAAATTATATTTGTTGTATTTTGTATGTTTTTAAATTTTCCTGTGCGCCGCCCTGGGTCCTTTGTGGAGAAGGGCGGGATATAAATTTAAATAAATAAAATAAATAAAAATAAATAATACTGTAATAAAAGAGCTAATTTGGACAGAGTGTGATGCTTCCAGGGATTCTGTAGTGTTTTTGGACTTGGTTTGATTTGGTTGATCACAGTTCCCCAGTTGAAAGTATGGTTAAATCTATTCTTATGTTGGGAGCTTTCAACTTGTTTTCTGACTGCTACTTCCTGTCCATGGAAATAGTAGGAGGAAGGATTATTAGATACATTTGCCACCTTGAGTTATTTTAAGAAATAAAGATGAGATAAAAATAAACAAAAAATAAATATTAATTTTCTAGTGAATCTATTGATATTCAATGTGGAGAAAAGATATTGCAGCAAAATGTCACAAACGTTCCACTTTTGAACAGCAGAGTGTCAACTTCTAAAGCATTAGCATTACTATTATCAGGTTGGGAAGGGCGGAGAAGAATTCCATGAATACCTTCAGTCTCATATTTCTACACTCTAGTTGGTGAATATGAATTATACATATGACAGAAGGGAGGGGATGGAGGGGTAAAGTTCAGACGCCATTAATAATAATAATAAATAATAATAATAAATTTTATTTGTTACCCGCTCTCTCTCCCCAGAGGGACTCGAGGCGGGGCACAGGAAAAATAAAAAACAATAAACACAACAAAATACATAATTTAAAATAACAATTAAACAAATCCTGCGCTAAAAACATCTATAAAAAACTAAAAAACTGTCTCTAAAACCCCTAAATACTACCAATAATTAAAATTACCCTAAAACCCCAGGACAAGGAGGCTATCCCAAGCCGGCCAGACGGAAAAAGTAGGTTTTCAATTTGAGACGGAAGGAGCGGAGGTCCGTGGTCGTCCTAATATCGGGGGGAAGGTCGTTCCAGAGGGCCGGGCCCGCCACAGAGAGAGCCCTTCCCCTGGGTGTCGCCCGCTGACATAGTCTAGTGGACGGCACCCGGAGAAGCCCCGCTCTGTGGGAGCGAATCGGCCGTGAGGATGTATGGGGCAGGATCCGATCCTGCAGATAGCTAGGTCCCGAGCCATGGAGCGCTTTAAAGATGATGATTAACACCTTGAAGCGCACCCGGAAGACGACAGGTAGCCAGTGCAGCTCGCGTAAGAGCGGTGTTACATGGGTAGACCTAGCGGTCCCCATAATTGCTCGCGCGGCTGCATTCTGGACTAGCTGAAGCCTCCGGGTTCACCTCAAGGGCAGCCCCATGTAGAGAGACTTACAATAGTCCAGTCGGGATGTCACGAGAGCATGAGTGACTGTGCAAAGGGCGTCCCGATCCAATAGGGGGCGCAATTGGCGAACCAGGCGAACCTGGTAAAACGCCCTCCTGGCCACGGCTGTCACTTGATCTTCCATGGACAGCCGGGCATCCAGGAGGACACCCAAGTTGCGCACCCCATCCACAGGGGCAAGATGTTCGCCCCCTATGGCCAGCGATGGAGTGAGCTGGTTGAATCGGGCTGCCGGAAACCACAGCCACTCGGTCTTGGTCGGGTTGAGCCTGAGTCCGTTACTTCCCATCCAGATCCGTACAGCTTCCAGGCACTGGCACATCACCGCTACGGCATCGTTGGGGTGGTTTGGGGTAGAAATGTACAGCTGTGTATCATCAGCGTACAGATGGTACTCTACCCCAAAACCACGGATGATCGCACCCAGCGGCTTCATGTATGTGTTGAACAGGAGGGGCGAGAGGACCGACCCCTGAGGCACCCCACATGCGAGGGGTCTCGCGGTCGATCTCTGCCCCCCTGCCAACACAAATTGCGATCGGCCAGAGAGGTAGGAGGAGAACCACCGTAAAACGGTGCCTCCCACCCCCAACCCCCCCAGCCGATGCAATAGGATACCATGGTCGATGGTATCGAAAGCCGCCGAGAGGTCTAATAGGACCAGGATGGAGGAACAACCCCCATCTCTGGCCCTCCAGAGATCATCGACCAACGCGACCAATGCCGTCTCGGTGCTATGCCCGGGCCGAAAGCCGGACTGGCGCGGATCTAGATAATCAACTTCCTCCAGGTGACGGGGAAACTGTTGTGCCACCACACTCTCGACAACCTTCGCCAGAAAGGGAAGGTTGGAGACAGGACGGTAGTTGTTCAAAAGAGCTGGATCCAAAGAGGGCTTCTTAAGGAGGGGCCTCACCATCGCTTCTTTTAGGGAAGCAGGCAAGGCACCCTCACTCCAGGATGCGTTGACAACCTCTTGGAGCCAGCCTCGTGTCACCTCCCAGGATTCCAGTACAAGCCAGGAGGGACACGGGTCCAATAAATATGTGGTGGCTCGCAGTCGCCCACGTAGCCTGTCCATATCCTCGGAAGTAACGGAGTCAAACTCCTCCCAAACAAGATCTCTCTCGTGGCATCCCACTGGGCCATGAATGGGGGCTAGCTCGTTCTGTATCTGAGCGATTTTCTCCTGCAGAAAAGTCACAAATTCCTCTGCTCTATCCTGTAACGGGGCTTCCCGCACCCTCTGTTGAAGGAGGGAGCGGGTCACCCTAAACAGGGCAGCAGGGCGGTTTTCTGCGGATGCTATGAGAGTGGCACAATGGTGACGTTTGGCCACTCTCAGCGCCACAATGTAAGTCCGTAAATGGGCTCTTACCTGTGTCCGGTCAGATTCAGTTCGAGTATACCTCCATCTTCTCTCTAGGCATCTCTTGCGGCGTTTCATCACCCTCAGCTCCTCGGAAAACCAAGGAGCCAGGGTGTTTCGCCGCCGCAAGAGAGGCCGCAAGGGCGCGACCCGATCCAAGGCTCCCGTGGTCGCAGTATTCCATGCGGCCACGAGGTCCTCCATCGGGGCGCGGGCCAGGGGTACAGGAAGTGGCCCAAGCGCCGTCTGGAACCCATCCGGGTCCATCAGGCGCCTGGGGCAGAACCAGATTGGTGACTCAGGTTCCGCCTCCCCGCGGAGGGGAGCAGCGGTCGGAAAGTCGAGCCGGAGAAGTGAGTGGTCTGTCCATGACAAGGGTGTGATGACTATATCCCCTATACCCAGATCACTCTTCCATTGGCCTGAGACAAAGATGAGATCCGGTGTATGTCCACCCTCGTGAGTGGGGCCTTGAATTAGTTGGGTCAGGTCCATGGCCGTCATGGAAGCCATGAACTCCCGAGCTGCCTCGGATGATTCGCCCACCGATGGCAGATTAAAGTCCCCCATGACTAAAAGTCTGGGGGTCTCAACTGCCACCGTAGCGATCACCTCGAGGAGCTCGGGCAGGGCTGCTGCTACATAGCGGGGAGCCAGGTATACAACCAGCAAGCCCAACTGCCTCCCTAGGCCCCACTTCACACAGAGGGACTCACAACCGGTGGTCTGTGGCACAACGGTCTCTCTCGGCTCAAGACCTTCCTTTACAATGACCGCTACCCCACCGCCCCTACCTAGGGCCCGGGGCTGATGAAACGCGCGGTAACCTGGTGGGCACATTTCAACGAGGGGGAGTCCACCCTCGTGGCCCAACCAGGTCTCCGCAATTCCCACCAGGTCCGGCTCCCCCTCTGACACAAGGTCATGAACGAGGGGGGCTTTGTTGACAACGGACCTGGCGTTGCAGAACATCAGCCGCAGGCCCTGGCTCTGTACTCCCTGGCCACCTAGCCTGCGGGGGTTGAGGCACTTGATCGTTTGTAACCAACGGCTTCGTGCCCCCAACCGGGAGTGTAACACTTGTCTCCCCTCGGACCTGCCTCTCCCCACGACCTTCTGGATGGGAATGCCCTCTGTCGGAACGACTAGAATCTCCCCCCTCCTAACGGAACCCTCCGCTTCCCTCCGTCGCCCGCTGGCCTGGCTCTCTCTTCCCTCCCCCGCCTCTACCTGTCTATACCCTCCCCCCTCCCTGGTACCCCCTAAAATAAACATTAACTTACCAACTAAAAAACCCCTAAGACTACGCTTCTTCCACCTCTCCAGATTAATAAATCCTTCATCAAGGTGGGCCCTCGTTAGAGTGGAGGGCCAAACCTGCGAGAGCGGGGACTCTCGCAGGTTTGGCCCTCCAAACCTTTAAGTGGGTTTCAGTTCATGTTCCTCAGGAGTAATGCTAAGATGTTGAGCCTAATAAATGAATGGGTTTTGTTTGAACTCTGTCTCAAGGCTTGTAAATTAATTAGGTCATCTCTTGGGAACTTCACACAGAGAAGAGTAGCATTAGAAATATTAAGAGAAGAGGAAGAAAGCCAAAAGTAAACCGGAGCCTGAAGGTCACAGGAAGTTAAACATTCTCACTCAACATCTCCATCCAAAGCACCCAGCAGACCCATCCATGATAATTCAGGATTGTTTCTTAGCAAGCAATGGTCCATAGTAATAATGGAGAGAAATATATCACAGTAAGGTCTCCCTTTGGTACGAATCAGATTTTTTCCCTCTGTACTACATTAATAGATACAGGCATACCTGCCCATTGAAATTTGGCCATGCTTAAAAACTGGGTTGATATCAGGGGTGGGTTCTGGCTTCTGCTACTGCTGGTTCACTCAGAAACGTGCTTTATGCACATGCACGTGCACTTGATGTACCCATAGCACGCATGCGCAGTAATGAAAAAATTGCTTCTGTGCACATAAGCAAAGAACAAGATGGTGGTGCTGATAGAACCAGTTTGGGGACATGGTGGGCCAAGTTACTACCTATTCAGCCAAACCAGTCTGAACTGGTAGGAACCCATCTCTGGTTAATATATGATATACTAGCTGTGATGACCCAGGTATTTATTTATCCGAATCAAGTATTAGACAGGAAAATTCTAGAGGCCTGGACTTATATGGCCTGGAGAGTTGACAGGCTGATATCTGCAAAACTTGGCAAGTTGGAGATTATGAACCAATTAAGCAAACCAATCATCTCCTTCAAATTTCACTCCCCTTTTGTTCCTCTTTTATTTCCTCTGGGAGGGGCCATTCATTGTCCACCTGTAGCCTTACACCTAAGTTGATCCCTGTTATTTAGCTGTTCCCTTTGTCTGGCCACTCTATGTATGTGCACACTGGGAAGAGGCTCCAGCTGTTCGTCTGTCTCACTGATGACTGACTCTGAAGGCAGCTGATAGCTTGCATACGGCTCTGGCCCCCTCTCTGCCTTCAACACCAACCCTCATCAGAACCTTCCCGATACGCCAGGTCTGGCCCATGTTCTTCCCCAATCTCCTCACTGTCTGAATCTGCTGCCAGCTTCAATGGCCACTGGCAGGTCACAACAGACGGGAGGAGTGAAATCTTATAGTCATAGTCAGTTGCCTCCATGGCAGACCTTAAACCAAATGCATCTAAGTTCTGTGTTTCTGTAAGTTAAACATGCTGTCATATTTAGAATTCTTATATTTTTATGTTTGGTGTAGTTCATAGATTATCATAATAACATATGTAAAACAAATGCTTCTTTATTTATTCTCAGAATTTTGGGGAGCAACCTGACATTAGTGTTAATCACTCAGATAATACCATTTTGCATAGCTGAGGATTCTGCTATACTCCATTTAAGACATTATTGGAAAAAAATGTCCTTCTGGGTTCAGTTCCAAGTGGAGAAAAAGACACTGGAAGCATGGAGGCCACTTGGAAAGATGATTTAATGGTGGACAGGATAACATGGCTTGAGCTCCTGAACAGAAAAGGGTTGCTTCAAGATGTTGGGTGAAGAAGAAAAAAAAGGCAGGCATGCTGAAAGTCCCTGGTTTTATTCCCTCTCTGGGCTTTGAACTTGAGCTTGTATTCTGATTGGTTGTCAGACTCCCAGGGGGCCATGCAGGGGCAAATCTGTTGGTTGTGTTTTCAGTCCAAGTTTGGTTGAGCATTGCTTCTTCCCAGGTGCCCTGTGGTGAGATGGGTAAAGGGCTAATATTATCATGCCTTAATCCCATCACCCTGGAGCTGGGAGATCTTTGTTACACTGGCTCAGGCCTTTAATAGCCCATTGACAAAGGAGGGGGCTATTAAGAGAGAGTCTGTTTCCTGTCTAAAACATGTTTCTCCATTTCTTATCCAGAGAAATATAATATTCTGCCTTTTCAATATTTCGCAGGATATTTCATTTTTCTAGGAGAGGGGTGTGTTTTAACTTCCTACAACAGTATACATAAGAATGAAAAAGATCAATCACAACTTCCTCCTTTTTTTGTTTCTGATAAAGGCCTCATTCTCACATCCCACACACTATGGCACAAATAGATCTGTTTTTAAAGAATATATGTTCATGATGTTGCTCCCATCTCATCACCACTCTGTTTTAGAAGCAGACTGAAGTTATCTATATGTATCCGGCTGTTCAAGTAGTGTTTTCCCTCTTCTCCCAATGCACATCTTGCCATATGAACAACCTACTATATTCTGATAAGAAGGTTAGCAGTCAAGGGAAGGGATCTGCCAAATTCAGTCTGCTGAAGTCTGTTCTCCATTTGGTTACCTGTCCTTGCTTTTTATGGTCATTTTGGTTGGGCTGTGAGATAGACTGGTCTTGAGCAGTCTTTTATTTATTTGTTTTGTTCTCACAGGAATAGCAATGTTCTGGAAGGCTGATATTTTCTGGTTAAATGCCAGTATTCTAGGAGGTCAACATACTTTCCCATCAAAACCAACCAATTAAAAAAAAAAACCAACCGAATAGCAATAGCACTTAGACTTATATACTGCTTTACAGTGCTTTGCAGCTTTCTCGAAGCAGTTTACAGCAAATGGCCCCCAACAATCTGGGTCCTCATTTTACCCACCTCAGAAGGATGGAAGGCTGGTATTTCAAATGAATGATGTAGATGTAAATGGAAAGAAGGGACCTTTTATCATTTAAGGTGAGCATGTGATAAAGTAAAGAAATATTGGAGTAGGATTCATATTTTAATACAGAAAATCCGTAAAGATGAAACCAGAAACTTTTCTTCTGGGTATAATGGAAAAAGACTTGGAAAAGAATTTGGAACTTTGATCTTATATATGTTGATTGCAGCAAGACTACTGTATGCACAAAAATGGAGGGACATTTTGGTCCTCACCATGGATGAATGGCTACAGAAGCTGATGGGATTGGCAGAGATGGCTAAATTGACCGCTTTGATCAAAGAAAAGAATATAAGTACTTCTGTTGTTACATGGAGACCACTCCCGAACTTTGTGCTTGAGGTGGAATGATGAAACTTTGATTTTGGGTTTTACTGATTGGATTGATTTGTTGTTATAGAAATGGCTAGTTTATGCTATTATGGAAAAGTAAAAAGTTGAGATTTGATGTTAATGCCTTATTCTACTGCAATAGAAAGGAGTTGGAAGTCAACACTGTTTTTTTTTCTTTTCCACCTCCCCTCCTCACTTATATTTCCCTGTTCCCTTCCCACTGTGTCCTACTATTTGCTTTTGTATTTTATTCTATAATCTAATAAAATGGAAAATAAGTCTGTTAAATATTTTTTTTACTTAAATGCAGCTGTGTTTTTCTTACACTGTGTCCACTAGATGGCACCAATAGGCCGTAACAGAAAAGCTCCAAAAGAGAGAAATGGCAAAGCTGTCCATTTGAAAAGTTGCAATGTTTACACATCATTTTGTTATGTATGAACTGATTCTTTTGACAGCAATCCATCAAGAATGAATTTTGGAAGTTTCCCATTAATATGGCTAGAATTTCCAAATGGATTACTTCAGAAAACTTTCTTCCAGCCTCTTCAGGTGTGAACCTGTGTGTAGTGTTTACTGTATAATCAGAGGTAATGTCAATTTTCTAAAAACAAAACAGATTCGGATGGTAGAAAAGAACATCTGGAAGGAATTTCAGGGCTTTTTTGCTGAATGAATATACTGGTCTTTCATAGTCTAATTGGAAACTCTATTCCCAAGTTATAGATGAATTGTTCTAAAATATCCAGAGTTCCTGGCAGCATATCTGTCCTTCACATTTTTGAAAACCCTAGATTAGCCCACACAGTTTTCATATAAGTAGTAAAAAGACATTCATACCAACATTTCACAGAAATATAATAGCACTTAGCAATAGCATTTAGACTTATATATCACTTTACAGTGCTATACAGCCATCTCTAAGTGGTTTTACAGAGTCAGCATATTGCTCCTGACAATTTGGGTCCTCATTTTACCCACCTCGGAAGGATGGAAGGCTGAGTCAACCCTGGTGGGATTTGAATTGCCAAATTGCAGGCAGCTGGCAGTCAGCAGAAGTAGCCTGCAGTACTGCATTCTAACCACTTCACCACTGTGGCTCTTTTAAGATTAATGTGACACTTGGAGATTAAGGAATTGTTTGAAAGGTAAAGATCATAGGACTTTGAGACAATTAAGAAGATGAATTCAATCAGGAGATAATGTTGTCCTGTAGTAGCTAGATCTAGGACATCAGAAAAGGAGCATTTTACTGAATTGGACATAGTAGCAGTCAATATTTCCAAACCCTCTTGCTATCATTTGCTCATGATAGGACAAAGAAGCAAGGAGAACCTAAGAATATTCACTCAGAGGCCCAAATAATCTCTTTATAGCCCCTATCCTCACAATGATCTCTGAGCATCTCCTGAAACCCCAAATCTTATACAAGCAATTAATAGGTAGCTAGGCTTTGCAAAATTAGTTGTGTTGATTTAATTTGGGAAAAATCAGGGCTTAAAAAGAGAAAATGAGTACACAAGATATATGAGAGAAGAAATACAGAACCAAGGTAAGGGAATAAATGGGGAACTAATCAAATTTGCAGACGACACCAAGCTGGCAGGAATAGCCAAAACTCCAGAAGTTAGGCTTAAGATACAGAAAGATCTTGACAAACCTGAACGTTGGATATCTAATAAAATGAAATTAAATGGCGAAAAGAGTAAGGTTCTACATTTAGGCAACAAAAACGAAATGTACAGGTGCAGTATAGATGGTACCTTGCTCAATAGTAGTAACTGTGAAAGGAATCTTGGAGTCCTAGTGGACAACCATTTAAACATGAGCCAGCAGTGTGCAGCAGTTGCCAAAAAAACCAACACAGTTCTAGGCTGCATAAACAGAGGGATAGAATCAAGATCAAATGAAGTGTTAATACCACGTTATAATGGGTTGGTAAGGCCACACTTGGAATACTGCATCCAGTTTTGGTCACCACGATGTAGAAAAGACGTGGAGACTCTAGAAAGAGTGCAGAGAAGAGCAACAAAGATGATTAGGGTACTCGAGACTAAAACATCTTTCTTTCTTTCTTTCTTTCTTTATTTTTTATACTGCCCTATTCCAGAAGGACTCAGGGTGGTGTACAGCCAAAATGAAACAGATATATAAAAGTTAAAAACAATTTTAAAAACATATTAAATAATTTGGCCTCTCATAAGATTAAAACCATCAAATCCCAATTAAAATTAATAAAATTCATATTTAATTGCGATATTTAATTGCGATATTTAAAATTCATATTTATATGCGAGACTGTCTTCTGCCCCATACATCCCTTCATCCGATCCGCTCCCATAGAGAGGGCCTTCTCAGGGTGCCGTTGGCCGGGCAATGCCGGTTGGCGACACCCAGGGGAAGGGCCTTCTCTGTGGCGGGCCCTACCCTCTGGAACGACTTACCAACGGAACTACATACCATCTCAGACCTCCGCCTCTTCCGCCAGCGTCTTAAGACGCACCTTTTCCAACAAGCCGGCCTAGTATAACCTCCTGTTCTGACTGTTTTTAGATACTTAGTTCTTAAAGCTACATAACTCCTTAAGAACATAGGCTCATATACATTGTCAACCCAATAGAAGACTGAACATCCTAACATACTCCCCCTTGGGTTGATCAATATATGTTTACATCCTTAATCCAAAATCATAACCACTCCTTGTGTTTCTTAAAATGGTCAGCCACATTCAACTCCGACATACAGTAAACAAGCTGTACCATTTCATCCTTTATACACTCCCTTATATTTACATACCTAAGATCAGTGTGTCTTGATCTTGTCTTTACAGCTATATTTGTATCCTTTAGTGTAGCTACTTGATTGTCCTCGCATACATCAATTAGACACCTTACTTCAATACCTCAACCTCCTAATAATTGATACGCTTCAAAAACCCAGATTGTCTAAAACCTTATTTAGTCTTCCTTATCAGTGATGTTAAGGCCTTCTTCATTACCCAGTAACCTCTACATGTATATCATATGCTCTCACAGTGCATGCAGATACGTCATCTTCATTTCCAGGTGATTGATTACACACATTATCCTGCCCTGAGAGTATTTGCCTTGTTGCATACTCTTCGTTATAACCAGTTACAGACTGATTACTTCCTGTTCCATCTATCATATTTTATATGTAATCTCTTTTGATTTCCCTGTCTTCACTTGGACTCTTTTTATATTTATCCCCTGTGGGTTTTGTAACTTACTCTTAAATTTCCAGATTCTTTAATTGTTTCACCTTCTTATCCATCACAGCTTTCCATATCGTCTGATCGTAATCTCGGTATGTTGCTATCTCAGTGTATTTTGCTGAGAAATGTATTTTTCCTATAGACCTGACTTGCCTGATAACAATCAGGTGGCCTGGTGTTTAGTTTTGACCTCCTTGGCAATTCAGAACTTGTGGATGGACTCTCCACTTTTATATATTCCTGCTCTCTTTCCTCCTCTTGAGGAGTCTCTACTACTTTGTCCTCTCCTACCTCCTCCTGAGTAGTCTCTACTGCTTTCTCTTTCTCTACTTGAGTATTTTCAGTTTTTGACTCAAATATTATTTCCTTTCCATTTTGCAGTTTATCCCAGTTTATATATTCTAGGAACCTTACATCATTACTGTTAATCATCCTCGTGGTGCCTTTCTTCCAGAACTTGTATGACCTATGGTTAGTGTTGTAACCCACAAAGATTAATTTCTGAGCTTTACTTTGCCCCTTTTTTCTTACCCATGCAGGTGACCCAAATGTATGAATATAACTCAGATCAGGTTTCCTACCATGCCACAACGTATATGGAATTTTACCTGTAGTCGAATTCACTATGTTGTTTAAAATATTGTTTGCACATGACATTGCCTCCCCCCACAAAGCTATCGGTAAACCAGCATCATTCAGCATGGCTCTTACCATGGTTTGCAGTGTTTGACCCCTTTCTCCAATGTGTGCTTTGTGTTGTGGAGCAGAACACTTGTGTTTTATTCCCAGTGTACCTAATATGGTTTTAACCTTGTTATTCATGAACTCTTTTCCATTATTTGTGACTAAGGTTACAATCTTTCCCTTTGCCTTTCTCTCGGCAAACCTTATCCAGTTCCTTAACTTTTCAAAAGTTTCAGCTTTGTTTTTAAGTAGATAGCAACACCCATACCTGGAATAATGATCCTGAATATTTAGTACATAGCAGGCTCCCCCTAAACTAGCCTTCATCGGGCCTATAATACCAGCAAACATGACTTCCAGTGGCTTTTTCGTTTTGAACCCATCTAACCTGTTTGCTGGGGCTTGTTTGCTCTTCTCTTTGTTACACACGTTACAACTCAGATATTTGTCACATGGTTTCAACCTTAACCCAGAAACCAATTTAGCAGTTTGTTTAAGCTTCTGAAAATTAATGTGCCCTAAACATCTGTGTAGAAGGTGAATGCACTCATCATGTGGCCTCACATTTGAGCATACAGCATTAGCTACATTAGTTTCAGTCAATACATACAAGCCATCTTTCAACGTTCCAGTAATCTTAATTCCACCCTTCTCTAACAAACACTCCTTCTCCTTGAATGTAACCGTATATCCTAGCTTAACTAAAACTCTAACAGACAGTAAATTAAACTTTAGCTTAGGAACATACAGCATATGCAATTCTTCCTTTACAAATTTACATCTAGCCATTCCTTCCCCAACTACTTTTAACTTCCAACCATTGGCTAATGAAACTTTGTTACTTGAAGGATACATTTTTCTAAAATTCCCTCTATCTCTAGTGATACATAGTGAGGCTCCACTGTCAATAACCCACAAATCGTGGTTCACTGATGCCTTACTAGAGGTAGTTACATTACAGTTATGTCTTTTCCTTCTAACCATGTTTTGTGGTTTAACTCTTTTACAATACTTGGCTATATGGCCCTTTTCCCCACAATTAAAACATTTTACAGTATATACATGGTTATTTACATTTACATCAACAGTTTCTGGCTCAGCTCTAAGTTGTTGCCTTTCCACTCGCCGTCTTGACTCTTCTAACAGATGCGAAGAAATGTTGGCTAATGTAAGTTCTTGTTGAGGCAGCACTTCAAATGATGTCACTACAGCCCGTAGCTTCCATCCAGTGATGATAGCAGTATATACACCTGGTGCTGGTCTGTAAAAGTCAGTCCCTTTTCTTGCAACTCTTGAAACATGTTCTTCATGCAGTTAATATGAACTAACATGTCTCCTTCCTTGCTGAGCTTTGTCCTAAACAGTCTTCTGGTTAAATGTATGTGTGCTCCCACAGTGTCACGAACATACAATCTCCTTAAGTTCTCCCAGCAGAAACTTCACCCCGAATATTCACTAGCTGGGAATCATCAAGCATTAAGCCTATGATGAAAAGTGCCCTTTCGTTGTTTTGCTTAAACTCTGCAAGTTTTCTGGCATCTTCAGCATTATCCTCACTCCAGGCAGTCACGTCCGGTGGATTCGCCACAACCTCCCATAGCCCCGCTCTGCGCAACAGCAAACTGCACTTGGTGGACCAGGAAACGTAGTTGGTGCCATCCAGCTGTCTAATAACTGACAAATCTGGACCCTGGACTTGTGCCATCTTCCCCAGAGTAGTTTGTTGTGTTTTAGCAACTCCTCTATAACTGTAAAACGGTATTTACACGGTGCAGTCTGGGCCCATAACCAATGTTAGCAACCCTGGGTTCAGAACCAGTATTAGAACTCTGGTCCCATAACCAATGTTAGCTAATATATGCAGAATTGTGTAATTCACCGGACAGTAATGAGATACGTTGCTGTAAACCACAAACAAACTCTAAAACAGTGATAGTAAGAAAATAAATAGTCTTTACTTTGTCACAACTAAAATACTTCTTCTGACTAACTCTCAAACAATGATAACAGTCCTTCACCAAACAAAGTTTATCTCACAGTGATGCAAAACAATCCTCCTTCTTCTTCACAGCTTCAGCACAGGATCACAAGGAATCGAACAGGGAAACGATCAGGGAATGAGCTTGTGTTCCTGAGCTTCCTTTATAGTAGAGCTGTATAATTACAGTCAATCAAATTATACTTAGTTCTTAAAGCTACATAACTCCTTAAGAACATAGGCTCATATATATTGTCAACCCAATAGAAGACTGAATATCCTAACAGTAACCAACCCCTTGAATCGCACCCGGAAAACCACTGGAAGCCAGTGTAGCTCGCACAGGAGTGGTGTTAAATGGGAGCGTCGTGTCACCCCCATAATTACCCACGCAGAGGCATTCTGGGCCAGTTGGAGCCTCTGGGTGCTCTTCAAGGGGAGCCCCATGTAGAGAACATTACAATAGTCCAGATGGGAAGAGACAAGGGCATGAGGGACTGTGCGCAGGGCATCCCGATCCAGGAAGGGACACAGAACGGTTGCAGGGTATGTCTAGTTTAATAAAAAGAAGGACCAGGGGAGAAATGATAGCAGTGTTCCTATATCTCAGAGGTTGCCACAAAGAAGAGGGAGTCAAACTATTCTCCAAGGCACCTGAGGGTAGAATAAGAAGCAATGGGTGGAAACTAATCAAGGAGAGAAGCAACTTAGAACTGAGGAGAAATTTCGTGACAGAACAATTAATCAGTCGAACAGCTTGCCTCCAGAAGTTGTGAATGCCCCAACACTGCAAGTCTTTAAGAAGTTGTTGGATAGCCATTTGTCTGAAACGGTATAGGGCTTCCTGCCTAGGCAGGGGGTTGGACTAGATGACCTCCAAGGTCCCTTCCAACTGTGCTATTGTGATTGTGATTAAAAATAAATGATTGGGGCATTCAGGGATGAAGTGAAGTGGGTTTATTTAGAAACAATTCTGGACATTTTATCTTGTTTTAATTTCATGCTTGCAATTAGAGTTTAAAAAACCCAACAATTTGCCTGAGAAATTACTGATGTATATATGGTAGACCCAATTAAACACTTTAAAAAGTAGCCGTACTTAATGATAAATGGCATTTTCGAGGTGGCCACTAGATGGAGGCATAACCAAAGATATCTCAAAGGTGCTTTTCAAAAGGCAACAGGACTTTTTTTTTTCTCCCCAGTTCAAAAAAAGCTTCTTGGATGGGAAGCGAAATGTATTCAAAGAAAAAAACGAAATCCAGTTTGCTTTTAAAAGGCACCTTTGGGACAACCGTAACCTGGATGACTGAGAATCCCCATAACCAAAGGTGTACCTATGGAAGAGGTGCCAAAATTTCTCCTTGAAATCTAGGTAAACAGAAAGAGGAAACCCTATTTATTTCTACTATCTCTGTATGGTAATCCCAGAGAATAGCCAATAGGAAATAGCTAAAGCGCTATCATTCTTGAACTAATTAATAAAACCGACTCAAGCACCTCAAACTTTTACCATGTAAAATATTTAGTAAACTACAGTTGGCAATACTGGCAGCAGATGGCAGCAGTTAATTGATTTTCACTGGTATGAAAGGACCAGCATGATCAGACCAGAGCAGTTTTTGGATGAGAATTCCAGACTGGCTGATTGAACTGGGAAGTGCAAAAATATTCTGGAAAAGGCCAGGAAAAACCACTTCCATGTTGTTGCTCTGAAAGCTACGTAGACGCAGACACTGGAATCTGAGCTTGGCTTAAGGGTGTCTTGAGGACCAGCAATGAATTCTTATGGAGTCAGGTAAAACAGTGTAGTACACATAGTCCTTGACTTGCAACCATTCGTTTAGTGACCATTTAGTCACACTGAAAAAAGTGACTTTTTACACATATGGCCTTTGCAGCGTCCCCATTGGCAGGTGATCATTTGGGCGCTTAACAATTGGCGTGTAGTTATGACAGTAGCAATTTGTAACCTTCTCAGCTGGCTTCCGACAAGCAAAGTCAGTGGGGAAGCCAGATTCACTTAAGAACCACATGATTCACTTAACAACTGCAGTGATTCACTTAAGAACTGTGGCAAAAAGGTTATAAAATGGGGTGCAACTCACTTAACAACCATCTTGCTTAACAATGGAAATTTTGGGTGCTATTGTGTCATAAATCAAGGTTTACCTGTAGTGTTGGAAGGAATGGAAGCGCATAACATAGGTACCCTGGGCAAATGATCTTGTTGGAACTGTTTCAGAGAGGACATAATTTATTTTATTATAATTACATTTGCACTATTGGACTATTGAAATTATGAGCCTCCAAAAATTTGGAAAATGGGCCATTGATTTGTCTTTTGCATTAAAACTCAAGATCCAGTAAATCATCAGGCATCAAGAAGGGACTGGAATATTAATTCATTGATTCACTATTCTCAATAGAACTTCACTGGGGGTTTTGTTGTATCTTGTTTTCATTGGTTTGTTTCGTTTTAGTTTTGGTTTATCAAATTCGCAACAAAATATGTTCTACTTGGATAAAGAGGAACAATAGAGAACCAGTTTCATCTAGTTATTAAAGCAAAAGGCAAGAAACATGGATCCTGATTGAGCATAAATGCTGGCTGGGTGAATTTAGATAGATCTCTCCCCCCCCTCCTTTTCTCTCTCACACACTCATAGTGATGTGAATATGCTGCCCCAGTTTCTCTTAAAGAAGTTGCACAATATTTGCAATGCTCCTTTTAGCTTTGTTTCAGGAAATATAAACTAGAAGAAACTAATAAAAAGAAATAAAACAGAAAAGATTGAAAAGTGAAAAGAAGGGAAAAATTTGGAAGAGCAGAGAGAGAAAAAAGAATAGAAAGAAAAAACTTCGGATTTTCTTTCTAACAAATATAACTATAAGTAACTACACTTAACTCTTACTCTATGATTGCAAAAGACAGTCTACTCTTTTCTATTATCCGTTTTCAGCCAGTAGAGTCCTACAGGAGATCAGGGAGGCATAAAATGGGACATGGGGCCCCCACATGCCCCTCCCCGTGGCCCATTTTTCAGCAGAGGCACTGTGGGCTGGTCCTTTTATCTTTCCACTGCGGGCCAGATCTAAGCACCTCGCAGGCCAAAGCCGACCTGCGGGCCTTGAGTTTGACACTCCTGTCTTATACTATGACAGCAGCGGCTGGTATTCCCTATGAAAAGCAAAAGAGGAGACAGGTGAATGATGAATAACGATACCTTGATATTTAGATACTGTACATATTTCCTTCCAATCTTCTTCTGCAGAACTGAATGATTCCTATAAATTCAGGAAGTTCCCTCTGACCAGAGGTATCCATTTCTTCTGATTTCCCTGCAAAAGCCTAAATATATTGTCAGGGTTCCAAAACAACCCACCCCCAACAAAAGAAAGCTCCCAAGCAATAAATTCCTCAATGTTCCATTTCCTTATTTGGAAGCTCTATCTCATATAAGTAGAAGAAAGTTAATATAAAGTACCTCAGGCTGTCCTGAAGGAAAAGGGACAAAAGAAACAAAAAGAAACGATAAATCTTCTTCCAGTATTGTACTAAAATGCACAATGTAACGGCACATGAAGAATGATATGCATCTGAACCCTGAACCCTAAGGGGGTTGTTCAATGTCTGAAATGCCCTTCGGAGATTGTGCAATTTAGTGAGCTCTGTGTCTTCTACTAAATGGTAGTGGGTTAATCCTATTATATCCAAAGGATCATGTCCTATTCTTAAGATCATCATTTTGGAGCTGAAGGCCTTTTGTTTTGTAGATAGGCTGACTCAATCTTTCTTGATAGACACAAAATATCTGCTGAGGAGTGCTAATAAGAAAGTCGGCTTTCTGTCTGTATTGAGCATATTTCTCCATTTCTCCCTTTGGGGAAATATAATATTCTAAAAATAATATATTTTTAATATTTCCCAAAATGTCTTCTGCCATTGCCAGCATGGCTCTGTACATGCACAGAGTAATTTTTAGTCAAATGCGCATGATCCAGCAATGTGTGGCAAGCGAACGCAGAGTGCTGCATATGTACAAAACTTGCATGAGGCAAACCAATAGTAACCAGTTCAGTAACTCACCCCTGAACCTAACCACTAGTACCCAACAACAAAATGCCATACGTATAAGCACTAAAAGAAAGCCCTAATCTCTTGAAAGGCCTTTCTAACAATTGCTGAACAACATCAACTTCTTCAAATAGAAATTTTGCCAACTTCTTTTTCAACATTGCTCCTCAATTATTTCTAAGCCTAAAGGTCAGCACTAGTCTCCACTTCTTTCATTATAGTTTACCTTATTTAATTTGATTACTAAACATCATGCGAGTTTGTATGAGGTGTCTTCTGTACCATTGCTGCAACCACTTTATTACAGACGGTTATTCTCCATTTCTTGAGTAATTGCAGGAGTTCAACATTATTTAGAGGTTTCAGGGCACTTTTAGAGATGCAACTCACTTCCAGAGTGTCCTCATTAACTGTTTTCTGTGGTTTTTGAAAAAACAACCTTCTTAAATATTGATTTCCTTTTTTTTCAGAGATGCCAATTTTACCATGTTCAGTGTCGCTGCTCTGCTACTATTTAGTAGTTAATTGTTAATGTGGCTAATTGATTTATAATTTTGCATGTTCACCTTTTATGAGATCCTGTAGCAAGGCAATTCAAAGGGGAGGGGATCATCTCTAATCCACAGAAATAGGCTCCAACCTTCAAGGTAAGACTTAGGAGATGTGGCCCAATAACCATCATTTCCACTCATTGCCAGGAATGTATAATTAATTCACTTCCTATCCATTGCCCACCACCAACAAGGCTCAATAATTGACTCCATGAAAGACCCTTTCAATAAGCCTTTCCACTGCAGCAATTCTTTGCATCTTGATTGTTTAACAATTTCTTCATTATATTTTTGCGTACATGTAGTAGTTAATGCACTAGGATGTAAATTAGAAGATTGTGTGGTGTTCACCTGCCTTAGGCTAGAAGCCAGGTTGGCGACTTTGGTCAATCATTCTCTTACAGCCCAAATTATTGCAAAATATTTGGGCTGCAAGAGAAAAATAGGCGGAGGAAGGAGAAGTAAGTATCTTCACCTCTATGAGTAATTTATAAAAATAATAAAGACAAAATGAAAAATACCTAAATCTAAAACAAGATTCCTACTGAAAAGATTCCTACTGTTTATCTTGATATGAGACTAATTCCAAAAAAGATTCCTTTCCATATTTACTATTCATTTCAGTGGATTTTTAGAAAATTTGGATATCAATTCTAGATGTTGGTTTTTGAAACTTGCTTCTTCACATGCACTGTATAGAAGAAGCTTGAGATCCAGGGAGATATACGACATCAAGGAGGGACTGGAAAACCCATTCATTGATTCACTATTCTCTAAAAAGCTTAACTGGAGATTTTAATATTGTAATAAAAGAGCTAATTTGGACAGAGTGTGATGCTTCCAGGGATTCTGTAGTGTTTTTGGACTTGGTTTGATTTGGTTGATCACAGTTCCCCAGTTGAAAGTATGGTTAAATCTTTTCTTTTGGTTGGAGCTTTCATCATTTTTTATTTTATTCAAATTTATACCCCACATCTTCTCCAAAAAGGACCCAGGGCATCATGTTTTATGACTGCTACTTCCTGTCCATGGAAATAGTAGGAGGAAGGATTATTAGATACATTTGCCACCTTGAGTTATTTTAAGAAATAAAGATGAGATAAAAATAAACAAAAAATAAATATTAATTTTCTAGTGAATCTATTGATATTCAATGTGGAGAAAAGATATTGCAGCTAAATGTCACAAATGTTCCACTTTCGAACAGCAAAGTGTCAACTACTAAAGCGTTGCCATTACTATTATCAGGTTGGGAAGGGAGGGGGAGGATTCCATGCATACCTTCAGTCTCATATTTCGACACTCTAGTTGGTGAATATGAATTATACATGTGACAGAAGGGAGGGTATGTAGGGTAAAGTTCAGACGCCATTAAGTGGGTTTCAGTTTAAGTTCCTCAGGAGTAATGCTAAGATGTTGATCCTAATAAATGAATGGGTTTTGTTTGAACTCTGTCTCAAGGCTCGTAATTTAATTAGGTCATCTCTTGGGAACTTCACACAGAGAAGAGTAGCATTAGAAATATTAAGAGAAGAGGAAGAAAGCCAAAAGTAAACAGGAGCCTGAATGTCACAGGAAGTTAAATATTCTCACTCAACATCTCCATCCAAAGCACCCAGCAGACCCATCCACGATAATTCAGGAATGTTTCAAAGCAAGCAAGAGTCCATAGTAATAATGGAGAGAAATATATCACAGTAAAGTCACCCATTGATGCGAATCAGATTTTTTTCCTCTGTACTACATTAATAGATACAGGCATACCTGCCCATTCAAATCTGGCCATGCTTAAAAACTGGATTGATATCAGAGGTGGGTTTCAGCTTCTGCTACTGCTGGTTTGGTCAGGAACAAGCTTTGCATACATGCACATCTACTTCATGTGCGCAGAGTGTGCATGTGCAGCACTGAAAAGAATTGCTTCTGCTCATGCGCATAAGCAAAGAACAAGATAGTGGTGCCTACGGCAGTGCTGATAGAATCAGTTCAGGGGCATGGTATTCCCTACTCAGCCAAACCAGGCCAAACTGTGAGGAACCCACCTCCGGTTGATATATGATATACTAGCTGTGATGACCCGGGTATTAATTTATGCAAATCTTGTATTAAACAGAAGAGCCATTGCTCACTCTGTTGGAAATTCTACAGGGAACAGCCTTTGAGGTAATTATCTGCATTAGCAGGCTAGCATCTTTTGCAAACAGCCTGATCAGCTTCAGTACATTATCACAGCCTGATTCAGTGTGAGCAGCTGATTGGCGGGTGAATGATCCTCCCAGAATACCCGCAATCCACTGTTCCCAGAGGTGAACATTAACAATTGGTTCGCTTGGTTCTGAGCACTTGCGTGCTGGGAGAAAGATGCTGGAAATAAAATGGAGGCTGATTGGAAAGACCCAGGTGGCTCTGGTCATTCACCATGGTTTGTGGTTCCGGTGCAGCTGACCAACTGCTTTTATGAGTACCTGGATTTTTATAATTTCAGACAGGCTGCTAAGGGGATTGTGCAATGTCTGAAATGCCCTTAGGTGATTATGCAATGTACTGAGCTCTGTGTCTTCTGCTAAATGGTAGTGGGTTAATCCTATTCTGTCCTGAAGGATCCTTCTTAATCCCATCACCCTGAAGCTGAAGGCGTTTTGTTTCGTAGATAGGCTTTACCAATCTTTCTTAATATTTTCCAAAATGTCTTTTCCATTGCCAGCATGTCTCTGCACATGCACAGAGTAATTTTTAGTCAAATGTGCATGATCCAGCAACGTGTGGCCAGCACGTGAGCGAATGAAGTGAGCTGTACATGTGCAAAGCGTGCATGCAGCAAACCAGTACTAACCAGTTCAGGAAACCACACCTGAACCTAACCACTAGTACCCAACAAGATGCCATAACTATAAACACTAAAATAAAGCCCTAATCTTTTGAAATGCCTTTCTACCAATTGCTGAACAACATCAACTCCTTCAAATAGAAATTTTGCCAACTTCTTTTTCAACATTGCTCCTCAATCATTTCTAAGTCTAAATGTCAGCACTAATCTCCACTTATTTCATTATAGTTTACATTATTTAATTTGATTACCAAACAGCATGCCAGTTTGTATGAGGTTTCTTCTGTATCATTGCTGCAACCACTTTATTACAGACAGTTATTCTCCATTTCTTGAGTAATAGCAGGTGTTCAACATTATTTAGAGGTTTCAGGGCACTTTTAGAGATGCAACTGACTTCCACAGTGTCCTCATTAACTGTTTTCTGTGCTTCTTGAAAAATCTACCTTATTAAATATTGATTTCCTTTTTTTTCAGATATGCCAATTTTACCATTTTCAGGTACACTGCTCTGCTACTATTTAGTAGTTAATTGTTAATGTGGCTAATTGATTTATAATTTTGCACGTTCACCTTTTATGAGGTCCTGTAGCAAGGCAATTGAAAGGGCAGGGGATCATCTGTAGTCCACAGAAATAGGCTTCCACCCAAAAGCTTAGGAGATGTGACCCAATAACCACCTTTTCCACTCATTGCCTGGAATGTACCCTTAATCCATTTCCTATCCATTGCCCACCACCAACAAGGCTCAATAATTGCCTCCATGAATGACCCTCTTCTAAGTAAGCCTTTCAACTGTAGCAGTTCTTTTTGTCTTGATTGCTTAACAATTTCCGTATTATATTTCTGCGTCATCATTGTGCCACTCTCATCGCATCTGCAGATAACCGCCCTGCCACCCTGTTTAGGGTGACCCGCTCCCTCCTTCAACAGAGGGCGCGGGAAGCCCCTTTGCAGGGTAGAGCAGAGGAATTTGGGGAATATCTGCAGGATAAAATCGCTCAGATTCGGAGTGAGTTGGCCTCCTTCGAAAGTCGCCCAGTGGGATTCCCCGAGGCAGATCTTGAGACAGTTTTGTGGGAAGAGTTTGACTCTGTTACTTCCGAAGATATGGACAAGTTATGTGGGCGACTGCGAGCTACCACTGGCATCCTGGGAGGTTACACGAGGCTGGCTCCAGGAGGTGGTCAACTCTTCCCTGAGTGAGAGGTTCTTGCCGGCCTCCCTTAAAGAGGCGGTGGTGAGACCCCTCCTCAAGAAGCCCTCTCTGGACCCAGCATTATTGGTATATTACCATCCGTTCTCCAACCTTCACTTTCTGGCAAAGGTTGTAGAGAGTGTGGTGGCACAACAGTTCCCCCGTCATCTGGAGGAAATTGATTATCTGGACCCATGCCAGTCTGGCTTCCGGCCTGGGCACAGCACCGAGACGGCATTGGTCGCATTGGTGGATGATCTCTGGAGGGCCAGAGATGGGGGTTGTTCCTCCATCCTGGTCCTATTAGACCTCTCAGCGGCTTTTGATACCATCGGCCATGGTATCCTATTGCATTGGCTGGAGGGGTTGGGGGTGGGAGGCACCGTTTTACGGTGGTTCTCCTCCTACCTCTCCGGTCGGTCGCAATTTGTGTTGACAGGAGGGCAGAGGTCGACCTCTAGGCCCCTCACTTGTGGGGTGCCTCAGGGGTCGGTCCTCTCGCCGCTCCTGTTCAACACATATATGAAGCCGCTGGGTGAGATCATCCGTGGTTTTGGGGTAGAGTACCACCTCTACGCTGACGACACGCAGCTGTATATATCTACCCCAAACCACCCCAACGATGCTGTAGCGGTGATGTGTCAGTGCCTGGAAGCCGTGCGGATCTGGATGGGAAGTAACAGACTCAGACCCAACCCGTCTAAGACCGAGTGGCTGTGGTTTCCGGCATCCCGGTACAACCAGTTGACTCCATCACTGGCCATAGGGGACGATCACCTTACCCCTGTGGATGGGGCACGCAACTTGGGCGTCCTCCTTGATGCCCGGCTGTCCATGGAAGATCAAGTGACAGCCGTGGCCAGGAGGGCGTTTTACCAGGTTCGCCTGGTCCGCCAGTTGCGTCCCCTATTGGATCGGGGTGCCCTTTGCACAGTCACTCATGCCCTCGTGACATCCCGGCTGGACTATTGCAACTCTCTCTACATGGGGCTCCCCTTGAGGTGCACCCGAAGGCTTCAGCTAGTCCAGAATGCAGCCGCGCGGGCAGTTATGGGAGCCTCTAGGTTCTCCCATGTAACACCGCTCCTGCGCGAGCTGCACTGGCTGCCTGTTGTCTTTCGGGTGCGCTTCAAGGTGTTAGTTACCATCTTCAAAGCGCTCCATGGCATCTGCGGGATCGCATTCTGCCTCATACATCCCTGCGACCGATTCGCTCCCACAGAGAGGGACTTCTCCGGGTGCCGTCCACTAGGCTGTGCCAGCGGGCAACGTCCAGGGGAAGGGCCTTCTCTGTGGCGGGCCCGACCCTCTGGAACAACCTTCCCCCCGAAATCAGAACGACCACTGACCTTCACTCCTTCCGACAGCTTTTAAAAACTCATTTCTTCCGTTTGGCTGGCCTAGGGTAATTTTAATTAGTTATGGTGTTAAGGGGTTTTATGGACAGTTTTTAGTTTTTATAGATGTTTTTAGCGCAGGATATGTTTAATTGTGTTTTTAAATTTTGTACTCTGTGTTTATTGTTTTTTAATTCTCCTGTGCCCCGCCTCGAGTCCCTCTGGGGAGAGAGAGCGGGTTAGAAATAAAAATTTATTATTATTATTATTATTAATTAGGTCATCTCTTGGGAACTTCACACAGAGAAGAGTAGCAGTAGAAATACTAAGAGAAGAGGAAGAAAGCCAAAAGTAAACCGGAGCCTGAAGGTCACAGAAAGTTAAACATTCTCACTCAACATCTCCATCCAAAGCACCCAGCAGACCCATCCACGATAATTCAGGAATGTTTCTTAGCAAGCAAGGGTCCATAGTAACAATGCAGAGAAATATATCACAGTAAGGTCACCCTTTGATGCGAATCAGATTTTTTTCCTCTGTACTACATTAATAGATACAGGTGACCTTGCCCATTCAAATCTGGCCATGCTTAAAAACTGGATTGATATCTGGGGGTCGGTTTCAGCTTCTGCTACTGCTGGTTTGGTCAGGAACAAGCTTTGCATACATGCACATCTACTTCATATGCGCAGAGTGTGCATGTGCAGCACTGAAAAGAATTGCTTCTGCGCATAGTAGTGCATCAACTTCTTCAAATAGAAATTTGCCAACTTCTTTTTCAACATTGCTCCTCAATTATTTCTAAGCCTAAATGTCAGCACTAGTCTCCACTTATTTCATTATAGTTTACCTTATTTAATTTGATTACCAAACAGCATGCCAGCTTGTGTGAGGTTTCTTCTGTATCATTGCTGCAACCACTTTATTACAGACAGTTATTCTCCATTTCTTGAGTAATAGCAGGAGTTCAACATTATTTAGAGGTTTCAGGGCACTTTTAGAGATGCAACTGAGTTCCAGAGTGTCCTCACTAACTGTTTTCTGTGCTTCTTGAAAAATCAACATTATTAAATATTGATTTCCTTTTTTTTCAGAGATGCCAATTTTACCATTTTCAGGTACACTGCTCTGCTTCTATTTAGTAGTTAATTGTTAATATGGCTAATTGATTTATAATTTTGCACGTTCGCCTTTTATGAGGTCCTATAGTAAGGCAATTGAAAGGGCAGGGGATCATCTGTAGTCCACAGAAATAGGCTTCCACCCTAAAGCTTAGGAGATGTGACCCAATAACCACCTTTTCCACTCATTGCCTGGAATGTACCCTTAATCCATTTCCTATCCATTGCCCACCACCAACAAGGCTCAATAATTGCCTCCAGGAAGGACCCTCTTCTAAGTAAGCCTTTCAACTGTAGCAGTTCTTTTTGTCTTGATTGCTTAACAATTTCTGTATTATATTTCTGCATGTAATACAGAAATTGTTCCATCTTTGTTGTATGTTTTATTTCCTTCTTCTCATTCCTCACTCTTAGGAGCCTTTCTCAGAGCAAAGTATATTGCAGATACAGATAAGAGGAGAAGATAGACTAGTCCCCCTATGGTGAACCTATGGCATGGGTGCCACAGGTGGCACACGGAGCCATTTCTTAGGGTACACGAGGAGTTGCCCTGTCAGCTCCAGCTTATTTTGGCCTTCATTTTGGGATGTTTTTCAGCCTCTGGAGGCTTTAAGAAAGCCTCCTGAAGACTCCAGAGGGTAAAGAACAGCCCAATGAGCAAACCGGAAGTTGCGCATCACCTCAGCACAGCTTTGGCCTTTTTGGAGAAGTAAATTGCTGTGGAAAGCTCAAGCTTGGCATGGGTTACGCTAGAGGAGCCCCCATCCTCCGGTTCCCTTTAGCCTTTCTGCTTTTCCAGATGCCAAATCTTTCCCTTTCAAAAGATATGCACCTCTCCCTCCCCAGAAGAGCCAGCTAGCCATTCCCTCCAGAATCCGAACACAGCGGGCTTTGCATCTTCAGGCTGAGCGGTTGGCCGAGCAGCTTTTGAGGAATGGTTGGGGGGGGGGGGCACTGCCTCTTGTCCAAGTTTACTGGAATAGCAAACAAGAAAACACACTTCTTCTCACGTCAGCGTACAAAGCCGCACTTGGGGCTTTCTGAGAAGCCTTTCCTCTTCCAAGACACTTTTGATGATCTGTTCTCCTATTTCTGATCTTCCATATTCCTTTTGGTTTGTTCTATTTGGCTTGTCACCCCCCCTCCTTCTTTGGATCAATCAGCACATCAATAGGTAGCTGCCTTTTAGGATCCAGACTTGGCAAATGGTTGATCTTCTGGTTAAAAGCAAACCGGGCTCCCAGGTCTGGCTAAGGTGGCTGGTGGTCCAGTTGTCAGTTAAATTATCAGTTAAAAAAAAACTTTAAAAATTAAAACGAGTGTGAGAGAATAAAGATTAGGTAAGTTGGCTAAAACTGAAAGATAAATGCAAGGGGGTGGGCGTATCTGCTTTGGGGCTGCGAAGTTCTCTCCAAATGTTCCCGGGTATTGTTACAGGTAGGTGGGATTTTGCCATTTGCTAACTCTTTTGAGTTCACTCTCTCCCTCCCTTCCCCCTCCCCCGCCTTTCTCTCCTGTTTGCAACTCTCCTGCTTACAATGCAGGGGACGTTTGGCAGAGTCCGGGGTGGGGGGCATTGTGTCCATTCGTTTTGACATGGAATTAATTCCCCAGGTTTCATTTTAGAACTCTTGGGAAGCTTTGTTGGAAAGAGCCAAATTTGGATGGTTTTTTGTAGAATGGAGCCATGTGTGTGTGTTTGTTTGTGTGTGTGTGTGTGTGTGTGTGTGTGTGTCTCTCTCTGTGCATTGTTTCCATTCGTTTTGATCTGGAATCAATTTCCCAGGTATCACGTTGAACTCTTGGGAAGCTACATTGGAAAGAGCCAAATTTATTATTATAAGTTTATTAAATAAGTTTTTTAAATTTTGTATTGAATTTGTATGTATTTTAAAATTCCTGTGCACCACCCTGGGTCCGTTTGGAGAAGGGTGGGGTATAAATTTAATTTAAAAAAATAAAAAAAAATTGGGTGGTTCTTTGTAGAATGGAGCCGGGCAATGGTCCAGCTTTTCATGAGAGATCTTGTCCTGGGTGTTTCTTTTCTTTTTCTTTTTGCTGGGGGCTGCATATGGGCCTCTTGGAACTACAGCTTCTCCCTCCTCAGCATTGGATACTTGTGAGTTTTGGATAGAAAATAGTACTACATTAATAGATACATGCATACCTGCCCGTTCAAATCTGGCCATGCTTAAAAACTGGATTGATATCGGGGGTGGGTTTCAGCTTCTACTACTGCTGGTTTGGTCAGGAACAAGCTTTGCATACACACACATGTACTTCATGTGCGCAAAATGTACATGCGCAGCACTGAAAAGAATTGCTTCTGGGCATGCGCATAAGCAATGAACAAGATAGTGGTGCCTACGGCGGCGCTGATAGGATCGATTCAGGGGCATGGCATTCCCTACTCAGCCAAACCAGTCCAAACAGTTAGGAACCCACCTCTGGTTGATATATGATATACTAGCTATGATGACCCGGGTATTTATTTATCTGAATCCTGTATTGGATAGAAAAGCTATCTCTCACTGTGGTGAGAAGTAGAGAAGTTTTGGGGTAGAGTTCCACCAGTATGTTGATGACACCAAGCTGTACATCTGTACCCCTAACCACCCCAACGATGCCGTCAAAGTGATGTCCTGGTGCTTGGAGGCCGTGCGGGTCTGGATGGGGAGGAATAGGCTCTGACTCAACCCATCCAAGACCGAGTGGCTGTGGTTTCCGGGGTCACGACATAGACAGTTAGTTTGATCTCTGGCTATCAGGGGTGAGTCATTAGCTCCTGTAGAGAGGGCCCGCAACTTGGGCGTCCTCCTAGATTCTCGGCTGTCCTTGGATGACCATTTGACAGCCATAGCCAAAGGCAGCTAAAATACAAACACAATACAATGGCAGAGTGGGAAGGCACCTTGGAGGTCTACTAATCCAATCCCGTGCCCAGGCAGGAGCTCTATACCATTTCAGACAAATCCAACATCGTCTTAAAGACTTCCAGTGTTGGGGCATTCACAACTTCTGGAGGCAAGCTGTTCCACTAGTTAATTGTTCTAACTGTCAGGAAATTTCTCCTCATTTCTAAGTTGCTTCTCTCCTTGATTAGTTTCCACCCATTGCTTCTTGTTCTACCCTCAGGTGCCTTGGAGAATAGTTTGACTCCCTCTTCTTTGTTGCAACCCCTGAGATATTGAAACATTGCTATCATGTCTCCCCTAGTCCTTCTTTTTATTAAACTAGACATACCCAGTTCCTGTACTGACTCCTCTAATAATAAAGTATTCACTCCTCTAATAAATATGCCACATATGTAAATTTGGATACCCTTGTTTGTACATCTACTTTGGAAAATGATGCCATCTCCATCTACCACCCTGGATGTCTTCAAGATATGCCCAATGACCTGTGATTACCAGCTGCTATCGTTTTATCTTTATTTACATGAATCAAATTGCTATCTATCAGTCTCAAAAACATTTATGCATTGAAGTAAAATTGGGCAAGTATTCCTTCAAATAAAGTTAAATGAGCATTGCCGATATTGTGCAACTTCCTTAAGCAGGAGCTGGGAGCACTATATTCATTTGACTATGTGAATGTATCTGTTTCTGTGTCAGATCTCTGCTTACATTTCTGTGTGGAAGGTGTTTCCTGCTCTCCAACCACACATTTGCCATAAAGTCTCATTCTTCCCCATCCGTTTATTTATTGAAGCAGTTATTTGACTACTGAGGTCTTCCAGCTGATTTGGTTGCTTGAGCAGAAGTACAAAACAACCAAATTTAAACTATTAACGAATACCCTTCAAATATAAATTTTGCCAATTTCTTTTTCTACATTGCTCCTCAATTATTTCTAAGCCAAAAAGTCAGCACAAGTCTCCACTTATTTCATTATACATTACCTTATTTAATTTGATTAGTAAACAGTATGCTAGTTTGTATGAGGTTTCTTCTGTACCATTGTTGCAACCACTTTATTACAGATGGTTATTCCCCTTAGGAGATTGTGCAATGTAGTGAGCTCTGTGTCTTCTGCTAAATGGTAGTGGGTTAATCATGATCCTGTCCTGAAGGATCTTTCTTAATCCCATCACCCTGGACCTGAATTCCTTTTGTTTTGTAGATAGGATTTCCCAATCTTTCTTGATAGGCACAAAATATCCGCTGAGGAGCGCTATTAAGAAAGTTTGCTTTCTGTCTTTTAGAGCAGGGGTCCCCAACCTTTTTTGCACCAGGGACCGGTTTCATTTTAAAGAAAGTTTTGCGGAGCGGCTGAGTGGCTCAGCAGTCTGGTTCCGCCCCAGGCTTCTAATGGACCCGGAAAGTTTCCAGAGGGAGCTTGGGCCAATTCCTGTGACCCTGCCCCGTGACTCGACTGAGGACCTGGTGGCCGCATGGTTAAGTGTGGCCGCGGGGGCCTTGGACCGAGTCGCGCCCTTGCGGCCTCTCTTGCGGCGATGAATCACCCAGGCTCCTTGGTTTACTGAGGAGCTCTGGGGGATGAAACGCCACAAGAGACGCCTAGAGAGCAAATGGAGATCCTCTCGCTCCGAAGCCGACCGAACACTAGTGAGAACCCATATTAGGGCTTACTTAGTGGCGATAAAGGTGGCCAAACGTGAGTATTGTGCCACCCTAATTGCATCCGCAGATAACCGCTCTGCCGCCCTGTTTGGGGTGACCCGCTCCCTCCTTCACCAGAGGCCGCGGGAAGCCCCTCTACAAGGGCGAGCAGAGGAATTTGGGATTTATCTGCAGGAGAAAATCACTCGGATTCGGAATGAGCTACCCTCCATCGACAGTGGTCCTGTGGGACTGTCCGAGACTAGTCTTGAGGTTCCATCTTGGGAGGAGTTTGACTTTGTTACCACCGAGGATATGGACAGGTTGTCAAGGAAACTTAGGGCGACCACATGTTTATTGGACCCGTGTCCCTCCTGGCTTGTACTGGCATCCTGGGAGACGACACGAGGCTGGCTCCAGGGCATTGTCAACGCATCTTTGAGTGACGGGTCCTTACCCTCCGTCTTGAAAGAGGCGGTGGTGAGGCCCCTCCTCAAGAAGCCGTCCCTGGACCCAGCTTTATTAGAGAACTATCGTCCGGTCTCCAACCTTCACTTTCTGGTGAAGGTTGTTGAGAGTGTGGTAGCCCAACAGTTTCCGCGACACCTGGAGGAAGTTGATTATCTAGACCCGCGCCAGTCCGGCTTCCGACCCGGTCACAGTACCGAGACAGCATTGGTCGCGTTGGTTGATGATCTCTGGAGGGCGCGGGATAGAGGTTATTCCTCTATCCTAGTCCTGTTAGACCTCTCAGCGGCTTTTGATACCATCGACCATGGTATCCTATTGCACCGACTGGGGGGGTTGGGGCTGGGAGGCACCGTTCTGCGGTGGTTCTCATCCTACCTCTCTGGTCGGTCGCAATATGTGTTGACGGGAGTGCAGAGGTCGACCTCGAGGCCCCTCCTATGTGGGGTTCCTCAGGGGTCGGTCCTCTCGCCCCTCCTTTTCAACACATATATGAAGCCGCTGGGTGAGATCATCCGTAGTTTTGGGGTGGAGTATCATCTGTACGCTGATGACACTCAGTTGTACATATCCACCCCAGACCACCCCAACGATGCCGTCGAAGTGCTGTCCCGGTGTTTGGAGGCCGTACGGATCTGGATGGGTGGTAACAAACTCAGGCTCAACCCTGCCAAGGCTGAGTGGCTGTGGTTTCCGGCACCCCGGTTCAGCCAGATTACTCCAACTCTGGCCATTGGGGTCGAAACATTGGCCCCCGTGGAGAGGGCGCGCAATTTGGGTGTCCTCCTGGATTCCCGGCTGTCCTTGGAGGACCATGTGGCAGCCGTGGCCAGGGGGGCGGTTCATCAGGTACGCCTGATGCACCAATTGCGCCCCTTCCTGGACCGGGCTGCCCTTCGCACAGTCACTCAAGCTCTTGTGATGTCCCGTCTCGACTACTGTAATGCTCTCTACATGGGGCTTCCCTTGAGGTGCACTCGAAAGCTACAGCTAGTTCAAAACGCAGCCGCGCGGGTAATATAACACCAATCCTGCGCGAGCTGCATTGGCTTCCTGTGGTCTTTCGGGTGCGCTTCAAGGTCTTGACGACCATCTTTAAAGCGCTCCATGGCTCGGGGCCTAGTTATATGCGAGACCGTCTCGTGCCCCATACATCCCTCAGACCGATTCGCTCCCACAGAGAGGGCCTTCTCAGGGTGCCGTCGGCCGGACAATGCTGACTGGCAACACCCAGGGGAAGAGCCTTCTCTGTGGCGGGCCCTGCCCTTTGGAACGACCTACCCCCTGAACTCCGGAGCATCACCGACCTCTGCCTCTTCCGCCAATGTCTAAAGACATACTTTTTTCATCAAGCCGGTCTAGCCTAACCTCCCATGGGGACTTTAGAAAAGTTTTAAATTGGGTTTTAATTAATAATTGGTTTTAGCACAGGTTTGGGATCTAATATATATTTTAGATTATTTATGTTCTATTTTTGTATGTTTTTTAAATCTCCTGTGCGCCGCCCTGGGTCCTTTGCGGAGAAGGGCGGGATATAAATGTAATAAAATAAATAAATAAAGTCATGTGACTGGGTGGGCGTGGCCAACTTGAAAAATGTGAAACTCACTTAACAATGGTCTTGGTTAACAGCCAAACTTTTGGGCTCAATTGTGGTCTTTCTTTCTTTCTTTCTTTCTTTCTTTCTTTCTTTCTTTCTTTCTTTCTTTCTTTCTTTCCCTCTTTCTCTCTCTCTCTCTTTCTCTCTCTTCCTTTCTCTTTCTCTCTCTCTCTCTTTCTTTCCCTCTTTCTCTTTCTTTCTCTCTCTCTTTCTTTCTCTTTCTCTTTTTCTTTCTCTTTCTCTCTTTCTCTTTCTCTCTCTCTTTTTTCTCTTTCCTTTCTGTCTCTCTCTCTTTCTCTCTTTCTGTCTGTCTTTCTCTTTCTTTCTCTCTCTTCCACTTTTTTTCTTTCTTTCTTTCTTTCTCTCTCTCTCTCTCTCTCTCTATCTCTGCCTCTCTCCCCTTCGTCCGCCCATCTGTCACTATGTGTGTGTGTGTGTGTGTGTGTCTCGCATTCACGCACTTAATCACTTTCTGCGTCTCTCTCTTTCTCTCCCTCCCTCCCTCTCTCTGTCTCTCTGTGGGTGGCTGTCACTCTCTGATTCCCCCCTCCCTCCCTGTCTCTCTCTGTGTCTGTGCCTGTCTGTCTGTCGTTGTCCCTGCCCCGCCCGCCCCCCGCGGAGCCTCCTCAGCCCGGCCCGCCGCGTTCACTCGCCTTAGCCTGCCCCCCCCCGCCCGGCCGCCTGCCGTGCTTCGTTGGTCATTCGCTCACTCAGGCTCCATCCAGGAGCTGAGAAGCCTCCATGTGTGTGTGTGTGTGTGTGTGTGTGTGTGAGTGTGAGGAACGGCAGCCCCTGGAAGACGACGAGTGGCCGTCATGCCGGCTGTGGAGGGAGGAAGGGGGAGGGAGGAAGGAAATCGGCGGCCAGGAATCCCACCGTCGACGAGGGTGGTGGAGGAGCCGCACTCCAATGGCGCGAACAGCCACGCCTGTGCTCTCCTGCGTGCTCTGCCCAGGGGGCTGCCCCCCTCCTCCCTCCTCCTCCTCTCCAGCCCTGTGGCCCAGTTCTTACCAAGCCACGGACCGGCACCGGTCCGCGGCCCGGGGGTTGGGGACCCCTGTTTTAGAGCATGTTCCTCCATTTCTTCCTTTGGGGAAATGTAACATTCTAAAAATAATATCTTTTTAATATTTCCCAAAATGTCTTCTGCCATTGACAGCATGACTCTGCACATGCGCAGAGTAATTTTTAGTCAAATGTGCATGATCCAGCAACGTGTGGTTGGCACATGAGCGAATGAAGTGAGCTTCACATGTGCAAAGCGTGCATGCAGCAAACCAGTACTAACCAGTTCAGGAAGCCACACCTGAACCTAACCACTAGTACCCAACAACAAAATGCCATAACTATAAACACTAAAAGAAAGCCCTAATCTCTTGAAATGCCTTTCTAACAATTGTTGAACAACATCAACTCCTTCAAATAGAAATTTTGCCAACTTCTTTTTCAACATTCCTCCTCAATAATTTCTAAGCTGAAAAATTAGCACTAATCTCCACTTATTTCATTATACTTTACCTTATTTAATTTGATTACTAAACATCATGCCAGTTTGTATGAGGTTTCTTCTGTACCATTGCTGCAACCACATTATTACAGACGGTTATTCTCCATTTCTTGAGTAATAGCAGGAGTTCATCATTATTTCGAGGTTTCAGGGCACTTTTAGAGATGCAACTGACTTCCAGAGTGTCCTCATTAACTGTGGTAATTGAAAAAAACAACATTATTGGGACTTCCGGTATCCGGCTCCAGCGGAGACGGGCGAGCCTAGGGCTCGCTCGCCGCTTTGTTGCCTTTTCTGCCCCCCCAGGGGGGCGAAACTCTCCGGTTACCGGAGTTTTCCCGCAGGGTCGGCTCAGAGGGAGCGGCCCTCGTCATGGCGGTGGGGAGGGCGCTCCTCTCTGCGACCTAGGAGGAGAGGAACATGCTAGCGGGGGTTTTTTCCTTCTCCAACGGCTGTCGGTGCCATTCGCTTTAATGGAGAGGGCTGAACGGAGAGATCGGGCGGATCGCCGAGGCTTCAGCTGCGAGAGAGAGTGAGTTTAAAAGAACACTTTTTTTTCCTTGCTGCCAGCCAGGCTGAACGGACTGGGAGGGGGGTGTTTAATTTAAAAAAAAAAACCCTCGGATTTAAGCGGCACGTTAAAATGGCTTCTCTGCAAAGAGAAAGCGGAAACTTTCACTCCGGACGGTCTTTAACAAGGGAAAGTGGATTGTGACTTTCTGCAACATTGTTTCTAGGTCTGGCTGAGCTTAAAAAATTTTTTTTTTGCTACTCTCTCCCTCTGGCTGCGAGATGGGCGGTGGAAGTGGCTTCTCTTTGTCCCTTGCCTGACTATTTCAACTAAGGAAAATTTCCAGCGTCTCTTTGAAAGCAGGACTCTCTCTGGATTTTTGAATTTTTTTTTCTTTTGATGGATTTGTGACTTCTTCTCTGGAATACCTTCGTTATTATTATTTGCTGATTTGGGAAATTGTGTCTCTTTTGGTTTCTGAATTGTTTGCAACTTCACAGCCCTGAACTGAACTGAGCTCCTGATCTGCCCCACCAGCCCCACCCGGAAAACGCCATCTTGGTGGCAGTGACTCTAACTTTTAACCATGGCACAAGAAGCAGCACTTGTAAATTTGGAACAAAGGATGGCTTCTCTTGAAACTTCTATGCAAACTTTGATATCAGAAATAAAGGCCCAGAGGGCTGAAAATAGTACTTTTAAAAAGGAATTATTGGATACCCGGAAGCAAGTGTTGGAGAATACACAGAAGAATGAAGAATTGGAAGGAGGGCTGGAGGGGGCTAAGGGAGAGATTAAAAATGTTTCTAATGAGGTGGGGGAAATAAATGGGCATGTGTCTAGGATAGATATGGAAAGAATGACATATTTTTTGAGATTTCAGAATGTTCTTGAGGAATCTGGTGAATGCCTACCTGATCTTATGAGTACAATTTTAGCAGACTATTTACAAAAACCTAAGGATGAGATCAGGGGGGACATTGACCTAGCCTATAGAATTAATTCTGCATATGCCAGGATGAATGAAGTGCCTAGAGAGATACATGTGAAATTTGTTAGAAGGTCAACCAGAGAGGAAATCCTGAAATTGCAGAGAGAAAGTCCATTAATTTACCAACTAAAAACGGTCACTATCTTGAAGCAGATTCCTAGAAAGATTCGAGATGCAAGACGGAAATTTTCCTTCTTGTCTAAAACATTGTTTGATCACGGGATTTGGTTCAAGTGGGTGACACCCGAAGGGATGCTGGTGTTCTGGGAAGGAGGAAGAGTGAGGATTAAAACAGTTGCTGAGGCGGAAGCCTTTCTTAAAAAACATTCCTCTGCCCTGGGGGAAGATCCAGGGGGGACGGAGGGGGTCACGGCCCCGCCCGCGGGGGGCCAGGGAGGAGAGAAAGAAGATACAATAGCCAAAAGACTTAGATCAAAAAAATAACTTTGCCTTGATTTTTCTTGAACAATTTTGTATAATATTTCTATCCGGACTTTTTGTAAATGTCTGACAGCATGGAAGGGAGAATTTAGGTAAATGTACTTGCTTTCATCTTGTAGTGGTATGGAAAATGTTTTCTATGTTAACTTTTTTTTAATGTGTATTTTGAGGTCTCGGAAGGTCCGACGACTCTGACGTGAATGCTCTCAAAATTTCTTTCTAACCATTACCCTATCCTGTTAAAAAATGTAAAACCAATAAAACTTTTTCAATAAAAAAAAAAAAAAGAAAAAAGAAAAAACAACATTATTAAATATACAATGATATTGATTAATATGTCTTTTAAAACTTTTAAAACTTTTATATATATGTTTTACTCTGGCTGTACACCGCCCTGAGTGCTTCGGGAGTAGGGCGGTAAAAAAACCCAATAAAATCTAAACCTAAACCTAAAAACCTAAATATTGATTTCCTTTTTTTTCAGGGATGCCAATTTTACCATTTTCAGTTTCACTGCTCTGCTACTATTTAGTAGTTAATTGTTAATGTGGCTAATTGATTTAAAATCTTGCATGTTCACCTTTTATGACGTCCTATAGCAAGGCAATTCAAAGGGGAGGGGATCATCTGTAGTCCACAGAAATAGGCTCCAACCTTCAAGGTAAAGCTTAGGAGATGTGGCCCAATAACCACCTTTTCCACTCATTGCCTGGAATGTATCATTGATCCACTTCCTATCCATTGCCCACCACCAACAAGCCTCAATAATTGACTCCATGAAAGACCCTTTCAATAAGCCTTTCCACTGCAGCAATTCTTTGCATCTTGATTGCTTAACAATTTCTGCATTATATTTTTGTGTAGATGTAGTAGTTAATGCACTAGGGTGTAAATTAGATGATTGTGTGGTCTTCACCTGCCTTAGGCTAGAAGCCAGGTTGGCGACTTTGGTCAATCATTCTCTTACAGCCGAAATTATTGCAAAATATTTGGGCTGTAAGAGAAAAATAGGCGGTGGAAGGAGAAGTAAGTATCTTCACCTCCATGAGTAATTTATAAAAATAATAAAGACAAAATGAAAAATATATAAATCTAAAACAAGATTCCTACTGAAAAGATTCCTTTTCAGTCGATATAATTTACTTGGACTTCAGTAAGGCATTTGACAACGTAGACCATAACCTACTATTGGATAAAGTAGAAAAATGTGGGTTAGACAGCATCACCACCAGATGGATTCGCAACCTGCTGACCAACCGCACTCAACGTGTAGTCCTCAATGGAACTGCATCTACATGGAAGGAAGTATGCAGTGGAGTACCCCAAGGCTCTGTTTTAGGCCCAGTACTCTTCAACATCTTCATCAATGATTTGGACGAGGGGATAAATGGGGAACTCATCAAATTTGCAGACAACACCAAGCTGGCAGGAATAGCCAACACTCCAGAAGATAGGCTTAAGATAAAGAGAGATCTTGACAAACTTGAACATTGGGCACTATCTAACAAAATGAAATTCAATTGTGAAAAAAGTAAGGTTCTACATTTAAGCAAGAAAAACAAAATGCACAGGTACAGTATAGGTGGTACCTTGCTCAATAGTAGCAACTGTGAGAGGGATCTTGGAATCTTAGTGGACAACCATTTAAATATGAGCCAGCAGTGTGCAACAGCTGCCAAAAAAGCCAACACAGTTCTAGGCTGCATAAACAGGGATAGAGTCTAGACCATGTGAAGTGTTAATACTTATTCATTTATTTTATTTTATTAAATTTATACCCCGCCCTTCTCCTTGTTAGGACCCAGGGCGGCGCACAGGCATTATTTAAAACCACAAAATACAATAAATATCAATTAAAATATATTAAATTAATAAACCCGTGCTAAAACCCATGTTAAAACCATTACCAAATTATAAATTATTTATTTTTAAAAAGTCAGAAACGGGGGGCTATCCTAGGCCGGCTTGTTGGAATAAATACCACTGTATAATGCCTTGGTAAGGCCACACTTGGAATACTGCATACAGTTTTGGTCGCCACGATGTAGAAAAGACGTGGAGACTCTGAAAAGAATGCAGAGAAGAGCAACCAAGATGATTAGGGGACTGGAGGCTAAAACATATGAAGAACGGTTGCAGGAACTTGGTATGTCTAGTTTAATGAAGAGAAGGACCAGGGGAGACATGATAGCAGTGTTCCGATATCTCAGAGGGTGCCACAAAGAAGAGGGAGTCAAACTATTCTCCAAGGCACCTGGGGGCAGGACAAGAAGCAATGGGAGGCAACTAATCAAGGAGAGAAGCAATTTAGAACTAAGGAGAAATTTCCTGACAGTTAGAACAATTAACCTCTGGAACAGGTTGCCTCCAGAAGTTTTGAATGCCCCAACCCTGGAAGTCTTTAAGAAGAAGTTAGATAGCCATTTTTCTGAAATGGTATAAGGTTCCTGCCCACGCAGGGGGTTGGAACCTTATACTATTTCAGGCCATTTCAGACAAACGGTCCTCCGTTCTTTCCGTCAGAAACTCAAGACTTACTTTTTCCAACAGGCCAGCCTGGTCTAACACTACCTAGCCTTTAGCCTGACATCAAATTGTTTTAATTGGTTTTTAAGGGTAATAGTTTAATTTATTGCTAATTTTAGCACAGTGTTAATAATTTAATTTGATTTTAAATTTTGTATATTGTCATGTATATATGCTTTTTTAATTTCCTGTGCACAGCCCCGAGTCCCTTTTTGGGAAAGGGAGTGGTATATAAGTTTAATAAATGAAATGAATGAAATGAAATGGACTAGAAGACCTACAAGGTCCCTTCCAACTCTGCTATTGTATTATTGTAAACTGTATCATTGATCCTCCGTAATCCATTCCCCTGGTGAATATGGTTGAACTTTATCTTTCCTTTATCTTTACCATTTCAATAAGAGCCAGCAGTGTGCAACAGCTGCCACAAAAGCCAACACAGTTCTAGGCTGCATAAACAGAGGGATAGAATCTAGATCACGTGAAGTGTTAATACCACTGTTTAATGCCTTGGTAAGGCCACACTTGGAATACTGCATTCAGTTTTGGTCACCACGATGTAGAAAAGCCGTGGAGACTCTGGAAAAAGTGCAGAGAAGAGCAACCAAGATGATTAGGGGACTGGAGGCTAAAACATATGAAGAACGGTTGCAGGAACTGGGTATGTCTATTTTAATGAAGAGAAGGACCAGGGGAGATATGATAGCAGTGTTCCAATATCTCAGAGGGTGCACAAAGAAGAGGGAGTCAAACTATTCTCCAAGGCACCTGGGGGCAGGACAAGAAGCAATGGGTGGAAACTAATCAAGGAGAGAAGCAACTTAGAACTAAGGAGAAATTTCTTGACAGTTAGAACAATTAACCTCTGGAACAGCTTGCCTCCAGAAGTTGTGAATGCCCCAACCCTGGAAGTCTTTAAGAAGAGGTTGGATAGCCATTTTTCTGAAATGGTATAATGTTCCTGCCCACGCAGGGGGTTGGACTAGAAGACCTACAAGGTCCCTTCCAACTCTGCTATTGTATTATTGTAAACTGTATCATTGATCCTCCGGGATCCATTCCCCTGATGAATATGGTTGAACTTTATCTTTCCTGGCTGATAGAAGTCCGCAATTCAGAAAATTGTCTTCTCTGACTTATTATCTAATAAGACGTACTTAATAGAGAAAACAAAACCACACAAACTCCATCAATGTGGGTAGAGCAAAAGAAAAGAGGTGTAGCGATTTATGTTCGACAAAATATTGAGGCCCAGATGGTTTATACAGATAAAGAAGGAAGAGTGTTAATGATAGAAGTCCAATTGGCCCAAAAGAAGATTCTATTGGTGAACATTTACGCTCCAAATTGTAACCAAGGGGCCTTCTATCAAGGCTTACATAAAGCAATTACAGAGCTAGAATACGAACATATATGTATTGTAGGAGACTTTAATGCAATAGTAGATGTCAATAAGGACTATACCCCGGGAGAACGCTCATTTAAGGGTGTAAAAAGAACATTACCTAAGGTGTGGGATCAAACGAGGGAGGAGCTGGGCATTGGAGACATATGGCGGGAACGTCATCCCGAAGAGAGGCAGTACACCTACTTTTCCCCCAGGCACTGAACCTGGACAAGAATAGACATGGTATGGGGGACCCCTGAATTAAAAGAAATGGTTAGGGAGATTGAGATTGCAGCCAATGAATGGGCAGACCACAACCCGTTGGTATTGACATGGAAGGGAGAAAAAGTGCGGCAAAGATGGATGATGAGAGCACCCCTTATGAAAGAAGAGGAATTTAAAAATTCTTTGGGTCAGGAAATGAGATATTTCTTTGAGGAGAATAGGAGGGAAGATACATTGATTCAAATCATATGGGACACTGCAAAAGCAGTGATTAGGGGGAATGCAATTAAATACCTGGCGACTAAGTGGAAAAAGGAAAGGGCCAAGAGAATGGAATTGAAGGATGCTCTTACAAAGGCTGAGGAGACCCTCCAAAAGGATCCATCCTCTGTGGCAGCGAAGGAGATGAGGGACATCATGAAACATAAGATTTCCCTATTAGATCACCAGGACATAGCAGAGAAAATCCAAAGGAATAGACAATATTTCTTTGAACATGCCAATAAAGCGGGAAAATGGTTGTCATATAGGCTTAGAAAACAAGCAATAAAAAAGAGGATAGGATGGTTACAAGATAAGGGAGGAAATCTGGTAGGGTCGAGTCACCAGAAGAAAAGAGTGATTGAGGATTTCTTTTCAGGACTATATAAGAAAGATCAAACTATGGATGGCAATATCGGAACTTTTCTAGATAAAATCCAATTACAGGAGGTTTCGCATAATGTAAAGGAAATTTTGGACTCAGAGATTACCGAGGGTGAGATAAAAGAAGCAATTAAGAAGCAATCAAATGGGAAAATGCCAGGTCCGGATGGTTTACCAGCTGACGTGTATAAAGAGATGGTGGAAGTGTTTAGTAGTCATTTAAAAGTTATTTAATGAGGTTTTGACAGAAGGTAAAATCCCCCAAACTTGGACAGAGGCCTATATATCCTTGATCCCAAAGGATGATTCAGAGCGTACCCTAATAAAGAATTATAGACCTATTTCTTTACTAAATACGAATTATAAGATTTTCTCATCAATTCTGGCGAGTAGATTAAAAATCTTTCTAAGGGGATTCATACACCCAGATCAAAATGGGTTTCTACCAAATCGACAAATAAGGGACAACCTTAGAATAGTAATAAATACTCTAGAATATTATGAACGGCACCCCAGCAAACAATTGGTTGTGGTGTTTCTTGATGCCCAGAAAGCCTTCGATATGGTAAACTGGGAAATTTTACTATGCCAATTGTCTAAAATGGGATTTGGGCCCAACTTCAAGAGAGCTATACAAGCAATTTAAATGGTGCAATCTGCCCAAGTACTATTCAATAGAGAAATGACTGGGAAAATTGATATACAAAGAGGTACAAGACAGGGATGTCCCTTGTCACCTCTGTTGTATTCTGACTCTTGAACCCTTACTGATTACAATTCGACAGAATAAGGATATAAAGGGATTAACTATAAAGGATCAGCAATATAAACTTCAAGCATTCGCTGATGATCTTGTCTTTATTTTGGAAGATCCATTGAAATCGGGCCCCAAACTATTGGATGAAATTACTGGCTTTGGAGAAGTAGCTGGCTTAAAAATTAATCGAGATAAAAGTAAGTTCTTGATCTATAAGACGGAAGGGGACTCTGTAAAAGGTATTATGATTGCTTGGGGGAAGAACGTTGGCCGAATGATAGAACCAATGGAATGGGAACAAATTGGGACCAAAAATACTAAACTCGCATTAGCGACGGCATTTAAAGAAAACATTTACAAAATGATTTATAGATGGTACCTGGCCCCAGCAAGGATTTCCAAAATGTTCCCTGCTACATCTTATAAACGTTGGAAACGTGACTCTGCCAGGGGCACCTTCTTTCACCAGTGGTGGACCTGCCCAAAGGTTAAAAGGTACTGGAAGTCAAAGGAAATCCCAACGAACCAACAGATCCTGGAAAAGATTCTACGATGTGCAGAAGCGGACAGGATGATGCATATTCTTAAAGGGAAAAGTGAATCACTTTTTAATAAAAGTTGGGATTTCTGGTATCTATGGCTGGGAAACAGAGTGTCGGATTTTAATGGGAGTAGTGGTTAAGATTTAGTCAATAATTCTTTTTGAATCTTTTTCTCTATATAAACTTTAATAAACAGCTATTATTAGAAGTGTAGGAGAAATATTGAGAATTAGCAATTTATAAGACGTTTATAAGACCTATCAGCTTGGAATGAATTAGACTAAAATTGGAGGAGGTATTAAACTCCTCAGTCTTTGTTTCAATGTTTATGTGAATTATTGTTTAATAGAAATTTATTTTAAGGAAAAATATATATATTAAGTTTGGAACGTTGAAACGCCACCCCCAGAACCCATCAGAGAAAATAAACAAGCAAAGGCAACAACGGAAAGAGGAGAGACGAGGAGGGAAAGGAAGAAAGGGTAAAGTAGAGAAAGTAAGGGTGGGGAATTAAGAGTAGGGGAGAGGATAAGAAAGAAGAGAGGAGAGAAAGAGAGCGGAAAGAGAGGGGGAAAAGGGAGAAGAGAGGAAAATTGAGAGGAGGAAACAAGAAGGCAGAGAAGGGAGCTTGAGAAAGTAGGAGTGAGGCTGTTGCAAAATAAGATGGAGACGCGGGGTGGCAAGAAAGCGATCAAACTGTATCATATAGTATATATGTAAGAATGTGTATAGAGATTAATGAATAGATAAATATTAAATAGTATTTATAAGAATGTATATCAATGAATGTTGTTGAAATGGGAATAATAATTTAAAAAAATTGAATTAAAAAAAAAGAAAAAAACCTTGATGTAGGTATTAGGACAAAAATCCAATGAAGTTGACTTTCATATCTGTAAATGAGTGGAGTGTCTTTGTCATTGGATCTAAAGCTCTTTGGAAGTCTAGAATATTCTGGGGATTCCTCATGCAAGCTCTATATCTGAGCTTCATATCCACAACTTTTCAAGAGCCGAACAGAGCAGTAATGGACACTAAGACAAGAGGGCCCGCACGGAGAGGGCTCGCAACTTGGGTGTCCTCCTGGACTCACGGCTGTCTTTAGACAATCATATGACAGCCGTGGCCAGTGGGGCTTTTTATCAGGTTCACTTGATTCGCCAGTTGCATACCTTTCTGGATCATGACGCTCTATGCATGGTCACTCAAGCCCTCGTCATCTCCTGCCTGGACTATTGTAATGCTCTCTACATGAGGCTGCCCTTGAGGTGCACTCGGAGGATCCAGTTGGTACAGAATGCGGCCATGTGGGGGATTCTGGGAGCCTCGACATGCTCCCACATTACACCTCTCCTGCACGAGCTGCACTTGCTGCCTGTGGCTTTCCGGGTGTGCTTCAAGGTGCTAGTAACCATTTTTAAACCGCTCCATGGCATGGGACCTGGTTACTTGCAAGACCGCCTCCTGCTACCAAATACCTCTCACCGACCAGTTTGCTCCCACAGAGAAGGCCTCCTCAGGGCACCGTTGGCTAAACAATGTTGGCTGGTGACACCCTGTGGCAGCCCCTGCCCTCTGGAATGACCTGCCCCCGACCTATGTACAACCACTGACCTACGCCTCTTCCGTTGGGTCTTGACAACGCATTTATTCCGTGTGGCTGGCCTGGTGTAGTTTTTAATTGATTTTAGTTGATTTTAGTTAGTTTTATTTGGTTTTTAGAACAGCCCCCCAATTTAATGCTATCTTAATGTATTTTATATATTGATGTTTTTTACCGTTTTATTGATGCCTGTTCACCGCCCTGAGTCCCGCAAGGGAGAAGGGCGGTATACAAATTTAATAAACATTAAACATTAAGATATATTTACTCTTTATTCACCTGTCTCTTCTTCTTCTTTTCACAGTGAATGCCAACTACTTTGTCCCCATGAAAGTGGACACAACTTTCACCTTTGCTCCTGCCCTCTTGGCTACATTGACCTTGTAAGACCAGTCTCTGGATTGAAAGATAGATGTTGAAGACAGTAAGGAAATGATTTTCTAATAGGGATGCCATAGATAATAATAATAATAATAATAATAATTTATTAAACTTGTTGACCGCTCCCTCTCCCCGAAGGGACTCGGAGCGGTGCACAGGGCTAATAAAACAATAAATACATACATATAGTTAAAAAACAAATTAAATATTTCCCTGCGCTAAAAATCCAATTAAAAACTAAAATCCCCATCTAAAATTTCTAGCAGCCCCATCGAAGAGAGACTATCCTAGGCCGGCCAAGCAGAACAGATATGTTTTTAGTTTTAGACGGAAGGAGCGGAGGTCCGTGGTAGTTCTAATGTATATGGATGGGGATACTCTGTCTGGTATTATTGAGATTCAGAATGCATTGCAAGCCTTTGAAATGAACAGGCAGAGCATTTCCAGGAAAATGTACGAAATCATGTGGCTCAGTACAGAAGAAAACTGTACAAACATTAGGACGTGTTGTATCACAGCTTCACTTTCCATGGGGCAAGTTAACTGAGATAACTGAAATTAAAACATTCCTTCTCTCAAGACTGACCATTAATCACAAACAACAAAAAGCCATAAGCATGAATATTAATAAAAAGCCCTGGTCAATTCAAATGCCTTTCTAACAGCACCTGAACAGTATCAACTTCTTCACATAGAAATGTAGGCAGCTTCTTTTAAAACACTGAACAATTATTTCTAAGCTTAAATGTAAGTAAGAGTCCCCATTTATTTTATTGCTCTTTACCTTACTTAACCTGATTACCAAATACCGTCAGTTTGTAACTGAGGTTTCCTCATTACCGTTGCTGTACCCATTCATTACACAAGGTAATTGTCCATTTCTTGGGTAATGGGTGGAGTTCAACATTATTTTGAGGTTTCAAGGCACTTTTAGAGATGCAACCGACTTCCAGATCGTCCTCATTAACTACTTTTTGTGGTACTTGAGCAAAAACTCACATTAAAAAATATTGTTTTTCTTTCTTTCCAGAGTTACCAATTTTATCATTTTCAGTGTCACTTGGTCGGCTACAATTTAGGGTACATGCAGTTAATTGATTTCTAATTTTACATGTTCATCTTTTATGAGGTCTTTCAGCAAGGCCATTCAAAGGAGAGGAGATCATCTGTAGTCCACAGAACTAGGCTTCCACCCTCTATTGCAGATACAGAGAAGAGGAGAATATAGAGTAGCCTAACACACCCTCAAATATTTTCCCATTACTATAGCAGTTCCCTTGCAGTTGAATTTAAAAAGTCAGTGGGAAAAATGCATGACTATATTTTATTTATTTATATGTTCACTTATTAAGTTTGTTTGCTGCACTTCTTGCTGCAATCTTCCTTTAGCTAGAAGCCCAAAACTATAGATATCCTAGGCAAACTATAGATATCCTAGGCAAATATCCTTACTTATGAAGGATAAAAAGTGCTGGGAGGAATTAAATTTATTAAAAAATAAATTGATAAAAGATGATGTAGAACTGGTCAAAAAAAATATAAGATATTTAAATAGAATTTTTTTTGAATTTAGCAATAAAAATTATAAACTATTAGCAAGGATGGCGAAAAATAAAAGTGAGAAGAGGGAAATTGGCTCTTTGATAGATGAAAATGGTACAAGATGTTATAAGATAGCGGAGAAATGTGAAGTAGTTAAGACTTTCTTTCAAAAATTATATTCAAAAAAATCAATTGATTTGGAAAAATTGGAAAATCATCTTGAAAAGTATGTAGTGAAAATAGACCAAACCTATAAGGATTTGATGGAAGGGGATATAACACAGGACGAGATTAAGGAAATAATACAAGAGATAAAACTAGGAAAGGCTCCAGGCGAAGATGGACTTCCCGCTGAGTTTTATAAGGATTTTAAAGAAATAATAGTACCAAAATTACAAAAATTATTCAATGGAATTTTATACGGTGGCGAAGTTCCGATCTCATGGAATAGAACAGTAATATCTATAATTCCTAAGCCAGACAAAGATGTGGAGCGGATCGAGTCCTACCGACCCATTTCTTTAATTAATCAGGATGCAAAAATATTTACTGCCATTATAAGTAAGAGATTAAGTAGGTTTATAGATAAATATATAAGCTATAATCAAGTAGGTTTTGTTAAAGGTAGATATATGAGCGACATAATTAGAAGAGTATTAAATATTATAGATGTAGCCGAATATAATGGTGATAAAATAGGTATAGTATCACTAGATATTTTTAAAGCCTTTGATTCTGTACAATGGGAAACTATTAAAGTAATTACTGAGGCATTAGGCTTTGGTAATAGATTCATACATGTTATTTCAAAATTGTATCAAAAAAGTAGTGCAAAAGTGAAGGTAAATGGAATAATGACGGGAGAGATTACCCTGGAAGCAGGTACAAGACAAGGATGTCCCTTGTCTCCAATATTATTTTTATTGGTTATGGAAATATTGACTAAAATGATAGAAGAAGATGAAGAATTGAAAGGGTACAAGGGATATAAGATAAATTTGTATGCAGATGATACTTTGATTATTTTGAAAGATATAGAGAAAGACCTGAGGAAGATAAATAAACACTTGAAAGAATTTGAGGAAATGACAGGTTTGAAAGTAAATTGGTCAAAATCTGAACTATTAATGGACAAAAGTGGCAAGGAGTGGGAGAATATGCAAGAACAATTCGGGATAAAAATTAAGAATACATTGAAATATTTGGGAATAACACTTTCACTTAAAGTTAAGGAATTGAAAAAAATTAATTATGATGTGATGTTGAATGAAGTAGAGAAGAAGATAGACAAATATAAAGAGATAAAGCTGTCTTGGTTTGGCAGAATCGCAATGTGTAAGATGATGTTGCTACCAAAGTTCAATTTTTTATTTGAGATGCTACCATTAAATCTGACAGAGAAAGATATGGAAGGATATCAGAAGAAATTAGATAAATTCTGTAATGGTGGGAAAAGACCTAGGTTAATGAAGAAAATGTGGTATCAAAACCAAAAGGAAGGTGGATTGGGAATTCCCAATCTACTTAATTATTATCGGGCCTATAGTATTAGAACTGTGGTAAAAATACTTAAAAGAGGAGATGGGCACTGGGGAGATTTACAGTTAAAAGATATTAAGAGATTTGGTCTTGCATGGTTTCTAGATAAAGCAAAATCAAAAAAGATAATCAATAGTTATTGGTTAAAGGGATTGAGTAAAATTTGGAATAAATTTGTTAAAATATTAATCCCAGATATAACCTTTTTGGGAAAGACAATTGGAAACTGGCCGATTAAAACCAACACAACCCGTGAGAAAGTAATTGAAGAGGAAAATATAGAAAGTATAATAGATTGGTTAAAAGCCTTAGGAAATGAAAGCAGAAAAAAAGAAATAATGGAAAAATTGGGGTTAAATTGGTTTGAAAAAATACAGATAGAAAAATGGACTACGAATAATAATAATAATAATTTATTAAACTTGTTGACCGCTCCCCCTCCCCGAAGGGATTCGGAGCGGTGCACAGGGCTAATAAAACAATAAATACATACATATAGTTAAAAAACAAATTAAATATTTCCCTGCGCTAAAAATCCAATTAAAAACTAAAATCCCCATCTAAAATTTCTAGCAGCCCCATCGAAGAGAGACTATCCTAGGCCGGCCAAGCAGAACAGATATGTTTTTAGTTTTAGACGGAAGGAGCGGAGGTCTGTGGTAGTTCTAATGTCGGGGGGAAGGTCGTTCCAGAGGGCTGGGCCCGCCACAGAGAGAGCCCTTCCCCTGGGCGTCGCCCGCTGACAAAGTCTAGTGGACGGCACCCGGAGAAGTCCCTCTCTGTGGGAGCGAATCGGCCGTGTGGATGTGTGCGGCAGGATCCGATCCTGCAAATAGCTAGGTACCGAGCCATGGAGCGCTTTAAAGATGATGACTAGAACCTTGAAGTGCACCCGGAAGACGACAGGCAGCTAGTGCAAGTCCCGCGCAAGAGCGGTGTTAAGTGGGTACACCTTGCGGTTCCCATAATTGCTCGCGCGGCTGCATTCTGGACTAGCTGAAGTCTCCGAGTGCACCTCAAGGGGAGCCCCATGTAGAGAGAGTTACAATAGTCCAGTCGGGATGTCACGAGAGCATGAGTGACTGTGCGAAGGGCGTCCCGATCCAATAGGGGGCGCAACTGGCGAATCAGGCGAACCTGGTAATGTAAGGGGAATATGTAAAATAGGTAGAAACGAAACTGAATTTGAAAACTTAGTATCTCAAATTATTAAGGACGAAATTGGGTTAAAGGGACTCGTTAGTAAAATATACAAGATTATAAATTTCAATGAGAAACCACAAATGGCAATGAAGATGAACTGGGAGGAAGAACTTAAGATTAAAATATTAGACTCGGATTGGAATGTGAATTGGAAGAGTCGAATCATGAGGATTTTATCCATAAGGATCAAAGAGCATAATTTTAAGGTTGTTTTGAAATGGTATCTGACTCCATTGAGGTTATCACTGATGGATAAAAAAATAAGTAATAAATGTTGGAGGTGTAATATGGCATTGGGAACGTACGAACACATGTGGTATAAATGTGATAAAGTTAAAAAGTTTTGGCAGAAATTGGAGGAAACGATATTTGAAATGATGAAGAAAAGAATAACATTGAGATTAGAAACTATGTTATTATTGATAATTAAGGAATTAGAATTAACAAAACATGAGAAAGAATTGATTAGAATTATGATTATAATGGGCAGAATTATAATAGCAAGATATTGGAAAATAGAGACGAATATTAAAATAGAAGAGTGGTATTGTGAAATGTGGAAATTAGCTTTAAACGATAAAATGACATGTGATATTAAATTTAGAGAGGGTGTTTTTTGGAAGACTTGGAAGCCATTTGTGGACTATGCACTTGGGACCTTGGATGCTTCGACACCTGTACCCAGAGAACGTGGATTTTGGAGGACTTAAAGATATTTGAAGATACCTGAAGAACCAAACTTTCCTTTCCATTGTATAGCACTGGGTGAAATAGTGTATTGTACTGTATATGTTATTTTTGTTATAGTGTTCATAAAAATAAAAAATAAAAAAATTAATAAAAAAAAAATTAAAACACTGAACAATTATTTCTAAGCTTAAATGTAAGTAAGAGTCCCCATTTATTTTATTGCTCTTTACCTTACTTAACCTGATTACCAAATACCAAGTCAGTTTGTAACGGAGGTTTCCTCATTACCGTTGCTGTACCCATTCATTACACAAGGTAATTGTCCATTTCTTGGGTAATGGGTGGAGTTCAACATTATTTTGAGGTTTCAAGGCACTTTTAGAGATGCAACCGACTTCCAGATCGTCCTCATTAACTACTTTTTGTGGTACTTGAGCAAAAACTCACATTAAAAAATATTGTTTTTCTTTCTTTCCAGAGTTACCAATTTTATCATTTTCAGTGTCACTTGGTCGGCTACAATTTAGGGTACATGCAGTTAATTGATTTCTAATTTTACATGTTCATCTTTTATGAGGTCTTTCAGCAAGGCCATTCAAAGGAGAGGAGATCATCTGTAGTCCACAGAACTAGGCTTCCACCCTCTATTGCAGATACAGAGAAGAGGAGAATATAGAGTAGCCTAACACACACTCAAATATTTTCCCATTACTATAGCAGTTCCCTTGCAGTTGAATTTAAAAAGTCAGTGGGAAAAATGCATGACTATATTTTATTTATTTATATGTTCACTTATTAAGTTTGTTTGCTGCACTTCTTGCTGCAATCTTCCTTTAGCTAGAAGCCCAAAACTATAGATATCCTAGGCAAATGTTGAACCGTCATATTTAGTTTTAGAAACTAGGATGGCTATAAAACTAAGCCTGAATATTTTGTTTCAGGAACACAGTTTTTAACTTACTATGACACTCATGGTATGGGAAAATGGCTAGTGCTTCACTTTGAAATCATCTCTAAATCTCTATAACATCCATGGCAAGTGGATGTGACAGTTCAGAACCAACCAACATAATTTACAGACTAACCAAGTTGGAAGGCAGTCCAATCCCCTGCTCAATTAGGAGATCCTATACCAGTGGTGGGCAAACTTATTAGTCAAGAGAGCCAAACATCAACAGTACCACGATTGAAATTTCTTTTGAGAGCCAAAAGGTGTGGCCTGTTTTGTGGGAGTGGGTCAGCGGTTATGTGACCAGGTGGGCGTGGCCAACTTGGAAAATGTGGTAAAACTCACTTAACAACAGTCCTGCTTAGCAACCAAAATTCTCTCTCTCTCTCTCTCTCTCTCTCCCACTTTCTTTTTCTTTCTATTTTTCTTTCTCTTTCTCTCTTTTTCTTTTTGTCGCTCTCTATCTATCTCTCTCTTTATGTCTCTCTCTCCTCCCTCCACCCATCTGTCATTCTGTGTGTGTGTGTGTGTGTGTGTGTGTGTCTGTCTGTCTTTTTTTTTCTCTCTCTCTCAATCTCTGTGATTCCCACTCTCTCTCTCTCTCTCTCTGTGTCTCTCTCTGTATGTCAGTCTCTCCCTCCCTCCCTCCCCCCCCGGGAGCAGTGGAATGCCTGGCACGCTGGCCGGGGAGCCCACGGCTGCCTCCTCCCGCAGCGAGGGAAGTGGGCATGTGGCACCCGAGGCCGGGGCCACCCAAGCGCTGCAGGGGCTCTCCGGGCGCCACACACCCACCTTCCTCCCAGCCCTGTGTCGCGTCAAGCCCCATAGAGCATGACTCCGTGGGCTCTGCAGGCGGCTGTTGTTGCTGCTGCTGCTGTCCCCTAGCCCTGAGACACGCAGCTCCCGCCGTCGAGCACATCGGGCAGGACAGCAGGGCGTGTTTCCACCAGCTCCCTCCAACGGCCACCGAGGCGCGTCCTCCAGGCTGCCCGCCACATGGGGTTGGGAGGGAGGAAGGCACGCAGTGCCTGGATGGCCCCGGTGGGGCCAGGCAGCCGCAGCTCCCCCCCCCCCAGCCGCTCACTACAGGGGGAGGCAGCCGCAGCCCCCCCCAGCCGACATGCTGGGCCCTCCGCTGCCTCCGTGGAGGGGGAGGGATGGATGGAGAGAGGAAGAGCCACACCCCAGGGGCCAAAGAGCCGCTTGTGGCTCATGAGCCGCGGTTTGCCGACCGCTGTCCTATACCATTCCAGACAAATGGCTTTCCAAAATATTATTTAAAACCTCCAGTGACAGAGCATGCAAAACCTCTGGAGCCAAGCTGTTCCACCAGTTAATTGTCCACACCCTCAGGAAATTTCTCTTTTATTGTAGGTTGGATCTGTTTCTGATATGTTTCAATCCATTACTTCTTATCCTTCCCTCAGTTCTTTGGATATTAGGCTCACCCCCTCTTCGCTGTGACCACCTCTCAAGTATTGGAGGACGGCTATTATGTCACCCCTAGTCCTTCTCTTTATTATTCTGGACAAACTTATTTTTTTTTCAGCCTTTCATCCTATGTTTTTGCTTCTAGCCTCCTAATCACCTTTATTGCTCCTTTCTAAAGTTTCTATCCTGGGGACCAAAAGGATACAGTATTCCAGGGATTTTCTTAGCAAAGAAGTATAAAGTGGTACTAACATTTCATGTGACCTTGATAAAATCTCTCTCTTGAAGCAGCCTTGGTTTTTTTGGTTGCTCTATCACACTTCTGGCTCATATGTTAATGGGTGTTCACTAGGCCTCTGAAATCCCATCTCGTGGGGACTGCTATTGAGCCACGTATCACTACTTCTATACTTGTGCATTTGGTTTTTCTTGCCTAGGTTTAAAGGCATATTGTTCTCACTACTGAAATCTAGAGTTGAGTAATAAAAGGATGGCCCCATGAGATCCTCTATAGATGAAGCAGCAGGAAACATTCAATAGAACCAACACTCAGAGAATACACAGTTTTTAGAACCCAGATTTCCTTCTCAATTTCAGTTAATCTTCTGTGTCCCCAGGGACTCCTTATAATTCTTCATTAAGGCTATGTGAATATTTCCAACACTAGATATACGTGCTATCTTCAGGGAAATAGAAATCACCTGCATGAGATGGAGAAACTACAATGAAAGCCAAAGAAGCCGATGTTTCATCTGAGTACCACAAACACCCACCAAAAGCAGACCTGCTGTTTCCCAAAACCCACCCATAAAAATGTGTCAGACCCAGATTTCTACCATTGGGTTCTAAGGGCTTTTCCAAAACTCCAGCTGCTAGTGAATATGGCTGAGCATTATTGTCGTGGACTGGTAGAGTTTGGGCAGCAATTCAGTAAGGAATTTTCTTTCTTCCATTAAGGCATTGAAAGTCCTGAGCCTCCAATCTTTTACTACCATAGCAGGTTAGCGGTTGAACTAAGTCTGTTGGTCTTTCGAGGACTTTTGCAACATCAAACCCACAGGAGTGTTTCAATACAAGGAAGAGGCACTACTGCCTTATGTAATAACTGTAAAAATAACCTACCTAAGAATATTTGCAATAGTTCACTGAGGTGATATGATGCAATCATTATAATTCTATAAATAGAGAGCTGTGTCTGTCCAAGGACTAAGATCTGCTCCCGACCAATCCCAGCATGAAGATCCTTTATCTGCTCTTCGCAGTTCTTTTCCTTGCATTCCTGTCTCAACCAGGTAAGAAAAATTTAGTCATAATTTAACCAGGATTGATAACTCACTTCTTTCTAAACAAGCATGAATATCACTGAAGGCAGGAAAATCTTCAGCATCTTCTTTTTGTTTTACTTTATAGAAATAGCTTTGAACTAGGTGGGCTATTGACAACATGAGCATCGAAACATTTGAAAAACCTGCCATTGATTTTTCTTTTGTAGTAAATTATCAGACATTGAGGAGCAGCTTGAAAATTAATTCATTGATTCACTATTCTCCAAAGAACTTTATTAAGAGTTTTTGTGGCTGTAGTTTATTTTTGTTGATTTGCTTAACGTTAGTATTGGCTTACCAACTTCTCACCAAAATGTGTTCTATTCGACTAAAGGGGCACAATACAGAAACAGTTCAATCTAATGATTAAAGCAAAGGGGAACAAATCTTGGAAACTGAATTCCAGTCCCACCTTAGGCCTGAAAAATGATTGGGTGAATTTGAATCAGTCTCTCCCTCTCCAGCAGAACCTTTTCACAGTCTTGGTTTTTTGAAAAAAACAAGAGGATGAAAGACTATTAAATGAGACCCCTCTCTCTCTCTCTCTCTCTCTCTCTCTCTCTCTCTCTCTCTCTCTCTCTCCTCCCCTCCCTCCCCCTCCTTCTTTCTCTCTCTTTCTCTTTCTCTCTCTCCCTCCTTCCCTCCCTCCCTCCCCTTTCCCTCCTTCTCTCTCTCTCTCTCCTTCCCTCCCTCCCCCTCCTTCTCTCTCTCTCTCTCTCTTTCTCTTTCTCTCTCTCCCTCCTTCCCTCCCTCCCTCCCCTCCCCCTCCTTCTCTCTCTCTCTCTCTTTCACCACCTTAAGTTATTTTTAAAAAATAAAGATGGAAAAAAATAAAAGATAGATATTAATCATCTAGTGACTATATTTATACTTAATGTGGGGGGAAAGAGAAGAAATTACAGCAAAATATTTTACAGCAAAAAATTACAGCAAAATATTACACAGCATTTCAAGAGCTGAAAAGAAGAGTGATAGAAACATTAAGAGAAGAGGGATAAAGCCATGTAAAAAGCAAACTTTTCCTGAAGTTTTAAGGGAGTTAATCCTTCTCATTCAAGGTTTTCACCCAGCAATACCGGCCACTGTAACCCAGCATTAGTTTCCAGCAAGCAAGGATCCATGTAATACTGGAGATAAATTTATTACAGCAAGTGAACCAGAATATTTCTTCCTTCCTATCTTAATAAATGTAGGCTTACCAGCAAATTCATCTCTGAACCATACTTCATGCCTCGGTTAATAGCTGTTTTTTGAGATGCTGTAAGGAGACCCTGTAATTCTGTAGGAGAAGGTGGTGTCTTGGAAGGAAAAATGTATTTAAATATTACGGAATCTTTACTCGTCGTTTACCTGTCTCCTCTTTTTCTTTTCATAGGGAATGCCCAACCCCGCTGTCGTAGAACGGGACGACGCTGCTTTCCCCTTAATTGTCAAAATGTCAGCGCTTGCATTGGGCCAATGGACTGTGGACCGGGAAGGAAGTGCTGCAGACCGTAAGAAAACTCTCCTCTAATAGAGATACTACAGTTGCAGTATATATTTAGATTCTCTGCCTGATATGGTTTCCATTCACAAAGCTTTCCAAAGCATAGAATTTACTTTAAACTCACTTTGATCAACCTATTATTTTTTCTCATTTGTATAGCGGCAGTGGGAAATGATGCCACCTCCATCTACTGCCCAGGATGTCTTCAAGATATGGCCAATGACCTGAGATTACCGCCTGCTATCGCTTTATCTTTCTTTACATGAATCAAATTGCTATCTATCTAAGACTTATGCATTGAAGTAAAATTTGGCAAATATTTCTTCAAATAAAGCAAAATGAGCATTGCAGACATTGTGAAACTTCTTTAAAAAGGACCTGGAGCAATATATTCCTATGGGGGAGAGAGGGAAGGGGAGAGGCATTCCTTTGCATACACTTCTGTGTGAAAGTTGTTATCTGCTTTCCAACCACATCTTATGCTATAATTACACACAGTCTCCTTCTTCCCCTTCTCTTTATTTATGCTAATGATTCCTTTGCCACTGAGGTTTAAAAGCTGATATAGTTCTGAGCAACTGAGAAAAACACAAAACACTTTTTTTCAAAGGGCTACAAAGTACTGTGTTACACTCTCAGCTCAAAGACTAAACCCAAAGTATCTTCATTGAGAAATGAAGACTGCAGAAGTCTATGGTGATTTGAAAAGAGTTGCCAAAAAGGCTGTGTGCCTCCTATGAAGTTTTCATCTTCCATAGAGTCTCAGGCATGAGGGAAGAACTGAACTCCCTTTCTTCCTCCAGGTCAGGCTTTATACCAACAGAGCCTAATGTAAACTCCCTGTATGCTCAGCAGTTAACTATGCAAAATACTCATGGAAATGACTCAGCTAAATGTGTCCCTATACAATGAGGAGGCCCTATGTCCAAGATTTGTTCACCATTTTTAAAATAATCTGTTGGATTTTTTTTCTGCCATAAAAACTGCAGACTTTATATCGAAACCACAGAAACCAAAACTTTGGATAATCCAGGGCTTTAAGTGTCTGAAATTTTGAGGGGTTTTTTTCTGCCTTTCCAAATCGATGAATGCCTTGTAAGGAACCTGATCCATGTTGATTCTCCAGCTCTTTGCATTTGGAGTGGACCTTCAGCCTTCCATTCTAATGTTGATAAAAACTAACATCTGAATGACCCACTTCACCATATGTGTCTTCTCTTGATAACATATAGTATAGAAGTAATACATAGACAAAAGACTGGATTCAATCACATAGTCAATCCATATTCATTCCCCTCATCCCCAATATCCCTTCTTAGGCCAGGTGAACATTGTCCTTGTATGTGAAGACCTTAAATCTCCTGTTTTTCACCAGATTATGTTTCCCAAAGAAATCTGAATATAGCAAAAGAATTCCCATATCTATGAATTCTTCATTACGTCCAAAAGTAATAGTTGCATTCCCAGGATCCAAAGCAGATATCTAGGTGTCTCCAAATATTAATATTCAAGACATAGATTACAGACCGATATAGCTTAATAAGATAGATGGATGGATGGATGGATGGATGGATGGATGGATGGATGGATGGATGATAGATAGATAGATAGATAGATAGATAGATAGATAGATAGATAGATAGATAGATAGATAGTTTATTGGTAAGCATATTAATACATTTCATTACAATCACATGTAACTAATCTACCCTTATAAGGAATTCATTTGCAAGTTTCTAGTTATGTCCACACTGCAGGCCACTCAATAATGGAACCCAACATTTATTATTGCAAACTATTTTAGTTATAAGCAGAACCTTTTATCCACTCTCTTTTAATTAACTCTCTTGCTCTTGAAAGGGCTTTTACAACAGTGAACCCACAGGAGCATTTCAATAGAAGGTAACACAACTCTGCCAATAACTATTAAGAGTAGTTACAATTTATTTATTTTAATTAAATTTATATCCCGCCCTTCTCCACAGAGGACCCAGGGCGATATTTCACAGTGTGATGCCATCATTATAACTGCTTAAATAGAGAGCTCTGTCCTATCCCAGGAATAAATTTGGTACAGAATCAATCCCAACATGAAGATCCTTTATATGCTGTTCGCATTCCTTTTCCTTGCATTCCTGTCTGAACCAGGCAAAAAATAAAATTATTGATAATTGAGAAATGACTGATAACTCACTACTTTCTAAGCAGGTATGATCATCACTGAAAGCAGAATAATCCTCAACTTCTTCTTTTTATTTTTGTTAAAGAAATAACTTTGAACACTGAGGATTACAGAGCCTAAAAATATTTGAAGAATATGCCATTGATTTTTCCTTTAGATTAAAACATGAGATCCAGGGAGAGAAACAACTCAAGGAGGGATTGCAAAACCCGTTCATTGATTCACTATTCTCTAAAACTGGGGGTTTTAATATTGTAATAAAATAGCTAATCTGGACAGAGTGCTATGCTTCCAGGGATTCTCTAGTGTTTTTGGACTTGGTTTGATTTGGTTGATCACAATTCCCCAGTTGAAAGTATACTTAAATCTATTCTTATGTTGGGAATTTTCAACATGTTTTATGACTGCTAGTTATTTATTATTTATTTTATTTATTTGGATTTATTGACCGCCCCCTCTCTCCGAAGGTTGCTCTCCATGGAAATAGGAGGAGGAAGGATTATTAGATACATTTGCCACCTTGAGTTATTTTAAGAAATAAAGATGAGATAAAAATAAACAAAAAATAAATATTAATTTTCTAGTGAATCTATTGATATTCAATGTGAAGAAAAGATATTGCAGCAAAATGTCACAAATGTTCCACTTTTGAACAGCAGAGTGTCAACTTCTAAAGCATTGCCATTACTATTATCAGGTTCGGAAGGGGGGAAGGATTCCATGCATACCTTCAGTCTCATATTTCTACACACTAGTTGGTTTATAATAATACAATAGCAGAGTTCGAAGGGACCTTGGAGGCCATCTAGTCCAACTCCCTGTCTAGGTAGGAAGTCCTATGCCATTTCAGACAAATGGCTATCCAACATCTTCTTGAAGACTTCCAGTGTTGGGGCATTCACAACTTCTGGAGGCAAGCTGTTCCACTGATTAACTGTTCTGTCAGGAAATTTCTCCTTAGTTCTAAGTTGCTTCTCTCCTTGATTAGTTTCCACCCATTGGTTCTTGTTCTACCCTCAGGTGCTTTGGAGAATAGTTTGACTCCCTCTTCTCTGTGGCAACCCCTGAGATATTGGAACACTGCTATCATGTCTCCCCTAGTCCTTCTTTTTATTAAACTAGATATACCCAGTTCCTGCAACCATTCTACATATGTATTAGTCTCCAGTCCCCTAATCATCTTTGTTGCTCTTCTCTGCATTCTTTCTAGAGTCTCCACATCTTTTCTACATCGTGGTGACCAAAACTGAATGCAGTATTCCAAGTGTGGCCTTACCAAGGCATTATAAAGTGGTATTAACACTTCACGTGATCTTGATTCTATCCTTCTCTTTATGCAGCCTAGAACTATGTTGGCCTTTTTGGCAGCTGCTGCACACTGCTGGCTCATATTTAAATGGTTGTCTACTAGGACTCCAAGATCCCTTTCACAGTTAATGCTATTGAGCAAGGTGCCATCTATACTGTACCTGTGCAGTTCATTTTCGTTGCCTAAATGTAGAACCTTACCCTTTTCGCCATTGAATTTCGTTTTATTATAAAGTGCCCAATGTTCAAGTTTGTCAAGATCCTTCTGTATCTTAAGCCTGTCATCTGGAGTGTTGGCTATTCCTGCCAGCTTGGTGTCGTCTCCAAATTTGATGAGTTCAACATTTATTCCCTTGTCCAAATCATTGATGAAGATGTTTAAGTGTGCTGGGCCTAAAACAGAGCCTTGGGGGATTCCACTGCATACTTCCTGTCATGTAGATGCAGTTCCATTGAGGACTACACGTTGAGTACAGTTGTTCAGCCAATTATGAATCCATCTGGTGGTGATGCTGTCTAACCCACATTCTTCTACTTTATCTAGTAGTAGGTTATGGTCTACCTTGTCAAATGCCTTACTGAAGTCCAGGTAAACTATATCGACGGTATTCCTCTGGTCCACTAATTTTGTCACATTATCAAAGAATGCAATAAGATTAGTCTGGCATGATCTGTTTTTGACAAAACCATGTTGGCTTTTGGTTATTATTTTGTTTGCTTCTAGGTGTTCAGTAATTCTCTGCTTGATTATTTTTTTCCAGAATCTTTCCTGGTATTGAGGTCAGGCTGATGGGTCTGTAGTTTCCTGGATCTATCTTTTTTCCTTTTTTGAAGATGGGGACCACATCAGCTCTTTTCCAGTCCTCTGGTAGTTCCCCAGTGTTCCAGGATCTCTGAAAGATATAGTTCAGTGGTTCTGGGATCTCATCTGCCAGTTCCTTCAGAACCCTGGTGAATATGAATTATATATATGACAGAAGGGAGGGGATGGAGAGATAAAGTTCAGATGCCATTAAGTGGGTTTCAGTTCCACAAGAGTAAAAAAAAAAAGTACCGTATTTTTTGGAGTATAAGATGCACCTTTTTTCCTCTAAAAAGAGGCTGAAAATCTGGGTGCGTCTTATACATCTAATACAGCATTTTCTGCCTCCTGAAACCCCACCCTTTCACCAAAATGGCCACACACATATCCTTATGGAGGCTTCCAGAGAGCTTCTGGGGGCTGAGGAGGGCAGAAATGAGACAAAAACAGGGTGTTTTTGCCCCCCGGCCCCAGCAGCACTCCATTAGCCTCCATAAGGCTGTGCATGCTATTTTTTGACCAGAAAAGGGCCCGTTTTCATGAAAAAACTACCGTTTTTCATCATTTTGGGTCCCCCCAGGAGCACTCTGCAAGCCCCCCCAAGGCTGTTCATGCCTTTTATTTGAAAAAAAAACCAGGCCCATTTTCACGACATCGGGCCATTTGGGGGAGGCTTGCAAAGTGTAAAAAGGGCTTTTTTCCCTTTTGAAGAACTGTTTAGTTAGAGTGGCTGATACGAATTACGTTGGTCAAGTACTCTGACTGCAGAAACAAAGATTTGTTCCAAAGGTGGTCAGTGATTTTCTTCTCCAGCACATAGGTAAATACACCTGGAAACACCTACCTACTTACTCTCTCTCTCTCCCTACCTTCCTACTGTATTTCTCTTTCTCTATTTCTCTCTCTATCCCTCTACCTACTTATCTATCTATACACACTCTCTTTCCCTCTATCCCTACCTACTGTATTTCTCTCTCCCCCCCCCTCTCTACCTACCCACCTACCTACCCTCTCTCTCTCCCTTCTTACCGCCATCACACCTGGACCGTTCCGGTCTTTTAGGGTGTGACGGGCAAGGTGAGGAAACATCAGAGTTCAGAGAGGTCCGAAGCAGCCTGGGCGCGGCCTGGGCACGGCCTGAGAGGAGGTAGGCTGGGAAAGAGGGGAAGCCAGGAAAGGGATGAGGAGGCCGGGCCGGAGTGGTATATCATCTGGCCGCACAGGGCGTCAGCTTTCCGCGAGGCTCCTATCCGGACCGTGCGGTTCCCACCCGACCCGGTGCTGGAGCATCTGAAGAGGCAGGAAGTGCCGGGAAGGAAGGAGTGAGCGGGCCGCGGAGCGGACCGAGGAGCCGAGGAGCCAGGGGGGCCGTGAAGGACTCAAGAAGGACTGAGGAGAGATTGAGAGTGGCAGTTGTGATGGAAGCCGAGCCAGACCGGGCCAAGCGTTTTACCATCAGGCTGCGCGGCGCACCAACAGGCTGCGCGGCACCTACGCAAATTAGGGCCTGTGTGGCTGAAGAGGACGAGGAGGACAAGGAGCCCGTGCAGAGTGACTGGCTGGGCTGAGGAACGGCAGGCCCCAACATAGCCAACGAAACACAGCCAGCCACATGGTATTCCAGCTGGCCATGTGGCTCCTACCCGGACTGTTTGGGGGAGACAGAGACCTGACGGAGGGCATTGGACCATACTCCCTCCAATTGGACTGCCAGGACAATCCCTGTATTATTCTGATTTGATCTTACATCCCCCCCTCTATCCCCCCTCTCTATCCCCCCCCTGGTCAGATAGATCTCTCCTACCCTATTTGGAATTATTATCGCTCCATACCATCCGAATTTTATTTTATTCTATTCTGACTTGCGGTTAAATATCTCAGGCGATTCTCCTTTTATGGCCAGCGTGGCCTTCGTGTAATTTTATCCAGCACCCAACTATGTATTCAAGGCTAGATCTCCTTTGCCTGCGGGAGTCTCCCCTCTCGCAGGCGTGGCCCCAAAGTCTAACAAGGGCCCACCTCAAGGATGGATTGATTGATCCAGAGAGGTGGGCAAAGTGCAAACTTAGTTTTTAATTCAGATTTTAGGGGGTTCCAGGGTGGTGGGAGAGTTTACTCAGTCGGGTGTTGGACATGGTACAGGGCCGGCCAGCGGGCCGGCCAGCAGAACTAGGGAAACGAATAGGTCCATTAAGGAAGGGGGAATGGGGGTCGATCCCACGGAGGGTTTTCCCATCAGATCGGTCCTGGGGAGAGGCAGGGGCAGTGGGAGACAGGGATCACACCATTTGTTGGGGGAATGTGGCCGCTGGTTACAAGCGGTCACACGCCCCAACCCCTTGAGCTCCTCCTGCAATCTAGGAGGTCAAGGATCACAGAGCCGGGTCCCTAGGCTGATGTTGTGCAACACCAGGTCCGTGATGAACAAAGCCCCCCTCATTAACGACCTTTTGTCAGAGGGGGAGCTGAACCTGGTGGGTATAACGGAGACCTGGTTGGGCCACGAGGGAGGATTAGCTCTCGTGGAAATGTGCCCACCAGGCTACCGAGCATTTCATCAGCCACGGGCCCTAGGCAGGAGTGGGGGGGTGGCGATTATTATTAAGGAAGGTCTTGAGCTGAGAGAGACCACTGTACCACAGACTACCGGCTGTGAGTCCCTCTACGTGAAGTGGGGCCTAGGGAGGCAGTTGGGCTTGCTGATTGTATACCTGGCTCCCTGCTATGTAACAGCAGCCCTTCCCGAGCTTCTTTAGGTGGTCGCCGAGATGGCGGTTGATACCCCCAGACTATTAGTCATGGGGGACTTCAACCTGCCATTGGTAGGCGAGACATCCGAGGCAGCTCAGGAGTTCATGGCCTCCATGACGGCCATGCACCTGACCCAATATGCCTATATTTCGGGTTAGATTTTAACATTGGATTTTTAAGGGTTTCTATTTTTAGAGTTGGGTTTTTAAATTAATTGTTTTTAGCACCGGCTAAATTGTTTAATTTTAGTTTTAACTTTTGAAGAATTTTGTATTGTTTGTATTTTTTAATTTTTAAGTTCCTGTGCGCCGCCCTGGGTCCCATTCGGGAGATAGGGCGGGATAGAAATCTAATAAAACTAAACTAAACTAAACCAAATAGTTCAAAGCCCCACTCACGACGGAGGACACACTCTGGATCTAATTTTTGTTTGTGGCCAGTGGAGGAGTGATCTGGGAATAAGGGATTTAGTCACCATACCCTTGTCATGGACAGATCACTCCCTCCTTCAGCTGGACTTTCCAATCGTCGCACCCCACCGTGGGGAGGCGGAAACAGAAATCCCAAGATGGTTCCGCCCCAGGTGCCTGATGGACCCCAAAAGGTTCCAGATGGAGCTTGGGCCATTACCTGTGACCTTGACCCGCGACTCAACTCAGAACCTAGTGGCCGCATGGTATAGTGCGGCCATGGGGGCTTTGGACCAGGTCGTGCCCTTGCGGCCTCTCACGTGGTGTCGACTCACCCAGGCTCCTTGGTTTTCCGAGGAGCTGAGGGAGATGAAACGCCGCAAGAGATGCCTAGAGGGTAGGTGGCGATCCTCTCAGTCCGAAGCTGACCGAACACTGGTAAGATCCCATTTGAGGACTTACCTTGTGGCGATAAGAGTGGCCAAACGTGATTATTGTGCCACTCTTATTGCATCCGCAGATAACCGCCCTGCCGCCCTGTTTGGGGTGACCCACTCCCTCCTTCAACAGAGGCTGCGGGAAGCCCCTTTGCAGGGCAGAGCAGAGGAATTTGGAGAGTATCTGCAGGATAAAATCACTCAGATTCGGAGTGAGTTGCCCCCCACTGAAAGTAGTCTGGAGGGATCTTCCGATGCAGGCCTTGAGACAATATTATGGGAGTAGTTTGACTTTGTCATTACTGAGGATATGGACTGGTTGTCGAGGAGACTAAAGGCCACCACATGTTTATTGGACCCGTGTCCCTCCTGGCTTGTACTGGCATCCTGGGAGGTCACACGAGGCTGGCTCCAGGATATAATGAATGCCTCTTTGAGTGAGAGGTTTTTGCCCACCATCCTGAAAGAGGCGGTGGTGAGACCCCTCCTCAAGAAGCCTTCCCTGGACCCAGCATTGTTGGGAAATTACTGTCCGGTCTCCAACCTCCACTTTTTAGCGAAGGTTGTAGGTTGCACAGCAATTTCCCTGTCACCTGGAGGAAATTGATTATCTAGACCCAGTCACAGCACCGAGACGGCATTGGTCGCGTTGGTGGATGATCTCTGGAGGGCACGGGATAGAGGTTGCTCCTCTATAATGGTCCTATTAGACCTCTCAGCGGCTTTTGATACCATCGACCATGATATCCTATTGCACCGACTAGGGGCGTTGGGGTTGGGAGGCACCGTTTTATGGTGCTTCTCCTCCTATCTCTCCGGTCGGTCCCAATTCATGTTGGCAGGAGGGCAGAAGTCGACCTCGAGGCCCCTCATATGTGGGGTACCTCAGGGGTCGGTCCTCTTGCCACTCCTGTTCAACACCTATATGAAGCCGCTGGGCAAGCTCATCCGTGGTTTTGGGGTAGAGTACCATCTGTACGCTGATGACACTCAACTGTACATATCTACCCCAAACCACACCAACGATGCCGTCGAGGTGATGTCCCGGTGTTTGGAGGCCGTACGGGTCTGGATGGGGAGTAACAAACTCAAATTCAAACCGTCCAAGACCGAGTGGCTGTGGTTTCCGGCGTCCCGGTTTAGTCAGGTGAGTCCAACACTGGCCATAGGGGGCGAACTATTAGCCCCCGTGGAGAGGGCGCGCAATTTCAGTGTCCTCCTGGATTCCTGGCTGACCACGGAGGACCATGTGACAGCCGTGGCCAGGGGGGGCATTTTACCAGGTGCGCCTGGTCTGCCAATTGCGCCCCTTACTGGACCGGGTGGCCCTTCGCACAGTCACTCAAGCACTTGTGATCTCCTGTCTAGACTACTGTAATGCTCTCTACATGGGGCTCCGCTTGAGGTGCACTCGAAGGTTACAGCTAGTTCAGAATGCGGCCGCGCGAGTGATTATGGGAGCCTCAAGGCAGTCCCGTATAACACCTCTCCTGCACGAGCTGCACTGGCTACCTGTGACTTTTCGTGTGCACTTCAAGGTGCTGATTACCATTTTCAAAGCGCTCCATGGCACAGGGCCTGGTTATGTGCGAGACTGTCTACTGCCCCACACATCCCTTCGACCGATCTGCTCCCATAGAGAGGGTCTTCTCCGGGTGCCGTCGGCCGGGCAATGCCGGTTGGCGATGTGCAGGGGAAGGGCCTTCTCTGTGGTGGGCCCAACCCTCTGAAACGACCTGCCTCCCAAACTCCGTATCATCTCGGACCTCTGCCTTTTCTGCCAGTGCCTGAAGACACACTTTTCCCATCAAGCTGGCCTAGCGTGACCACCCTATAACGACTGAGTTATAGATTTCCAAATTTTTAATCAGAGGGATTTTAATAATATTTTAGTACAAGGTTTTCTAAGTTTAATTTTGGTTTTATGATATTTATTATGTATTTGTATATTTGTATTTTGTTTTAATCTCCTGTGCGCCGCCCTGAATCCCTTTTTGGGAGATAGGTGCGGGATATAAGTCGAATAAAATAAAATAAACTAAACTTACCTACCTACTGTATTTCTCTCTCTTTCTCTCCCTCTCTATTCCTCTATCTAACTACCTACCTTTTTTAAACATTTGCCTCTTCAAAACCTGGGTGCGTCTCATACTCCAAAAAATACGGTAATGCTAAAATGTTGATCGTAATAAATGAATGGGTTATGTTTGAACTCTGTCTCAAGGCTTGTAAATTAATTAGGTCATCTCTTGGGAACTTCACACAGAAAAGAGTAGCATTAGAAATATTAAGAGAAGAGGAAGGAAGCCAAAAGTAAACCAGATCCCGAAGGTCACAGGAATATAAGCATTCTCACTCAACATCTCCATCCAAAGCACCCAGCAGACCCATGCATGTTAATTCAGGATTGTTTCTTAGCAAGCAAGGGTCCATAGTAATAATGGAGAGAAATATATCACAGTAAGGTCTCCCTTCTGTGCGAATCAGATTATTTTCCTCTGTAATACATTAATAGATGTGGCTTGTTTCTATACAATGTATCTAAGTCCGGCTTTATTGAAACAATTTCCTTTGCTACTTTCTCCAGCTGGCTGCCAGATTGGGCGGTGGAAGATGGCTGCCCTTTGTTCCTAAATGACTATTCTTTATGGAAAAATTACCAACATCTCTTTATGACCTGGACTGCCTCTCTCTACTAAAGGAGGATTTTCTAGATTAATTGATCCCTTCCCTGGAGTGCCTTCTTTGTCTTAATAATTGATAGTGGAAAGTGTCTCTCTCTCTGGATATTATAACTTTTTACAACTTTTCTGAACTTTTTTCCCTGGACTTGCTCCAGTGGCCGCACCCAAAAAACGCCATCTTAGTGGCACTGACTTTAACAGCTCACCATGGCTTCAAAAAAACAACCAGAAAATCCAGGATTGGAAGAAAGAAAGACAGCTTTGGAAGCAGTGTTACACTCCTTGGTGTTGGAAATTAAAGAATTGAGAAAAGATCATTGCAGTTCTAAACTTGAACTTTTGGAGACACAGAAATAATTGATGCAGAATACACAGAAGACCGAGGAGTTGGAAGTGGGGCTGACTGGGGCAAAGGGGGAACTTAAAAATATTAATACTGAAATTGGAGATTTGTCTGGTTATATGTCTAGGATGGATTTTGAGAGGATGTCATATTTTTTAAGATTTCAGAATGTTTCTGAGGAATCTGGTGAATGCCTTCCTGATCTCATGAGTACAATTTTAGCAGACTATTTACACAAACCTAAAGATGAGATCAGGGGGGACATTGACCTAATCTACAGAATAAATTCAGCATATGCCAGGATAAATGAGGTACCCAGAGAGATACATATTAAATTTGTTAGAAGGTCGACTAGGGAGGGAATCTTGAAGGCGCAGAGAGAGGGTCCGTTAATTTACCAACAAAAGGAAGTCGCTATCTTGAAGCAGATCCCAAAAAAGATTAGAGAGGTGAGGAGGAAGTACTCCTTCTTATCTAAAAAATTGTTTAAACACAAGATTTGGTTTAAGTGGGCGATGCCAGAAGGGATGTTGGTGTTCTGGGAAGGAGGAAGAATAAGGATTAAAACAGTGGTTGAGGCAGAAGCCTTTCTTAAAAAACATTCCTCTACCCTGGGGGAAGATCCGGGAGGGGCAGAGGGGGCCACGGCCCCGCCCACTGGGGGCCGGGAAGGAGAACAAGAAGACACAATTGCTAAGAGACTTAGATCAAAAAAATGACTTTTATCTTTATTAATACAGTATAATTTTTATCTGGATGTTTGTACACGACTGCCAGCATGGAACTTAGAATTTATGATGTATGCATTTATTTTCACCTTGTAGTATTATTGAAAAATGTATCACTAATGTCTTATTAAGAAGCCCTGGAGGGGCCAACGATCTCGACGTGAAAGTTCTCAAAATATTTCTGTACCTCACCTTACCTTACCCTACCTGGAAAAAATTGTAAAAACCAATAAAACTTTTGCAATAAAAAAAAATAGATACAGGCATACCTGCCCATTCAAATCTGGACAGGCTTAAAAACTGGGTTGATATCAGGGGTGGGTTCTGGCTTCTGTTACTGCCGCTTCACTCAGGAACATGCTTTATGGACATGTATATGCACTTGATGTACCCATAGCATGCATGCGCAGTAATAAAAAAATGGCTTCTGTGCACATAAGTAAAGAACAAGATGGGGGTGCTGATAGAACCAGTTTGGAGGCATGGTGGGCAGAGTTACTACCTATTCGGCCAAACCAGTCTGAACTGGTAGGAACCCTTCTCTGGTTGATATATGATACACTAGCTGTGACGACCCAGGTATTTCTTTATCCGAATCATGTATTAGACAGGAAAATTTTACAAGGAACATTTTTAAGGTAATTATCTGCATTAGCAGGCACCTCCCGTGATAACTTGCCCTCTTTGGTTGAAGCTGAGGGCCTAGGGGTGTTTTTGGGTTGTTTTTTTGTTTGTTTGTCTTTTAAGAACCAATCCCCCTTACCACAGGGAGCCCCCTTGTGGAGTACTGTGAAGCTCTTACCACGGAAACTCTATGGTGCTGTACAGTAGAAGCCATTTTAAGGCATAACAGGCTGTATCTTAACAGAACTTGAATCCAAAATGTACACTATCACTGTGAAATTTATTGTGATTTGACACTATAGATATAATTCGTTTCTTTTCATTTCAGTGGCCCAGGCGTTCCAGAGTTATGCTGCAACACACACACACACACACACAACAGACAGATAGACACCCCCCCGAGGGGTATCAGGAGTGTCTTACCCCCACAGTATTTTTTTCCATAGAGTAAGTCATCTGTATAGCAAGTTTGGTTGAAATTGCTCGAGGTGTTCCAGAGTTCTGCTTGAACATACATGCATAATACATATATACCTACATGCTTACACATATATACATATACATATATACATACATACACATACATCATTTTTAATATAGATAGATAGATAGATAGATAGATAGATAGATAGATAGATAGATAGATAGACAGACAGACAGACAGACAGACAGACAGACAGACAGACAGACAGATGCTGCTGAATGGAGATTAACAAAAATGGATTCTTTTGTCAGAGAGAACTTCCTGAATTCATAGGAATGCTGCAATTATGTAGAAGAAAGTGATGTTTTAGAAGGAAAAAAAATTATATAAATAACAAAGTATCTTTACTTATCATTTCCCTCTCTACTATTTTTCTTTTCACAGGTAATGCCCAGGGCCAAAGTCATCGTCATAGAGGACTCTGTTTATGTTGCTGTGGAGGAAACACTGTGAACATTGGCAGATTGGACTGTAGGTTTGGGTGGACATGCTGTCAACCCTAAATACAATACAATACAATAGTGGAGTTGGAAGGGACCTTGGAGGTCTTCTAATCCAACCTCCTGCCCAGGCAGGAACCTTATACCATTATAGACAAATGGTTTATAGTTTATTATTAAATTAAATTTATATACCGCATCCTTTCCCCGAAGGGACTCGGGGCGGTGCTCAGGCAATTTACAAACGTATATAAATATAACAAAATACAAAATATCAAACCAGATTAAATTAACCCTGTGCTAAAAAATTTAAATATATTAAAACAATATCCCTAAAAACCAATTTAAAACAATTTAAGTTCAGACTATAGGCTGGGTGATGTAAGTTAGGCCAGGCCGGCCTGTTGAAAAAAATAGGTTTTCAGATTCTGGAGGAAGGAGCGGAGGTCCATGGTCGTTCTCAGTTCTGCTGAGGAGTGCTATTAAGAAAGTCTGCTTTCTGCCTTTAAAAGCATGTTCCTCCATTTCCCCCTTTGGGAAATGTAACATTCTAAAACTAATATATTTTTAATATTTCCCAAAATGTCTTCTGCCATGGCCAGCATGGCTCTATACATACACAGAGTAATTTTTAGTCAAATGCGCATGATCCAGCAACGTGTGGCCGGCACGCAAGCGAACGAAGTGATCTGCATATGTACAAAGCTTGCATGACGCAAACCAGTAGTAACCAGTTCAGTAACTCACCCCTGAACCTAACCACTACTACCCAACAACAAAATGCCATACATATAAGCACTAAAAGAAAGCCCTAATCTCTTGAAAGGCCTTTCTAACAATTGCTGAACAACATCAACTTCTTCAAAAAGAAATTTTGCCAACTTCCTTTTCAACATTGCTCCTCAATTATTTCTAAACCTAAAGGTCAGCACTAGTCTCCACTTATTTCATTATAGTTTACCTTATTTAATTTGATTACTAAACATCATGCGAGTTTGTATGAGGTTTCTTCTGTATCATTGCTGCAACCACTTTATTACAGACGGTTATTCTCCATTTCTTGAGTAATTGCAGGCGTTCAACATTATTTAGAGGTTTCAGGGCACTTTTAGAGATGCAACTCACTTCCAGAGTGTCCTCATTAACTGTTTTCTGTGGTTCTTGAAAAAACAACCTTCTTAAATATTGATTTCCTTTTTTTTCAGAGATGCCAATTTTACCATGTTCAGTGTCACTGCTCTGCTACTATTTAGTAGTTAATTGTTAATGTGGCTAATTGATTTATAATTTTGCATGTTCACCTTTTATGACGTCCTATAGCAAGCAATTCAAAGGGGAGGGGATCATCTGTAGAACACAGAAATAGGCTCCAACCTTCAAGGTAAGACTTAGGAGATGTGACCCAATAACCATCCTTTCCGCTCATTGCCAGGAATGTATCATTAATTCACTTCCTATCCATTGCCCACCACCAACAAGGCTCAATAATTGACTCCATGAAAGACCCTTTCAATAAGCCTTTCCACTGCAGCAATTCTTTGCATCTTGATTGTTTAACAATTTCTTCATTATATTTTTGCGTACATGTAGTAGTTAATGCACTAGGGTGTAAATTAGAAGATTGTGTGGTCTTCACCTGCCTTAGGCTAGAAGCCAGGTTGGCGACTTTGGTCAATCATTCTCTTACAGCCCAAATTATTGCAAAAAATTTGGGCTGCAAGAGAAAAATAGGTGGAGGAAGGAGAAGTAAGTATCTTCACCTCCATGAGTAATTTATAAAAATAATAAAGACAAAATGAAAAATACCTAAATCTAAAACAAGATTCCTACTCAAAAGATACCTACTGTTTATCTTGATATGAGACTAATTCCAAAAAAGATTCTTTACCATATTTACTATTCATTTCAGTGGATTTTTAGAAAATTTGGATATCAATTCTAGATGTTGGTTTTTGAAACTTGCTTCTTCACATGCACTGTATAGAAGAAGCTTGAGATCCAGGGAGATATACAACATCAAGGAGGGACTGGAAAACCCATTCATTGATTCACTATTCTCTAAAAAGCTTAACTGGAGATTTTAATATTGTAATAAAAGAGCTAATTGGGACAGAGTGTGATGCTTCCAGGGATTCTGTAGTGTTTTTGGACTTGGTTTGATTTGGTTGATCACAGTTCCCCAGTTGAAAGTATGGTTAAATCTATTCTTATGTTGGGAGTTTTCAACATGTTTTCTGACTGCTACGTCCTGTCCATGGAAATAGTAGGAGGAAGGATTATTAGATACATTTGCCACCTTGAGTTATTTTAAGAAATAAAGATGAGATAAAAATAAACAAAAAATAAATATTAATTTTCTAGTGAATCTATTGATATTCAATGTGGAGAAAAGATATTGCAGCAAAATGTCACAAAATGTCACAAATGCAGCATTGCCATTACTATTATCAGGTTGGGAAGGGCGGAGAAGAATTCCATGAATACCTTCAGTCTCATATTTCTACACTCTAGTTGGTGAATATGAATTATACATATGACAGAAGGGAGGGGATGGAGGGGTAAAGTTCAGATGCCATTAAGTGGGTTTCAGTTCAAGTTCCTCAGGAGTAATGCTAAGATGTTGATCCTAATAAATGAATGGGTTTTGTTTGAACTCTGTCTCAAGGCTTGTAAATTAATTAGGTCATCTCTTGGGAACTTCACACAGAGAAGAGTAGCATTAGTAATATTAAGAGAAGAGGAAGAAAGCCAAAAGTAAACCGGAGCCTGAAGGTCACAGGAAGTTAAACATTCTCACTCAACATCTCCATCCAAAGCACCCAGCAGACCCATCCATGATAATTCAGGATTGTTTCTTAGCAAGCAAGGGTCCATAGTAATAATGGAGAGAAATATATCACAGTAAGGTCCCCCTTTGGTACGAATCAGATTTTTTCCCTCTGTACTACATTAATAGATACAGGCATACCTGCCCATTGAAATTTGGCCGTGCTTAAAAACTGGGTTGATATCAGAGGTGGGTTCTGGCTTCTGCTACTGCTGGTTCACTCAGAAACGTGCTTTATGCACATGCACGTGCACTTGATGTACCCATAGCACGCATGCGCAGTAATGAAAAAATTGCTTCTGTGCACATAAGCAAAGAACAAGATGGTGGTGCTGATAGAACCAGTTTGGGGGCATGGTGGGCCAAGTTACTACCTATTCAGCCAAACCAGTCTGAACTGGTAGGAACCCATCTCTGGTTAATATATGATATACTAGCTGTGATGACCCAGGTATTTATTTATCTGAATCAAGTATTAGACAGGAAAATTCTACAGGCCTGGACTTATATGGCCTGGAGAGTTGACAGGCTGATATCTGCAAAACTTGGCAAGTTGGAGATTATGAACCAATTAAGCAAACCAATCATCTCCTTCAAATTTCACTCCCCTTTTGTTCCTCTTTCATTTCCTCTGGGAGGGGCCATTCATTGTCCACCTGTAGCCTTACACCTAAGTTGATCCCTGTTATTTAGCTGTTCCCTTTGTCTGGCCACTCTATGTATGTGCACACTGGGAACAGGCTCCAGCTGTTCGTCTGTCTCACTGATGACTGATTCTGAAGGCAGCTGATAGCTGGCATATGGCTCTGGCCCCCTCTCTGCCTTCAACACCAACCCTCATCAGAACCTTCCCGATACGCCAGGCCTGGCCCATGTTCTTCCCCAATCTCCTCACTGTCTGAATCTGCTGCCAGCTTCACTGGCCACTGGCAGGTCACAACAGACGGGAGGAGTGAAATCTTATAGTCATAGTCAGTAGCCTGCATGGCAGACCTTAAACCAAATGCATCTAAGTTCTGTGTTTCTGTAAGTTAAACATGCTGTCATATTTAGAATTCTTATATTTTTATGTTTGGTGTAGTTCATAGATTATCATAATAACATATGTAAAACAAATGCTTCTTTATTTATTCTCAGAATTTTGGGGAGCAACCTGACATTAGTGTTAATCACTCAGATAATACCATTTTGCATAGCTGAGGATTCTGCTATACTCCATTTAAGACATTATTGGAAAAAAATGTCCTTCTGGGTTCAGTTCCAAGTGGAGAAAAAGACACTGGAAGCATGGAGGCCACTTGGAAAGATGATTTAATGGTGGACAGGATAACATGGCTTGAGCTCCTGAACAGAAAAGGGTTGCTTCAAGATGTTGGGTGAAGAAGAAAAAAAAGGCAGACATGCTGAAAGTCCCTGGTTTTATTCCCTCTCTGGGCTTTGAACTTGAGCTTGTATTCTGATTGGTTGTCAGACTCACAGGGGGTCATGCAGAGGCAACTCTGTTGGTTGTGTTTTGAGTCCAAGTTTGGTTGAGCATTGCTTCTTCCCAGGTGCCCTGTGGTGAGATGGGTAAAGGGCTAATAAATAATAAATAAATAAATAATAATAAATAATAATAATAAAGGGCCTTAATCCCATCACCCTGGAGCTGGGAGATCTTTGTTACACTGGCTCAGACCTTTAATAGCCCATTGACAAAGGAGGGGGCTATTAAGAGAGAGTCTGTTTCCTGTCTAAAACATGTTTCTCCATTTCTTATCCAGAGAAATATAATATTCTGCCTTTTCAATATTTCGCAGGATATTTCATTTTTCTAGGAGCGGGGTGTGTTTTAACTTCCTACAACAGTATACATAAGAATGAAAAAGATCAATCACAACTTCCTCCTTTTTTGTTTCTGACAAAGGCCTCATTCTCACATCCCACACACTATGGCACAAATAGATCTGTTTTTAAAGAATATATGTTCATGATGTTGTCCCATCTCATCACCACTCTGTTTTAGAAGCAGACTGAAGTTATCTATATATATCCGGCTGTTCAAGTAGTGTTTTCCCTCTTCTCCCAATGCACATCTTGCCATATAAACAACCTACTATATTCTGATAAGAAGGTTAGCAGTCAAGGGAAGGGATCTGCCAAATTCAGTCTGTTGAAATCTGTTCTCCATTTGGTTACCTGTCCTTGCTTTTTATGGTCATTTTGGTTGGGCTGTGAGATAGACTGGTCTTGAGCAGTCTTTTATTTATTTGTTTTGTTCTCACAGGAATAGCAATGTTCTGGAAGGCGGATATTTTCTGGTTAAATGCCAGTATTCTAGGAGGTCAACATACTTTCCCATCAAAACCAACCAATTAAAAAAAAAACACAACCCAATAGCAATAGCACTTAGACTTATATACTGCTTTACAGTGCTTTGCAGCTTTCTCGAAGCAGTTTACAGCAAATGGCCCCCAACAATCTGGGTCCTCATTTTACCCACCTCAGAAGGATGGAAGGCTGGTATTTCAAATGAATGATGTAGATGTAAATGGAAAGAAGGGACCTTTTATCATTTAAGGTGAGCATGTGATAAAGCAAAGAAATATTGGAGTAGGATTCATATTTTAATACAGAAAATCCTTAAAGATGAAACCAGAAACTTTTCTTCTGGGTGTAATGGAAAAAGACTTGGAAAAGAATTCGGAACTTTGATCTTTTATATGTTGATTGCAGCAAGACTACTGTATGCACAAAAATGAAGGGACATTTTGGTCCTCACCATGGATGAATGGCTACAGAAGCTGATGGGATTGGCAGAGATGGCTAAATTGACCGTTTTGATCAAAGAAAATAATATAAGTACTTCTGTTGTTACATGGAGACCACTCCCGAACTTTGTGCTTGAAGTGGAATGATGAAACTTTGATTTTGGGTTTTACTGATTAGATTGATTTGTTGTTATAGAAATGCCTAGTTTATGCTATTATGGAAAAGTAAAAAGTTGAGATTTGATGTTAATGCCTTATTCTACTGCCATAGAAAGGAGTTGGAAGTCAACACTGTTTTTTTCTTTTCCACCTCCCCTCCTCACTTTTATTTCCCCTTTCCCTTCCCACTGTGTCCTACTATTTGCTTTTGTATTTTATTCTATAATCTAATAAAATGGAAAATAAGTTTGTTAAATATTTTTTTTTACTTAAATGCAGTTGTGTTTTTCTTATACTGTGTCCACTAGATGGCACCAAAAGGTAACAGAAAAGCTCCAAAAGAGAGAAATGGCAAAGCTGTCCTTTTGAAAAGTTGCAATGTTTACACATCGTTTTGTTATGTATGAAGTGATTCTTTTGACAGCAATCCATCAAGAATCAATTTGGGAAGTTTCCCATTAATATGGCTAGAAATTCCAATTGGATTACTTCAGAAAACTTTCTTCCAGCCTCTTCAGGTGTGAACCTGTGTGTAGTGTTTACTGTATAATCAGAGGCAATGTCAATTTTCTAAAAGCAAAACAGATTCGGATTGTAGAAAAGAACATCTGGAAGGAATTTCAGGGCTTTTTTTTTGCTGAATGAATATAATGGTCTTTCATAGTCTAATTGGAAACTCTAATATAACTATTCCCAACTTATAGATGAATTGTTCTAAAATATCCAGAGTTCCTGGCAGCATATCTGTCCTTCACATTTTTGAAAACCCTAGATTAGCCCACACAGTTTTCATATAAGTAGTAAAAAGACATTCATACCAAATTTCACAGAATATAATAGCACTTAGCAATAGCTAATTAAGAGAGTGAATTCAGTCAGGAGATAATGTTCTCCTGTGGTAGCTAGATCTAGGACATCAGAAAAGGAGCATTTTACTGAATTGGACATAGTAGCAGTCAATATTCCCAAACCCACTTGCTATCATTTGCTCATGATAGGACAAAGAAGCAAGGAGAACCTAAGAATATTCACTCAGAGGCCCAAATAATCTCTTTATAGCCCCTATCCTCACAATGATCTCTGAGCATCTCCTGAAACTCCAAATCTTATACAAGCAATTAAGAGGTAGCTAGGCTTTGCAAAATTAGTTGTGTTGATTTAATTTGGGGAAAATCAGGGCTTAAGAAGAGAAAATGAGTACACAAGATATATGAGAGAAGAAATACAGAATCAAGGTAAGGGAATAAATGGGGAACTAATCAAATTTGCAGATGACACCAAGCTGGCAGGAATAGCCAAAACTCCAGAAGATAGGCTTAAGATAAAGAAGGATCTTGACAAACTTGAACATTGGATATCTAATAAAATGAAATTCAATGGCGAAAAGAGTAAGGTTCTACATTTAGGCAAGAAAAACAAAATGCACAGGTACAGTATAGGTGGTACCTTGCTCAATAGTAGTAACTGTGAAAGGGATCTTGGAGTCCTAGTGGACAACCATTTAAACATGAGCCAGCAGTGTGCAGCAGCTGCCAAAAAAACCAACACAGTTCTAGGCTGCATAAACAGAGGGATAGAATCAAAATCAAATGAAGTGTTAATACCACTTTATAATGCGTTGGTAAGGCCACACTTGGAATACTGCATCCAGTTTTGGTCGCCACGATGTAGAAAAGATGTGGAGACTCTAGAAAGAGTGCAGAGAAGAGCAACAAAGATGATTAGTGTACTCGAGACTAAAACATCTTTCTTTCTTTCTTTCTTTCTTTTTTTCTTTCTTTCTTTCTTTCTTTCTTTCTTTCTTTCTTTCTTTCTTTCTTTCTTTCTTTCTCTCTCTCTCTCTCTCTCTCTCTCTCTCTCTCTCTCTCTCTCTCTCTCTCTCTCTCTCTCTCTCTCTCTCTCTCTCTCTATCTATCTATCTATCTATCTATCTATTTATTTTTTATACCGCCCTATTCCCGAAGGACTCAGGGTGGTGTACAGCCAAAATGAAACAGATATATAAAAGTTAAAAACAATTTAAAAAACATATTAAATAATTTGGCCTCTCATAAGATTAAAACCACCAAACTCCAATTAAAATTAATAAAAATTCATATTTAAAAAATCATATTTACGCCAGCCCAGCTTGTTGGAATAGAAAGGTTTTGAGAGCACGGCGGAAGGTGCATAGGTCTGGGATAATTCTTAACTCAGGGAGCAATTTGTTCCAGTGGACAGGTGCTCCCACGGAGAAGGCTCTCCTCCTGGGTGTCGCCAGTCGACATTGTTTAGCCGACGGCACCATGAGGAGACCCTCTCTATGGGAGCGTACTGGCCGGTGGGAGGCTCTTGGTGGCAGAAGGTGATCTCGTAGGTACCCAGGTCCTAAGCCATGGAGCACTTTAAAGATAGTAACCAACACCTTGAATCGCACCCGGAAAACGACTGGAAGCCAGTGTAGCTCGGACAGGAGGGGTGTTAAATGGGAGCGTCGTGTCACCCACATAATTACCCGTGCAGCGGCATTCTGGGCCAGTTGGAGCCTCTGGGTGCTCTTCAAGGGGAGCCACATGTAGAGAGCATTACAGTAGTCCAGATGAGAAGAGACAAGGGCGTGAGTGACTGTGCGCAGGGCATCCCGATCCAGGAAGGGACACAATATGAAGAACGGTTGCAGGGTATGTCTAGTTTAATAAAAAGAAGGACTAGGGGAGAAATGATAGCAGTGTTCCTATATCTCAGGGGTTGCCACAAAGAAGAGGGAGTCAAACTATTCTCCAAGGCACCTGAGGGTAGACAAGAAGCAATGGGTGGAAACTAATGAAGGAGAGAAGCAACTTAGAACTGAGGAGAAATTCGTGACAGAACAATTAATCAGTCGAACAGCTGACCTCCAGAAGTTGTGAATGCCCCAACACTGCAAGTCTTTAAGAATTTATTGGATAGCCATTTGTCTGAAATGGTATAGGGCTTCCTGCCTAGGCAGGGGATTGAACTAGATGACCTCCAAGGTCCCTTCCAACTGTGCTATTGTGATTGTGATTAAAAAGAAATGATTGGGGCATTCAGGGAGGAAATGAAGTGGGTTTATTTAAAAATAATTCTGGACATTTTTATCTTGTTTTAATTTCATGCTTGCAATTAGAGTTTAAAAAACCCAACAATTTGCCTGAGAAATTACTGATGTATGGTAGCCCCAGTTAAATGTTTTAAAAAGTAGCTGTACTTAATGATAAATGGCATTTTCGAGGTGGCCACTAGATGGAGGCATAACCAAAGATATCTCAAAGGCGCTTTTCAAAAGGCAACCGGACTCCCCCCCCCCCCCCCCAGTTCAGAAAAAGCTTCTTGGATGGGAAGCGAAATGTATTCAAAGAAAAAAACGAAATCCAGTTTGCTTTTGAAAGGCACCTTTGGGACAACCGTAACCTGGATGACTGAGAATCCCCATAACCAAAGGTGTACCTATGGAAGAGGTGCCAAAATTTCTCCATGAAATCTAGGTAAACAGAAAGAGGAAACCCTATTTATTTCTACTATCTCTGTATGGTAACCCCAGAGAATAGCCAATAGGAAACAGCTAAAGCGCTATCATTCTTGAACTAATTAATAAAACCGACTCAAACACCTCAAACTTTTACCATGTAAAATATTTAGTAAACTACAGTTAGCAATACTGGCAGCAGATGGCAGCAGTTAATTGATTTTCACTGGTATGAAATGACCAGCATGATCAGACCAGAGCAGTTTTTGGATGAGAATTGCAGACTGGCTGATTGAACTGGGAAGTGCAAAAATATTCTGGAAAAGGCCAGGAAAAACCACTTCCATGTTGTTGCTCTGAAAGTTACATAGACGCAGACACTGGAATCTGAGCTTGGCTTAAGGGTGTCTTGAGGACCAGCAATGAATTCTTATGGAGTCAGGTAAAACAGTGTAGTACACATAGTCCTTGACTTGCAACCATTCGTTTAGTGACCATTTAGTCACACTGAAAAAAGTGACTTTTCACACATATGGCCTTTGCAGCGTCCCCATTGGCAGGTGATCATTTGGGCGCTTAACAATTGGCGTGTAGTTATGACAGTAGCAATTCTCCTAGGGACACGAAGTCCCCGTTTGTAACCTTCTCAGCTGGCTTCCGACAAGCAAAGTCAGTGGGGAAGCCAGATTCACTTAAGAACCACATGATTCACTTAACAACTGTTAAATTCTCTGCTGAGAGAGAGTGAGTCCAGACCGGTAAGATTAAAAGCTCTTTATTCGAAACAGCAACGGTTGCTTATAAAAGTGACTAGTAAAAAAGGGTGGGGGCCTTCTGCCCTACAGCTCCTTTTATGGAGAGCTGCTAGGCAGCCGGCCAATCAGCGCGTCAGCCGCCCTCGGCCACAGCCAGCCGCGCCTAAGCCAATCAGACGGCTGGCTGTTGCCGGGGCTTATTTGAATCCGTCAGGATGCAACACTCCTTCCCCCCCAGCGAGCACGCTCGCGGTCCGTAGCACACGTACTCGCTGAGGTAGGTGGGGCTGCGTCTCTTCCGCCCCAAATGCCTCAAGGTCTCTGCCGGGGCCGATGGAGGAGGACGAACTGTGTCGTCGTGATCTGTGATGTCACCGCGTGCCGTGGGAGACCGCGGGGCCACATCCGGGGGCACGTTCTGCGGGCTGACATCGTGCTCCAGTCCCTTGGGTGTAGGGCCCAGATCGACCGGGTCCGGACATGGATCGGGCCATCGTCGTTGCGCACTTGAGGTGTACTGCGCGTCGGATTGTAGATGTTCCAAGGACGACTGTTCCGGCATACACAGACCCGGAAATTGTTCAGGGGTGGAGCGGTCGGAGAAGGTGGTGGATTGGCCGGCTGGTGCGGTGATGGGCCAGTCGTCCCGCTGGGTTGAGGCCTCGACGATCGGCAGATCTAGAGGCCGTGATGACGCCAGCGGGGCTGAGGATGGAGGGCGACGCCTCAATTGATCCAAGTGGCGCCGCCACTCGGATCCATCTGGTCGTTCAAAACTGTAAGAACAGGGGCCCGTTAATTCGCGGACGACAGCGGGTACCCACCGCGGATCCCCAGCGAAGTTCCTAGCAAAAACTGCGTCGCCGACGGAGAAACGGCGGGGGGAGGGGACCCCCAGGTTGCACGGCTGCACCTCATTGTACTGGGGGTACAGCCTGTCCAATTTGGTTCGCAGACGGCGGCCCATCAGCAGCTCCGCGGGGCTCTTCCCTGTCGCCTGGCAAGGCGTAGAGTGTTGTCCCATAAGGTAAGCATCTACCCTTGTCTGCCAATCCCCCCTATCCATCCTCCCGAGGGCCTCCTTGGCCGAGCGGACGGCTCTTTCCGCCCGGCCATTTGTGGCAGGGTGGTAGGGGGCCGTTGGTGCGTGCCGGATTCCATGGGAGGCCAGGAATTCCTGGAGACTGGCAGAGTGAAATTGGGGCCCGTTGTTGGAGACCAGGAAGTCCGGCAACCCGTGCGTAGCAAAAAGGCGCCGAAGCGCGCGCACGGTGCTCTCGGCCGTGGTCGAGGCCATCAGGATGACCTCGGTCCAGCAAGAGTAGGCGTCTACTACCACCATGAAGGTCTGACCATGGAAGGGGCCGGCGAAGTCAATGTGGACCCTGGACCACGGTGACCTGGGGGCGTCCCAATCCTGATGGGGAGCGGAGGGGGGTGCGGGGCGAGAGGTCTGGCACGCCTGGCAAGCACCCACCCAGGTGGCCACCTCGTCGTCCATGCGCGGCCACCAGACATAGCTCCTGGCCAACGCCTTCATGCGAGCTATGCCCGGGTGGGTGGCATGGAGGGAGCTGAGTACCTGATGGCGGAGGGGCGGGGGAACGATGACCCGGTCTCCCCATAACAAGCACCCGCTGTGGAGCGACAGCTCCAGTTGGCGGGACTTGAAAGGCCGATACGCGTCCGGCAGCGAGCCCGGGGGCCACCCTCGCAGGACCCAGGTGGAAACTTGGGACAGGACAGGGTCTGCCTTGGTCTGCACCGCGACGTTGGACGAGGTGAGGGGGAGATCCGAATCTGCCACTGACTGGACGGACAGGGCCGGCACCGGCGCCTGATCCGTCCGGGGGAGGGGGCAACGACTGAGGGCGTCCGCATGCCCCAGCTGTTTCCCCGGACGGTAGAACAGCGAGTAATCGTACGCAGTCAGAAACTCTGTCCACCTGGTCATCCTGGGAGAGAGGATGGAAGGGGTAGGCCGGTCACCGGCCAGAAGCCCAAGGAGCGGCTTGTGGTCGGTGAAAACGGAGAAGTGGCGGCCGTACAGGTACTCGTGGAATTTTTTAATCCCGGACACTACAGCCAGGGCCTCCTTGTCAATCTGACTGTAGTTGCGCTCCGTAGGAGACAGAGTCCGGGAATAAAAGGCAATGGGGGCCTCCGAGCCATCGGGACGAACGTGGCTCAGGACGGCCCCCACTCCAAAGGGGGAGGCGTCGGATGCCAACACCAAGGGTAGGCAGTCCGAATATTGAACCAGCACGGCCTTAGACGTTAGCATGTTTTTAATGGCCGCAAACGCCTGCGCCTCTCGGCTGCCCCAGCGCCAGACCGCCGAGCGATCGAGCAATCGGTGAAGTGGCTCGGCTAGTGACGCCTTATGCGGAATAAAGGGCGCGTAAAAATTGAGCAGGCCGAGGAATGCCTGCAGCTCCTGTTTGGAAGCAGGGGTGGGGGCGTCGTGGATCGCCTCGACCTTGGAGGGAGTGGGGTGAATGCCCTGGGCATCCACCATAAACCCCAGAAATTCTACCCTCGGCTCAGCGAACTTACACTTACTGAGTTTCAATTTAAAACCCACACCCCTGAAGATGGTAAGGACCTTCCGAAGTACTTTGGCGAGGTCTAATACGCTGGCGGCGGCTATCAAGATGTCATCAAAATACAGGACAACCCCCGGAAGCCCATGGAGCAGCCGCTCCATGAGGCTCTGGAAAGTCCCCGGGGCAACGGAAACGCCAAATTGGAGGCGGCGACAACGGAAAGCTCCTCGGTGGGTGACAATAGTCTGCGCTTCAGCCACCTCATCGTCCACCAGAAGCTGCTGGTAGGCCTGCGCCATATCCAGTTTTGCGAAAATGCAACCCTGTCCCAAGGAGTGTAACAGGTGTTGCACCACCGGAACCGGATATGGGTTCGCCTGAAGCCCGCGGTTGATCGTCGACTTGTAATCGGCGCAGATGCGTATGGAATCGTCGGGCTTGATGGGAACTACGATGGGGGTCTCCCACTTCGCCTGGTCGACCGGCTCCAATACGCCTTGTGCCACTAGGCGATCAAGTTCCGTGTCAACCCTCGGCTTCAGTGCGAAAGGCAGCCTGCGGGCCTTGAGCCGAATTGGAGCAACCTGAGGGTCTAGGTTAACGGAAACCGGGGAACCCCTGTAAGTGCCCAAAGTGCCGTCGAAAACGTCGGGGAAGTCCGCCAGGACCGCATCCACCGGCGAGGCAGTTGGCACCCAGTGCACAAGCTGGACCGAGAGACCCAGGGCAGCGAACCAGTCTAAACCTATAAGGGCGGTCAGGGGGCGCTTGACGACCAGAATGGGCAGGAACCCGGTGAAGCGACCATAGCGGACATGGGCACGGAGTTGGCCCAGCACGTCGATGGGGTTGCCCTGGTAGTCCCTCAACAGAGTCCCGGACTGTGTCAAATCAGCAAGCCTAATGGCAGGGCAAAGGCAGGCCAACTGTGGCCAGGAAACAAGGGACCGAGACGAGCCCGAGTCGAACTCCATGGTAATAGACCTGCCATTTATAAAAAGGGACGTGGAAATGCGCCTACGGTCATCCGTCGGAAGCGGAATGGAGTCCTGGAGCTCCGTCGCGGCAAAACAGTCGGCCTCAGGCTGCGGCCTGCGGGACGAGCGGCGTTGACCGTAGTTCCGGGAAGGCGCCGATATTGTCGTGTCATGAGCCGGCGGGGGGGGGCAGGGCTAGAAGGTTGGCTCTGCAGACGCGGGCGATGTGGCCCTTGCGGTCGCATCGTCGGCAAATAGTAGCCCGGAAGGGGCAGTCGTTCCTCACATGGCCGCCGCCCCACCCGATGCAAGTCGTGGGTGGCCGGCGGGATGGTTGGGCTCTGGCGCGGCTCCGGCCCGTAGCTTGGATGCGCGCCACCTGATCATAGGCCTCGAAGTCCTCTGACGGGTCGAGGGGGGCGTAGTCATCGACCCGGCAGGCCCGCGGGGCGGGCAACGGCATTGCCGGCTGGCCGGGGCCTAAATCAGGGGAGGCGGCCTCGGCCAACTCGGCGCCCCTGGCCTCTTCCACAGCCTGCTCCAAGGTGATGTCCGAGCGGGCCATCAGCCGGCGCCTGAGCTTCATGTCCTTAAGCCCGCAGACGAATTGTTCGACCAACGATTCGTCGAGGTACGGGGCGGCGAATTCGCACAAGATGGCCGCGGTTCTCAGGGCCTGCAGGAAATCCGCCGCTGACTGTGTGGGCAGCTGGCGGCATTGCCGGAACGCAAACCGTCGAGAAATCCGCGAGGGTGCGGGGGCGAAGTGGGCCTTCAGGCGGGCCTGCAGCGTGTCCCATGCCAAGGTATGGACCGGTGCGGGCGCGGCAATATTCCGCGCTGCGGCGTAAACTGTGCGGCCTCCACAGCCCAGGAAGAGCCCTAGTCGCCGCTCCGGGGTGAGTTCTCCGTGGTCGCCCGCGTGGAGGAAGCACTCGAATCGAGCGAGAAAGCCTTCCCACGATTCTTGCGACGCGTCATAGGGGGCGAAAGGCGGCAAGGTGGCCATTGTGCGCGGCGACAGGCCAGTAAGCTCGCTGGAGAAATAGCGAGGCCAGAGGATAGTCAAACAGAGAGACTCTTCGGTCCGCAACAAGAAGAGCTTCGTTCCGTGTAATCAGTACCGGCCCCAGTACTTCGTCGCCAATGTTAAATTCTCTGCTGAGAGAGAGTGAGTCCAGACCGGTAAGATTAAAAGCTCTTTATTCGAAACAGCAATGGTTGCTTATAAAAGTGACTAGTAAAAAAGGGTGGGGGCCTTCTGCCCTACAGCTCCTTTTATGGAGAGCTGCTAGGCAGCCGGCCAATCAGCGCGTCAGCCGCCCTCGGCCACAGCCAGCCGCGCCTAAGCCAATCAGACGGCTGGCTGTTGCCGGGGCTTATTTGAATCCGTCAGGATGCAACAACAACTGCAGTGATTCACTTAAGAACTGTGGCAAAAAGGTTATAAAATGGGGTGCAACTCACTTAACAACCATCTTGCTAAGCAATGGAAATTGTGGGTGCTATTGTGGTCATAAATCAAGGTTTACCTGTAGTGTTGGAAGGAATGGAAGCGCATAACATAGGTACCCTGGGCAAATGATCTTGTTGGAACTGTTTCAGAGAGGACATAATTTATTTTATTATAATTACATTTGCACTATTGGACTATTGAAATTATGAGCCTCCAAAAATTTGGAAAATGGGCCATTGATTTGTCTTTTGCATTAAAACTCAAGATCCAGTAAATCATCAGGCATCAAGAAGGGACTGGAATATTAATTCATTGATTCACTATTCTCAATAGAACTTCACTGGGGGTTTTGTTGTATCTTGTTTTCATTGGTTTGTTTCGTTTTAGTTTTGGTTTATCAAATTCGCAACAAAATATGTTCTACTTGGATAAAGAGGAACAATAGAGAACCAGTTTCATCTAGTTATTAAAGCAAAAGGCAAGAAACATGGATCCTGATTGAGCATAAATGCTGGCTGAGTGAGATAGATCTCCCCACCCCCCCTTTTCTCTCTCACACACTCATAGTGATGTGAATATGCTGCCCCAGTTTCTCTTAAAGAAGTTGCACAATATTTGCAATGCTCCTTTTAGCTTTGTTTCAGGAAATATAAACTAGAAGAAACTAATAAAAAGAAATAAAACAGAAAAGATTGAAAAGTGAAAAGAAGGGAAAATTTGAAAGTGCAGAAAGAAAGAGAAAAAAGAATAGAAAGAAAAAACTATAAGTAACTACACTTAACTCTTACTCTATGATTGCAAAAGACAGTCTACTCTTTTCTATTATCCGTTTTCAGCCAGTAGAGTGCTACAGGAGGTCAGGGAGGCATAAAATGGGACATGGGGCCCATTTTTCAGCAGAGGCACTGTGGGCTGGTCCTTTTATCTTTCCACTGCGGGCCAGATCTAAGCACCTCGCAGGCCAAAGCCGACCTGCGGGCCTTGAGTTTGACACTCCTGTCTTATACTATGACAGCAGCGGCTGGTATTCCCTATGAAAAGCAAAAGAGGAGACAGGTGAATGATGAATAACGATACCTTGATATTTAGATACTGTACATATTTCCTTCCAATCTTCTTCTGCAGAACTGAATGATTCCTATAAATTCAGGAAGTTCCCTCTGACCAGAGGTATCCATTTCTTCTGATTTCCCTGCAACAGCCTAAATATATTGTCAGGGTTCCAAAACAACCCACCCCCAACAAAAGAAAGCTCCCAAGCAATAAATTCCTCAAGGTTCCACTTTATTAGAGATGTCATGTTGGCACATGTAGGAAAACCCAAATCTGAAAGCTTCCAGATTTTCCCCACCCAGTTGAAAGTTCACAATCCTGCTCCACACCCACAAGTTCATCCCATGTTCCAATCCATTCTTCAGACTCGACTGGAGACAATCCCCAGCCACTCCCATCCAAGTGCAGGCAAATGTCCTTGATTTCCAGAGTAAGGAATGTTGTTGTGGCTAAGTTTCCACTGCTCCAACCCCCCCCCCCAAAACCCTCCCAATTTCCCAGGCTAAAATATGTGGCAGCCAGGAAGCTAAAAAGAAAAAATGGCTTCCAAAACTGACATATATATCAACACAGGTTTGAAGTGTGGGCCAGTGTTGAATTGGCTGTTATGCCTAAATCTATTAAGGAAGGAAATACCTCTGGCCCACCTCAAGCGAAGACCTTGCTGTGATATATTTTTCTCCAGTATTACCATGGATCCTTGCTTGCTAGGAAATAATGTTGAGTTACAGTGGCTGGTTCTCCTGGGTCTTTTGGATGAAGATGCTGAGTAAGATTAGTTAACTTCCTTTGGACTTTAGAACCTGGTTTTCCTTTGGCTTTTTCCCTTTTCTCTTGATGTTTCTAATGCTGCTCTTTTCGGCTCTAAAACCCATCCGTTTTAGTATTCATTGCAAGTTCCAGAACAAATTACAGCAATGAGGACTGAGGTACCATTGATTCCTTTCAGCACACATTTTCTTCAATAGGCCCAGTGATTTGGGCTGAAAGAGGGTGACTGACCCAAAGTCACTCAGTTGGTTTCTGGCCTAAGGCAGGTCAAGAACACCCAGGTCTCAAATTTGCAGCCTGATGCACTAAACACTACATCAGTGGTTCCCAAAGTGGGCGGTACCACTCCCTGAGGGGCGGTGGGATTGCTTAGGGGGGCGGTAAGAGGCAGGAGGGGGAGGCAGAGGAATGCTAGAGGTGGCCTATGTTCCCTTTAAGGTGCACGGCTGCATGGCTGCGCACGTGGCTAGAAACCACCGCACAGCAGTTTCAAATGTCGTGCAAACCACCCAGTCACATGACCCCCTAGCCACGCCCACCAAGCCACGCCCACAAAACTGGTTGTAAAAAAATTGAATTCTGGGTGGGGGGCACTGAGGATCAGTTTGTAGCACCAAGGGGGCAGTGGCCTGAAAAAGTTTGGGAACCACTGCGCTACATCATTTCATTTCATTTCATTTATTCAATTTATACCCCGCCCTTCTCCAAACGGACTCAGGGTGGCGCACAGGAATATTAAAAATACATACAAAACCATATAAATTTTTTAAAAACTTATTCAATGAAATCCTGCGCTAAAACCAAATTAAAAATCCCCAAATTTAAAACTATCTAAAAGTCAGTTATGGAGGTTATGCTATCAATCTGACTCTCTCTCCCCAGACTTAAAGTTACATTTTTTCCTTTCTTATCTTCTTATATTATTTGCATTATGCATTATTCCTGCATTATTGACAGGAATAAGGTTTGAGTCTCACAAAGTGCTAGTGACTGAATAAATGATTAAATGAAAGAAAAATTTCAGTCTCTCTTTCTCCCACTCTCTCACATCTATCTATCTGTATTTACCTACTTATAAAATTTATTGGCCATCCATCTTATCACAGGGTAATGTTCAATTCAGAGCAAGAGAAGGTGTCTTATTAGTGTCACAGATACTAATAAAAGAGCAGTTGTGATCATTACATTGTTGGAAAATAGTTTATTCTCATGCCAGATACAAGCTTTTCTTCCAGTATAAATAGCAAGCAGACCAAGTGTTTCTATTTTCATGTTCATTTTGGGTAGGCATCTAGGTGACTGCCTCACTTGCTATAGCAACTAAGTTATGTAACCATATAGCAATTCTGTAAACCTCTATAGCACACAAAATTGCAGTACCTCAAGGACACAGTTTGCAATAGCCATTTCTACATTTAATCTCGCATTAAGACGAAACCGTTGACGGTCCTTGAGTAACCTTGAATAACTGTTTGTGGAAAGAACATGAATGATGAATGTGAACCTTCTTCATAGCTTATTTTCTTTCTCCTTCTAGTTTGAAGGGGCCCTCTATTCTTTTTTGACATATTTGCACCACATTTCTTGGCTGCAGGAAGTGCCATCCAGCCATGCACTGATCATTGTGATTGATTAATTATATGTCATAAAGTTGCAATTACCACCTGCATAGATAGATTTTCTCCATGACAATTTGTGCCTAACTTGATCCTTCAGCTCTTCCAATAGTGCATCACCACTGCTATACTTGAATCCATCTATGTTACAATTGGTTGTCCCCTTCATCTCATCCCTTTTAACTTTCCCAGCATTAGAGCTTTCTCCAGAAAGCTAGGCTGCAGGTAATGTTTCCAAATAGGATAATTTGAGTCTTTGCACTTGTCCCTGAAATGAGAAATCGAGGCCCCAAGACTTTCTGGTAATACTATCCTGTTGACATTGCAACAGACCTCTGCAGTTTCTATGGGGATGCTTTGGGTTTAGTTTCTGTACTTTGTAGCAATTTGAATGAGAGCTATGTGTTTTTCTAAGTTCGGTTAGGGTTATGGTGACTCACTGAGAGATGCTGGATGGTCAGTCCTAAAAACTTTCTTTGGAATGCAATTAGAAACATTGCTCAACCCAGGGAGGGGAGGATCCTGCGTCACATCGATACAACGTGGGGTCGCATCAATACAACGTGGGGTCTCGATGATCTGAGACCTTCGTTGACACTTTTGCCACTGATCGGTTCGGACCTAAACCATCTCGGAGGGACGGCGACTATGAAGATGAAGCCTTGCTGGTCACAAGGGCACCACAAATTCCCTGTTTGACCCAAGGGGAGTGCTTCTGCTAGGCGGCAAACAGACAGCCCCCAGACTGACAAAGAGAAAGTGGGTGCATTTGGAAAGGTATTTTTCTTTTTTTAAAAAATATTCTGCCCACAGAAACTTTTTTTTAAAAGTAAAACCAAATCCCTTAATTAAAAGAAATATCTGGCGGAATTAATCTTCTTTGGATTGATCTGGAAAGCTTTTTTTTTTCTTTTCCCTTGTAATTGTGGATTGAAACGCTTGTATCTGGGGTTTTTTTTCTCTCTTCCTCTTAAAGTGAATGGATTGTTTCCTCTTCTTCTGTTTTTAGCTACTCTATTTTTGACTAAAGCCTTATTTTTATTTTTATAATTCTTCTTATGACTTGCTACTAAATTTCCAATAATGACTTTATTTTTTCTTTTCTCTTAAAACAAAGAGAGACACATCAGAAAGTGAAAAGTAGCAACACTGCCACTGGGAGGTTAGAGGCCGAACCTGATGAGACAATATTTTTTTTTCTTTTTGGAGATTGTTGATTACTTGGATGAAGGTTCATAATTTGTTTATAGAAACTGATAAAGCCTCAAGGGCATAAATTGTTTTTTATAGGTGCTCTTTGAAAATTGTTTAGTTAAATGACAATCTAAAACATTCTATGACATACTAAGTTTCTACTTATTAATCATCAAAGGATAGCAACTCTCGTTATCAACCACTATCTTTCCAGTAGCTAGGTGAATTTACCTATTTTGCCATTTGTGGCTCCAGTCTCTTTTTATTCTTTTTTCCAGGTTTCTTATGGATTTCTTTTCACACTTTATTGTCCAGTATAGCTCTCAAATAATACCGCTGCCCAGTTTCTGTCATTACACATTGTTTCTCTTTAAATATCAGATGTGTTTCTGGGGAGATTTCTCCTCTTACATCCATCTTCGATTCTTCCCCCCCCCCCTCTTTCCCTTGAAGACCAAGATGAGGCTCACATTCCTCAAATTCTTTTCAAAATTTCCTTCTTTTTATTTTCTCCCACATTTGATCCATTAATAAAGTTCTCTATTATCATGTCTTTGTCTTCAACTAAGATGAGTATCTCTTTATCTTCAATGTTTTCTTCTTTCTCTTTAATGTTTGGAGCCTCCAACTGCTCACAGCTTGGTGTGATAGACAAAAGTTTATCCAATTTTTCATCCATTCTTCTTCCATATTGTTTCAAAAGATTAAAGATTCCAGCCAAAGCCTTCTGATTTTCTAAAGTACCCTCTTCTGGATATGGAACCATGTTGACAAATCCAAAAGTGATGAAACTTGGTTGTCACTGCCACCTTGGTCTCGGGCCTATTTTATCTTTTCATTAGGTTACTTTGAAATACAGCTCCTGTTGTGTTTTCCAAAAGAAAATATTACTGTCTGTTATCAAAGAGCACCTGTTGAAAACAATTCATGCTTTGTGAGTTGCAATAAACAATTTTCACAGCTTTCAACTAGCTGTTCCAAGTAAAAAAAATAGATTGTTTCATAAAAACCAGCCTCTGACCTCCCAGTGGCAGTGTTGCAGATTTTCACTTTTTAATACGTACATCCTTCTTTATTGTTAAAAAAAAGTAAAAAGTATAATTCTTGTTGGATTTTAAAAATAAGTGGTAGATCATAGGAAGAATTATAAAAATAATCCCAAATTCAAGAATTTAAGTGACAAAAAATAAAAGGAAAAGAAATAGTCCAATCACTTTCAAATGAAAAAAAAACCTTGTTGCTAATGCTTCAATCCACAATTACAGAACAATAAGAAAAAAAAGGAAACCTCCCAGTTCAAAACATATTAGATTAATTCCGCTACTTATTCCTTGGTTAAAAGCTTTAGTTTACTAAAACAAAAGTTTCTTTAAGCAAAATGTTTCCTCGTCACCATCCCGCCAGGATGGTTTAGGTCCGAAAGGACCAACAGGCAGCAAAAGTTTCAACAGAATTCTCAGAGCGCTGAGACCCCATGTGCTATCGACACGACGCAGGCTCCTCTTCTCCAACTTCTTCTTTTTATTTAAGTTAAAGAAAGAATTTTGATCATTGAGGACTATTGAGCTTACAAACATTTGAAGAATATGCCATTGATTTTTCCCTTAGATTAAATCTTGAGATCCAGGGAGATATACGACATCAAGGAAGGACTGGAAAACCCATTCATTGATTCACTATTCTCTAAAAAGCTTAACTGGAGATTTTAATATTGTAATAAAATAGCTAATTTGGACAGGGTGCTATGCTTGCAGGAATTCTGTAGTGTTTTTGGACTTGGTTTGATCTAGGTTGATCACAGTTCCCCAGTTGAATGTATGGTTAAATCTATTCTTATGTTGGGAGTTTTCATCATGTTTTATGACTGCTAGTTGCTATCCATAGAAATAATAGGAGGAAGGATTATTAGATACATTTGCCACCTTGAGTTATTTTAAGAAATAAAGATGAGATAAAAATAAACAAAAAATAAATATTACTTTTCTAGTGAATCTATTGATATACAATATAAAAAAAAGATATTGCAGCAAAATGTCCCAAAGGTTCCGCTTTTGAACAGCAGGGCATCAACTTCTAAAGTGTTGCCATTACTATTATCAGGTTGGGAAGGGGGGGAAGGATTCCATGCATACCTTCAGTCTCATATTTCTACACTCTAGTTGGTGAATATGAATTATACATGTGACAGAAGAGAGGGGATGGAGGGGTAAAGTTCAGATGCCATTAAGTTGGTTTCAGTTTAAGTTCCACAGGAGTAATGCTAAGATGTTGAGCCTAATAAATGAATGGGTTTTGTTTGAACTCTGTCTCAAGGCTAAATTAATTAGATCATCTCTTGGGAACTTCACACAAAGAAGAGTAGCATTAAAAATATTAAGAGAAGAGGAAGAAAGCCAAAAGTAAACCGGAGCCTGAAGGTCACAGGAAGTTAAACATTCTCACTCAACATCTCCATCCAAAGCACCCAGCAGACCCATCCATGATAATTCAGGATTGTTTCTTAGCAAGCAAGTGTCCATAGTAATAATGGAGAGAAATATATCACAGTAAGGTCTCCCTTTGGTACGAAACAGATTTTTTTCCTCTATATTACATTAATAGATATAGGCATACCTGCCCATTCAAATCTGGTCATGCGTAAAAGCTGGGTTGATAACAGGGGTTGGTTCTGGCTTCTGCTACTGTTGGTTCGGTCAGGAACGTGCTTTATGCACATGCATTTGACGTACCCATAGCACGAATGCGCAGTAATAAAAAAATGGTTTCTGTGCACATAAGCAAAGAACAAGAGGGGGGTGCTGATAGAACCAGTTTGGAGGCATGGTGGGCGAAGTTCCTACCTATTCGGTCAAACCAGTCTGAACTTGTAGGAACCCATCTCTGGTTGATATATGATACACTAGCTGTGATGACCCAGGCATTTATGTATCCGAATCATGTATTAGACAGGAAAATTCTACAGGGAACATTTTTAAGGTAATTATCTGCATTAGCAGGCACCTCCCCTGACAATTTGCCCTCTTTGCTTGAAGCTGAGGGCCTAGGGGTGTTTTTTTTTGGTTCTTTCTTTGTTTTTGCTTATTTATTTGTTTGTCTTTTAAGAACCAATCCCCCTTACTACAGGGAGCCCCATTTTGGAGTACTGTGAAGCTCTTACCAGGGAAACTCAATGTTGCTCTACAGTAGAAGCCATTTTAAGGCATAACAGGCTGTATCTTAACAGAACTTGAATCCAAAATGCACACTATCATTGTGAAATGTACTGTGATTTGACACTATAGATGTCAAATAATAATTCATTCCTTCTCATTTCAGTGGCCCAGGCATTCCAGAGTTATGCTGGAACATACACACACACACACACAACAAAAAGATAGACACCCCCCCCCCCCCGGAGTAGTGTTAGGAGTGTCTTACCCCCCACAGTATTTTTTTCCATAGAGTAAGTCAGCTGTGTAGCAAGTTTGGATGAAATTGCTTGAGGCATTCCAGAGTTATGCTTGATGATACATACATAATACATACAGACATACAGACATACATATATACATACATACACATACATCCTTTTTAATATAGGAGAGGATAGATAGATAGATATTTTATTTATTTATTTTATTAAATTTATACCCCGCCCTTCTCCAAAAGGACCCAGGGTGGCGCACAGGAATTTAAAATACAATACAAAATCAAGTAAAATTTTTTAAAAACTTATTTGATACCATCCTGCGCTAAATACAAATTAAAATCCCCAAATTTAAAACTGTCTAAAATAGTCATTTGTGGAAGTTACGCTAGGCTGGCTAAATGGAACAAATGTGTCTTTAAACACTGGCGGAAGAGGCGGAGGTCGGAGATGGTACGAAGTTTAGGGGGTAGGTCGTTCCAAAGGGCAGGGGCCCGCCACAGAGAAAGCTCTTCCTTTGGGTGTCGCCAGTCGGCATTGTCCGACTGAAGGCACCCTGAGAAGGCCCTCTCTGTGGGAGCGTATCGATCTAAGGGATGTATGGGACAGGAGGCGGTCTTGCATATAACTAGGTACCGAGCCATGGAGCGCTTTAAAGATGGTCGTCAAAACCTTGAAGCGCAGCCGAAAGACCACAGGAAGCCAGTGCAGCTCGTGCAGGATTGGTGTTATATGGGAGTGTCTAGGCATTCCCGTAATCACCCGCGCGGCTGCATTCTGGACTAACTGTAGCTTTCGAGTGCACCTCAAGGGAAGCCCCATGTAGAGAGAATTACAGTAGTCGAGTCGGGATGTCACGAGTGCTTGAGTGACTGTGCGCAGGGCAGCCCGGTCCAGTAAGGGGCGCAATTGGTACCTGATGAAAGGCCCCCCTGGCCACGGCCGCCACATGGTCCTCCATGGACAGCTGGGAATCCAGGAGGACACCCAAATTGTGTGCCCTGTCCACGGGGGCCGGTGTTTCGCCCCCAATGGCCAGAGTTGGAGTAATCTGGCTGAACCGGGGTGCCGGGAGCCACAGCCACTCAGTCTTGGATGGGTTGAGCTTGAGTTTGTTACAACCCATCCAGATCTGTACGGCTTCCAAACACCGGGACATCACCTCGGCAGCATCGTTGGGGTGGTCTGGGGTGGATATGTACAGCTGAGTATCATCAGCGTACAGATGATATCCCACCCCAAAACCATGGATGATCTCGCCCAGCGGCTTCATATATGTGTTGAATAGTAGGGGCGAGAGGACCAACCCCTGAGGAACCCTACATAAGAGGGGTCTTGAGGGCAACCTCTGCCCCCCTGTCAGCACATATTGCGACCGACCAGAGAGGTAGGACGAGAACCACCATAAAACGGTGCCTCCAACCCCCCAGTCGGTGCAATAGGATACTATGGTCGATGGTATCAAAAGCCGCTGAGAGGTCTAACAGGACTAGGATAGAGGAAGATCCTCTATCCCACGCCCTCCAGAGATCATCTACCAACGCGACCAATGCCATCTCAGTGCTGTGACCAGGTCGGAAGCCGGACTGGCGTGGGTCTAGATAATCAATTTCCTCCAGGTGTCGCGGAAACTGTTGGGCCACCACACTCTCAACAACCTTCACTAAAAAGGGAAGGTTGGAGACCGGACGATAGTTCTCTAACAATGCTGGATCCAGGGACGGCTTCTTGAGGAGGGGTCTTACTACCGCCTCTTCCAAGACAGCAGGCAAGGACCCATCACTCAGAGATGCGTTGACAATGCCCTGGAGCCAGCCTCGTGTCATCTCCCAGGATGCCAGTACAAGCCAGGAGGGAAACGGGTCCAATAAACATGTGGTAGCCTTAAGTCTCTTTAAGAACCTGTCCATATCCTAGGTAGTAACAAAGTCAAACTCCTCTCAGGATGGTGTCACAAGAACAGCCTCGGACAGTCCGACTGGACCACTCTCAATGGAGGGTAGCTCATTCCGAATCCGAGTGATTTTCTCCTGTAGATAAATCGCAAATTCCTCTGCTCGACCCTGCAAAGGGGCTTCCCGCGGCCTCTGATGAAGGAGGGAGCGGGTCACCCCAAACAGGGCGGCAGGGCGGTTATCTGTAGATGCAATAAGAGTGGCACAATATTCATGCTTGACCACCCTTATCGCCACTAAGTAAGTCCTAATATAGGTTCTCACTAGTGTTCGGTCAGCTTCAGAGCGAGAGGATCTCCATCTGCTCTCTAGGCATCTCTTGTGGTGTTTCATCTCCCTAAGCTCCTCGGTAAACCAAGGAGCCTGGGTGGTTCATCGCCGCAAGAGAGGCCGCAAGGGCGCGACTCGGTCCAAGGCCCCCGTGGCCGCACTTAACCCTGCGGCCACTAGGTCCTCAGTCGAGTCGCGGGGCAAGTCCACAGGAATTAGCCCAAGCTCCCTCTGGAATCTTGCCGGGTCCATCAGCAGCCTGGGGTGGAACCATATAGGAATATCAGGCTCCGCCTCCCCGCGGTGAGGTGTGGCGATCGGAAAGTCCAGCCGAAGGAGAGCGTGATCTGTCCATGACAGGGGTGTGATGGCTAAATCCCCTATTCCCAGATCACGACTCCACTGTCCCGAGACGAAGATAAGGTCCAGGGTGTGTCCACCCTCGTGGGTAGGGCCTAAAACTACCTGGGTCAGGTCCATGGCTGTCATGGAAGCCATGAACTCCCGAGCTGCACCAGAGGTTTCGCCTACCGACGGCAGGTTGAAGTCCCCCCATGACCAAAAGTCTGGGGGTCTCAACCGCCGCCTCGGCTATCACCTCTAGGAGCTCGGGCAGGGCTGTTGTTGCATAGCGAGGAGCCAGGTATACAACTAACATGCCCAACTGCCTCCCTAGGCCCCACTTCACGAGGAGGGACTCACACCTGGTCGTCTGAGGTATCCTTGTCTCCTTTGGCTCAAGACCTTCCCTAACCATAATCCCCACCCCCACCCCTCCCTAGGGCCCTAGGCTGATGGAAGGCTCGATAGCCTGGTGGGCACATTTCCACGAGGGGTAATCCTCCCTCGTGGCCTAACCAGGTTTCCATGATACCCACCATAGATAGATAGATAGATAGATAGATAGATAGATAGATAGATAGATAGATAGATAGATAGATAGATAGATAGATAGATAGATAGATAGAGGCAGGCAGGCAGGCAGGCAGGCAGGCAGGCAGATGCTGCTGAATAGAGATTAACAGAAATGAATTCCTTGGTCAGAGAGAATTTCCAGAATTCATCCTGCAATTATGTAGAAGAAAGTGATGCCTTAGAAGGAAAAAAAATCTAAATAACAAAGTATCTTTACTTATCATTTCCCTGTCTACTATTTTTCTCTTCACAGGTAATGCCCAGCATCAATGTCATCGTCATAGAGGAGTCTGCTTATGTCTGCGATGTGGAGGAAACACTGTGAACATTGGGAGATTGGACTATAGGTTTGGGTAAACATGCTGATGACCCTAAGTAATCACTCCTCTAATAAACATGCCACAGATGTGGCTTTGAATACCCTTGTTTGCCTTCCAAAGCCTTCCAAGGCATTGACCTGAAAAGGAACAGGTGTTTCAAAGGCAGAAAGAAGGGCAGGAGACATTTTCAGGTTCAGATAATAGAATTTATCTTAAACTCAGTTTTATTAACCTATTAATTTATCTCATTTGTACATCTTCTTTGGAAAATAATGCCATCTCCATCTACCATCCTGGATGTCTTCAAGATATGCCCAATGACCTGTGATTATCACCTGCTATCGTTTTATCTTTCTTACACATGAATCAAATTGCTATCAGTTATTTGGCTGCTGAAGTTTTCCAGCTGATTTGGTAGTTTGAGCAGAAGTAGAAAAAAACCAAATGTAAACTATTAACTGAGACCCCACAATGGAACTTAAAAGACCCAGCCTATACTCATACTTTAGAATCTATTAAAGTTAATTTTTCAAGCTAAAAATCATGGGATAGTACTTAGAATAAAAATGCCTTTTGTCTGTTGACTCAGTATCAGCATAGGCTGGGTGTGGTTAAAAGAATAGACAATGTAGCAGGAGAAAATCTGCATAGTAGAGATCTCTTCCTGAACCATTCTCTTCGTTAAGTGGACAGACTGGCAGATGTATTCTATTAATTTTACTCACCAGCATAAAACAAATGGAAACACTGCAAAACAATAAAAGTAGCAGAGAGTAATAATAGTTGAATTTATTGACCACTCCCTCTCCTCACAGGGACTCGGGGCGGTGCACAGGGAGAATAAAAACAATAAATATACAAAATACATACCAATTTAAAACAGATTAAATTAATTCCTGTGCTAAAATCCCATTAACTAAAAATCCCCACTAAATATAGATATACATTTAAAAAACCCATAGAGAGAGAGACTACTCTAGGCCGGCCAGGCGGAAAAGATGAGTCTTCAATTTCAAGCGGAAGGAGCGGAGGTCCGTGGTCGTTCTAATATCAGGGGGAAGGTCGTTCCAGAGGGCCGGGCCCGCCACAGAGAGAGCCCTTCCCCTGGGCGTCGCCCGCTGACAAAGTCTAGTGGACGGCACCCGGAGAAGTCCCTCTCTGTGGGAGCGAATCGGCCGTGAGGATGTGTGAGGCAGAATCCGATCCCGCAGGTAGCTAGGTCCCGAGCCATGGAGCGCTTTAAAGATGATAATTAACACCTTGAAGCGCACCCGGAAGACGACAGGCAGCCAGTGCAGCTCGCGCAAGAGTGGTGTAATGTGGGTAAACCTGGTGGTTCCCATGATTGCTCGCGCGGCTGCATTCTGAACTAACTGAAGCCTCCGGGTGCACCTCCGGGTGCACCTCAAGGGGAGCCCCATGTAGAGAGAGTTACAATAGTCCAGTCGGGATGTCACGAGGGCATGAGTGACTGTGCGAAGGGCGTCCCGATCCAATAGGGGTATTTAAGCTGCGCATGCGTGAAGATGGCGGTCTGCCTCTGAGCTCCGTTGGATCCCGGAGCTCGTTGGCTCAAAAAACATGCAGCCTGGCCTGTTTTCCACTCTTAAGGGCCGGGCCCAGTGAGCTGCTTACCCCAGTAACAAATCGAGACCTGGATGGTCCTCTGGGGTAAGATAGCGGCGGAGATATCGCGGAGGACGCCGGGTGTGGATAGCGGCGGAAACGCGGCGGTCGGAACGCCGGCCTGAGGAGAAGGAGGCCGACGCGAAGGCCGATGTGAGTGCCGATTCTAAGCTAATTTTGAGCTGAAGGCCAGGAGGATGTGGTGGCCCGGGCTGGAGCGGCACTGGGACGATCTATGGAGCCGCGTTGCTGAGCTGGGGCGAGCTATTTCCTTCTTCCCTTCCTCTCTCTGTGTGATTTTAATATATCCTATCTGAACTACTCCTGGAATTTGACTCCGTTGCTTCCGAGGATATGGACAGGCTACGTGGGCGACTGCGAGCCACCACATGTTTATTGGACCCGTGTCCCTCCTGGCTTGTACTGGCATCCTGGGAGGGGACACGAGGCTGGCTCCAAGAGGTTGTCGACGCATCCTTAAGTGAGGGTTCCTTGCCTGCTTCCCTAAAAGAGGCTATGGTGAGGCCCCTCCTTAAGAAGCCCTCTTTGGATCCAGCTCTATTAACCAACTATCGTCCAGTCTCCAACCTTCCCTTTCTGGCGAAGGTTGTTGAGAGTGTGGTGGCCCAACAGTTTCCCCGTCACCTGGAGGAAGTTGATTATCTAGACCCGCGCCAGTCCGGCTTTCGGCCGGGGCATAGCACCGAGACGGCATTGGTCGCGTTGGTCGATGATCTCTGGAGGGCCAGAGATGGGGGTTGCTCCTCCATCCTGGTCCTATTATACCTCTCGGCGGCTTTTGATACCATCGACCATGGTATCCTATTGCATCGGCTGGGGGGGGTTGGGGGTGGGAGGCACCGTTTTACGGTGGTTCTCCTCCTACCTCTCTGGCCGATCGCAATTTGTGTTGACAGGAGAGCAGAGGTCGACCCCGCGACCCCTCACATGTGGGGTGCCTCAGGGTCGGTCCTCTCGCCTCTCCTGTTTAACACATATATGAAGCCGCTGGGTGAGATCATCCGTGGTTTTGGGGTAGAGTACCATCTCTACACTGATGATACTCAGCTGTATATATCTACCCCAAACCACCCCAACGATGCCGTAGTGGTGATGTGCCAGTGCCTGGAAGCCGTGCGGATCTGGATGGGAAGAAACGGACTCAAGCTCAACCCGACCAAAACCGAGTGGCTGTGGTTTCCGGCTGCCCGATTCAACCAGCTGACTCCATCGCTGGCCATTGGGGGCGAACATCTTGCCCCCGTGGATGGGGCGCGCAACTTGGGTGTCCTCCTGGATGCCTGGCTGTCCATGGAAGATCAAGTGACAGCCGTGGCCAGGAGGGCGTTTTACCAGGTCCGCCTGGTTCGCCAGTTGCGCCCCCTATTGGATCGGGACGCCCTTCGCACAGTCACTCATGCTCTCGTGACATCCCGACTGGACTATTGTAACTCTCTCTACATGGGGCTCCCCTTGAGGTGCACCCGAGGACTTCAGCTGGTCCAGAATGCAGCCGCGCGAGCAATAATGGGTACCGCAAGGTATACCCATGTAACACCGCTCTTGTGCGAGCTGCACTGGCTACCTGTCGTCTTTCGGGTGCGCTTCAAGGTTCTAGTTCTCATCTTTAAAGCGCTCCATGGCTCGGGACCTAGCTATCTGCGGGATCGGATTCTGCCCCATACATCCTCCCGGTCGATTCGCTCCCACAGAGAGGGACTTCTCCGGGTGCCGTCCACTAGACTTTGTCAGCGGGTGACGCCCAGGGGAAGGGCCTTCTCTGTGGCGGGCCCGGCCCTCTGGAACGACCTTCCCCCCGACATCAGAATAACTACGGACCTCCGCTCCTTCCGTCAGAAATTAAAAACTCACTTTTTCTGCTTGGCCGGACTAGGTTAGTCTCTACCTCAGGGGTTAGGAAATGTTAATTTTAAAATGGGAATTTTAGTGCAGGGATAGTTAGATTTAATTTGTTTTTATTGTATTTATGTATGTATATATTTTATTTTGTTTTAATTTCTCCCTGTGCACCGCTCCGAGTCCCCTCGGGGAGAGGACGCGGTTATAGAAATAAATATTCTATTCTATTCTATTCTATTCTAGGGGGCGCAATTGGCGGACCAGGCGAACCTGGTAAAACGCCCTCCTGGCCACGGCTGTCACTTGCTCTTCCATAGACAGCTGGGTATCCAGGAGGACACCCAAATTGCGCGCCCCATCCACAGGGGCAAGATGTTCGCCCCCTATGGCCAGCGTTGGAGAGAGCTGGTTGAATCGGGCAGCCGGAAACCACAGCCACTCGGTCTTGGTTGGGTTGAGCCTGAGTCCGTTACTTCCCATCCAGATCCGCACGGCTTCCAGGCACTGGCACATCACCGCTACGGCATCGTTGGGGTGGTTTGGGGTAGATATATACAGCTGAGTATCATCAGCGTAAAGATGGTACTCTACCCCAAAACCACGGATGATCTCACCCAGCGGCTTCATGTATGCATTAAACAGGAGAGGCGAGAGGACCGACCCCTGAGGCACCCCACATGTGAGGGGTCTCGGGGTCGACTTCTGCTCTCCTGCCAACACAAATTGCGATCGGCCAGAGAGGTAGGAGGAGAACCACCGTAAAACGGTGCCTCCCACCCCCAACCCCCCCAGCCGATGCAATAGGATACCATGGTCGATGGTATCGAAAGCCGCCGAGAGGTCTAATAGGACCAGGATGGGGGAACAACCCCCATCTCTGGCCCTCCAGAGATCATCGACCAACGCGACCAATGCCGTCTCGGTGCTATGCCCGGGCCGAAAGCCGGACTGGCGCGGGTCTAGATAATCAACTTCCTCCAGGTGACGGGGAAACTGTTGTGCCACCACACTCTCAACAACCTTCGCCAAAAAGGGAAGGTTGGAGACGGGACGATAGTTGGTTAAAAGAGCTGGATCCAAAGAGGGCTTCTTAAGGAGGGGCCTCACCATAGCCTCTTTTAGGGAAGCAGGCAAGGAACCCTCATTTAAAGAAGCGTTGACAACCTCTTGGAACCAGCCTCGTGTCACCTCCCAGGATGCCAGTACAAGCCAGGAGGGACACGGGTCCAATAAACATGTGGTGGCTCGCAGTCGCCCACGTAGCCTGTCCATATCCTCGGAAGCAACGGAGTCAAATTCCAGGAGTAGTTCAGATAGGATATATTAAAATCACACAGAGAGAGGAAGGGAAGAAGGAAATGCGCAACCAAATAAGAGGTACTATTACCGACACTGTTACACTTATGCTCATAAAGGGATGAGATCTAATAATATGCACAAGTGAAAATATAATTTGCAAAAGCAGAATGTGCACAAAAGTGTAAGAAACATAATCAGAAATCAATCCTAATTTTTCTCCCTCTCGAGTCTGTTCACTTACTTTCCAATTCTCCTTTATTACAGTGCCTAAATTGAGAAAGGGATACAAATATGCAACTTACAACAAAATAATTTTACCTCATGGACACAAATATTCCTATAAATTCTTAAATCTGAGCTATATATCATAAATCACTGAAAAGACTTATTAAAATATAAATAGCAATTAACTTGTATGCCTAAGACCAATTGTTTACAAATATTCACCGCCGTTTTCTAACTCAATACAATACAATACAATACAATAGGAGAGTTGGAAGGGACCTTGGAGGTCTTCTAGTCCAACCCCCCGCCTAGGCAGGAACCTTATACCGTTCCAAACAAATGTCTATCCGACATCTTCTTAAAGACTTGCAGTGTTGGGGCATTCACAATTTCTGGAGGCAACTTCCGTTCCACTGATTCATTGTTCTCACTGTCAGGAAATTTCAGTTCTAAGTTGCTTCTCTCCTTGATTAGTTTCCACCCGTTGCTTCTCGTTCTACCTTCAAGTGCTTTGGAGAATAGCTTGACTCCCTCTTCTTTGGGGCAACCCCTGAGATATTGGAAGACTGCTATCATGTCTCCCCTAATCCTTCCTTTCATTAAACTAGACATCCCCAGTTCCTGCAACCGTTCCTCATATGTTTTAGCCTCCAGTCCCCTAATCCTCTTTGTAGCTCTTCTCTGCATTCTTTCCAGAGTCTCCACATCTTTTCTACATCCTGGCGACCAAAACTGAATGCCGTATTCCAAGTGTGGAATTACCAAGGCCTTATAAAGTGGTATTAACCCTTCAGGTGATCTAGATTTTATTCTTCTGTTCAATACAATACAATACAATAGCAGAGTTGGAAGATTATACAATACCTGGCTATTATATGATTATATAATACCTGGCTATTATACCTGGCTATTATAATACCGTTATACAATACCTGGCTATTATATGGGATAGAGTTTCCTTATTTGGAAGTTCTATCTCATATAAGTAGAAGAAAGTTAATATAAAGTACCTCAGGCTGACCTGAAGGAAAAGGGGACAAAAGAAACAAAAAGAAACGATAAATCTTCTTCCAGTATTGTACTAAAATGCACAATGTAATGGCACATGAAGAATGATATGCATCTGAACCCTTTCCACAAGGGCAGGGCTGGCTGGCTGTAGGAATCTATGGAATTTTTTGTAGTATAAGACGCTCTAAAGTATAGGATGCACATTAGTGGATTTTTATAAGTTTCAGTGATGCTGCTAAGGGGGTTGTTCAATGTCTGAAATGCCCTTCGGAGATTGTGCAATTTAGTGAGCTCTGTGTCTTCTTCTAAATGTTAGTGGGTTAATCCTATTATATCCAAAGGATCATGTCCTATTCTTAACATCATCATTTTGGAGCTGAAGGCCTTTTGTTTTGTAGATAGGCTGACCCAATCTTTCTTGATAGACACAAAATATCTGCTGAGGAGTGCTAATAAGAAAGTCGGCTTTCTGTCTTTAAGAGCATATTTCTCCATTTCTCCCTTTGGAGAAATATAATATTCTAAAAATAATATATTTTTAATATTTCCCAAAATATCTTCTGCCATTGCCAGCATGGCTCTGTTCATGCACAGAGTAATTTTTAGTCAAATGCACATGATCCAGCAACGTGTGGCAAGTGAACGCATATGTACAAAACGTGCATGAGGCAAACCAGTAGTAACCAGTTCAGTAACTCACCCCTGAACCTAATCACTAGTACTCAACAACAAAATGCCATACGTATAAGCACTAAAAGAAAGCCCTAATCTCTTGAAAGGCCTTTCTAACAATTGCTGAACAACATCAGCTTCTTCAAATAGAAATTTTGCCAACTTCTTTTTCAACATTGCTCCTCAATTATTTCTAAGCCTAAAGGTCAGCACTAGTCTCCACTTCTTTCATTATAGTTTACCTTATTTAATTTGATTACTAAACATCATGCGAGTTTGTATGAGGTGTCTTCTGTACCATTGCTGCAACCACTTTATTACAGACGGTTATTCTCCATTTCTTGAGTAATTGCAGGCGTTCAACATTATTTAGAGGTTTCAGGGCACTTTTAGAGATGCAACTCACTTCCAGAGTGTCCTCATTAACTGTTTTCTGTGGTTTTTGAAAAAACAACCTTCTTAAATATTGATTTCCTTTTTTTTCAGAGATGCCAATTTTACCATGTTCAGTGTCGCTGCTCTGCTACTATTTAGTAGTTAATTGTTAATGTGGCTAATTGATTTATAATTTTGCATGTTCACCTTTTATGAGATCCTGTAGCAAGGCAATTCAAAGGGGAGGGGATCATCTCTAATCCACAGAAATAGGCTCCAACCTTCAAGGTAAGACTTAGGAGATGTGGCCCAATAACCATCATTTCCACTCATTGCCAGGAATGTATCATTAATTCACTTCCTATCCATTGCTCACCACAAACAAGGCTCAATAATTGACTCCATGAAAGACCCTTTCAATAAGTCTTTCCACTGCAGCAATTCTTTGCATCTTGATTGCTTAACAATTTCTTTATTATATTTTTGCGTAAATGTAGTAGTTAATGCACTAGGGTGTAAATTAGAAGATTGTGTGGTGTTCACCTGCCTTAGGCTAGAAGCCAGGTTGGCGACTTTGGTCAATCATTCTCTTACAGCCCAAATTATTGCAAAATATTTGGGCTGCAAGAGAAAAATAGGCGGAGGAAGGAGAAGTAAGTATCTTCACCTCCATGAGTAATTTATAAAAATAATAAAGACAAAATGAAAAATACCTAAATCTAAAACAAGATTCCTACTGAAAAGATTCCTACTGTTTATCTTGATATGAGACTAATTCCAAAAAAGATTCCTTTCCATATTTACTATTCATTTCAGTGGATTTTTTAGAAAATTTGGATATCAATTCTAGATGTTGGTTTTTGAAACTTGCTTCTTCACATGCACTGTATAGAAGAAGCTTGAGATCCAGGGAGATATACGACATCAAGGAGGGACTGGAAAACCCATTCATTGATTCACTATTCTCTAAAGAGCTTAACTGGAGATTTTAATATTGTAATAAAAGAGCTAATTTGGACAGAGTGTGATGCTTCCAGGGATTCTGTAGTGTTTTTGGACTTGGTTTGATTTGGTTGATCACAGTTCCCCAGTTGAAAGTATGGTTAAATCTATTCTTTTGGTTGGAACTTTCATCATTTTTTATTTTATTCAAATTTATACCCCGCATCTTCTCCAAAAAGGACCCAGGGCATCATGTTTTATGACTGCTACTTCCTGTCCATGGAAATAGTAGGAGGAAGGATTATTAGATACATTTGCCACCTTGAGTTATTTTAAGAAATAAAGATGAGATAAAAATAAACAAAAAATAAATATTAATTTTCTAGTGAATCTATTGATATTCAATGTGGAGAGAAGATATTGCAGCAAAATGTCACAAATGTTCCACTTTCGAACAGCAAAGTGTCAACTTCTAAAGCGTTGCCATTACTATTATTAGGTTGGGAAGGGAGGGGGAGGATTCCATGCATACCTTCAGTCTCATATTTCTACACTTTAGTTGGTGAATATGAATTATACATGTGACAGAAGGGAGGGTATGTAGGGTAAAGTTCAGACGCCATTAAGTGGGTTTCAGTTTAAGTTCCTCAGGAGTAATGCTAAGATGTTGATCCTAATAAATGAATGGGTTTTGTTTGAACTCTGTCTCAAGGCTCGTAATTTAATTAGGTCATTTCTTGGGAACTTCACACAGAGAAGAGTAGCATTAGAAATATTAAGAGAAGAGGAAGAAAGCCAAAAGTAAACCGGAGCCTGAATGTCACAGGAAGTTAAATATTCTCACTCAACATCTCCATCCAAAGCACCCAGCAGACCCATCCACGATAATTCAGGAATGTTTCAAAGCAAGCAAGAGTCCATAATAATAATGGAGAGAAATATATCACAGTAAGGTCACCCATTGATGCGAATCAGATTTTTTTCCTCTGTACTACATTAATAGATACAGGCATACCTGCCCATTCAAATCTGGCCATGCTTAAAAACTGGATTGATATCAGAGGTGGGTTTCAGCTTCTGCTACTGCTGGTTTGGTCAGGAACAAGCTTTGCATACATGCACATCTACTTCATGTGCGCAGAGTGTGCATGTGCAGCACTGAAAAGGATTGCTTCTGCTCAAACGCATAAGTAAAGAACAAGATAGTGGTGCCTACGGCAGTGCTGATAGAATCAGTTCAGGGGCATGGTATTCCCTACTCAGCCAAACCAGGCCAAACTGTGAGGAACCCACCTCCGGTTGATATACTAGCTGTGATGACCCGGGTATTAATTTATGCAAATCTTGTATTAAACAGAAAAGCCATTGCTCACTGTGTTGGAAATTCTACAGGGAACAGCCTTTGAGGTAATTATCTGCATTAGCAGGCTAGCATCTTTTGCAAACAGCCTGATCAGCTTCAGTACATTATCACAGCCTGATTCAGTGTGAGCAGCTGATTGGCGGGTGAATGATCCTCCCAGAATACCCGCAATCCACTGTTCCCAGAGGTGAACATTAACAATTGGTTCGCTTGGTTCTGAGCACTTGCGTGCTGGGAGAAAGATGCTGGAAATAAAATGGAGGCTGATTGGAAAGACCCAGGTGGCTCTGGTCATTCACCATGGTTTGTGGTTCCGGTGCAGCTGACCAACTGCTTTTATGAGTACCTGGATTTTTATAATTTCAGACAGGCTGCTGAAGCTGAAGGCGTTTTGTTTTGTAGATAGGCTTTACCAATCTTTCTTGATAGGCACATATTTCTCCATTTCTCTCTTTGAGGAAATGTAACATTCTAAAGATAATATATTTTTAATATTTTCCAAAATGTCTTTTCCATTGCCAGCATGTCTCTGCACATGCACAGAGTAATTTTTAGTCAAATGTGCATGATCCAGCAACGTGTGGCCAGCACGTGAGCGAATGAAGTGAGCTGCACATGTGCAAAGTGTGCATGCAGCAAACCAGTACTAACCAGTTCAGGAACCCACACCTGAACCTAAACACTAGTACCCAACAACAAAATGCCATAACTATAAACACTAAAATAAAGCCCTTATCTCTTGAAATGCCTTTCTAACAATTGCTGAACAACATCAACTCCTTCAAATAGAAATGTTTTATTTTATTTTATTAAATTTATACCCCGCCCTTCTCCAAACGGACCCAGGGCCACGCACAGGAATGTTAAAACACATACAAAACATATAAAATTTAAAAAACCTATTCTAATAAAACCCTGCGCTAAAAACCGAATTAAAAATCCAAAATTTAAAACTGTCTAATAGTCAGTAATGGAGGTTACGCTAGGCCGGCTAGATGGAATAGATGTGTCTTCAGACACTTGCAGAAGAGGCGGAGGTCGGAGACGGTGCGGAGTTCAGGGGGTAGGTTGTTCCAGAGGGCTAGCCCCGCCACAGAGAAGGCTCTTCCCCTGGGTGTTGCCAGTCTGCATTGTCCAGCCGACGGCACCCTGACGAGACCCTCTCTGTGGGAGCGTATCGGTCTGAGGGATGTATGGGGCAGGAGGCGGTCTCGCATATAACTAGGCCCCGAGCCATGGAGCGCTTTAAAGATGGTCGTCAAGACCTTGAAGCGCACCCAAAAGACCACAGGAAGCCAGTGCAGCTCGCGCAGGATAGGTGTTATGTGGGAGTGTCTAGGCACTCCCGTAATCACCCGCGCGGCTGCGTTCTGGACTAGCTGCAGCTTTCGGGTGCACCTCAAGAGGAGCCCCATGTAGGGGCTTGCCAACTTCTTGCCAACTTCTTTTTCAACATTGCTCCTCAATTATTTCTAAGCCTAAATGTCAGCACTAGTTTCCACTTATTTCATTATAGTTTACATTATTTAATTTGATTACCAAACAGCATGCCAGTTTTTATGAGGTTTCTTCTGTACCATTGCTGCAACCACTTTATTACAGACAGTTATTCTCCATTTCTTGAGTAATAGCAGGTGTTCAACATTATTTAGAGGTTTCAGGGCACTTTTAGAGATGCAACTGACTTCCAGAGTGTCCTCACTAACTGTTTTCTGTGCTTCTTGAAAAATCTACCTTATTAAATATTGATTTCCTTTTTTTTCAGATATGCCAATTTTTCCATTTTCAGCTACACTGCTCTGCTACTATTTAGTAGTTAATTGTTAATGTGGCTAATTGATTTATAATTTTGCACGTTCACCTTTTATGAGATCCTGTAGCAAGGCAATTGAAAGGGCAGGGGATCATCTGTAGTCCACAGAAATAGGCTTCCACCCTAAAGCTTAGGAGATGTGACCCAATAACCACCTTTTCCACTCATTGCCTGGAATGTACCCTTAATCCATTTCCTATCCATTGCCCACCACCAGCAAGGCTCAATAATTGCCTCCATGAAGGACCCTCTTCTAAGTAAGCCTTTCAACTGTAGCAGTTCTTTTTGTCTTGATTGCTTAACAATTTCTGTATTATATTTCTGCATGTAATACAGAAATTGTTCCATCTTTGTTGTAAGTTTTATTTCCTTCTTCTCATTCCTCACTCTTAGGAGCCTTTCTCAGAGCAAATATATTGCAGATACAGAGAAGAGTAGAAGATAGACTAGTCCTCCGATGGTGAACCTATCGCACGGGTGCCACAGGTGGCACATGGAGCCATTTCTTAGGGTACATGAGGAGTTGCCCTGTCAGCTCCAGCTTATTTTGGCCTTCATTTTGGGATGTTTTTCAGCCTCTAGAGGTTTCAAGAAAGCCTCCTGAAGCCTCCAGCGGGTAAAAAAAAGCCCAATTTGCAAACCGGAAGTTGTGCATCACGTCAGCACAGCTTTGGCCCTCTTGGAGAAGTAAATTGCTGTGGAAAGCTCCAGCTTGGAATGGGTTACGCTAGAGGAGCCCCCACCCTCTGGTTCCCTGTAGCCTTTCTGCTTTTCCAGATGCCAAATCTTCCCCTTTCAAAAGATAAGCACATCCCCCTCCCCAGAAGAGCCAGCTAGCCATTCCCTCCAGAATCCGAACATAGAGGGTTTTGCATCTTCAGGCTGAGCGGTTAGCCGAGCAGCTTTTGAGGAATGGTTGGGGGGGGGGGGGCACTGCCTCTTGTCCAAGTCTACTGGAATAGCAAACAAGAAAACACACTTCTTCTCACGTCAGCGTACAAAGCCGCACTTGGGGCTTTCTGAGAAGCCTTTCCTCTTCTAAGACACTTTTGATGATCTGTTCTCCTATTTCTGATCTTCCATATTCCTTTTGATTTGTTCTATTTGGCTTGTCACCCCCCCCTCCTTCTTTAGATCAATCAGCACATCAATAGATAACTACCTTTTAGGATCCAGACTTGGCAAATGGTTGATCTTCTGGTTAAAAGCAAGCCGGGCTCCGAGGCCTGGCTAAGGTGGCTGGTGGTCCAGTTGTCAGTTAAATTATCAGTTTAAAAAAAACTTGAAAAATTAAAACGAGTGTGAGAGAATAAAGATTAGGTAAATTGGCTAAAACTGAAAGATAAATGCAAGGGGGTGGGCGTATCTGCTTTGGGGCTGCGAAGTTCTCTCCAAATGTTCCCGGGTATTGTTACAGGTAGGTGGGATTTTGCCATTTGCTAACTCTTTTGAGTTCACTCTCTCCCTCCCGTCCCCCTCCCCCGCCTTTCTCTCCTGCTTGCAACTCTCCTGCTTACAATGCAGGGGACGTTTGGCAGAGTCCGGGGTGGGGGGCATTGTGTCCATTCGTTTTGACATGGAATTAATTCCCCATGTTTCATTTTAGAACTCTTGGGAAGCTTTGTTGGAAAGAGCCAAATTTGGATGGTTTTTTTGTAGAATGGAGCCATGTGTTTGTGTCTGTGTTTGTTTCTCTCTCTGTCTCTGTCTCTGTCTCTGTCTCTGTCTCTGTCTCTGTCTCTGTCTCTGTCTCTGTCTCTGTCTCTCTGTCTCTCTCTCTCTCTCTCTCTCTCTCTCTCTCTCTCTCTCTGTGTGTGTGTGTGTGTGTGTGTGTGTGCATTGTTTCCATTCGTTTTGATCTGGAATCAATTTCCCAGGTACCACTTTAGAACTCTTGGGAAGCTACATTGGAAAGAGCCAAACTTTGGGTGGTTCTTTGTAGAATGGAGCCGGGCAATGGTCCAGCTTTTCATGAGAGATCTTGCCCATTCAAATCTGGCCATGCTTAAAAACTGGATTGATATCAGAGGTGGGTTTCAGCTTCTGCTACTGCTGGTTTGGTCAGGAACAAGCTTTGCGTACACGCACATGTACTTCATGTGCGCAAAGTGTACATGCGCAGCACTGAAAAGAATTGTTTTTGCGCATGCGCATAAGCAATGAACAAGATAGTGGTGCCTACGGCGGCGCTGATAGGATCGGTTCAGGGGCATTGCATTCCCTACTCAGCTAAACCAGGCCAAACAGTGAGGAACCTACCTCTGGTTGATATATGATATACTAGCTATGATGACCCGGGTATTTATTTATCCGAATCCTGTATTGGACAGAAAAGCTATCTCTCACTGTGGTGAAAAGTAGAGAAGTTCTGGGGTAGAGTTCCACCAGTACGCTGATGACACCCAGCTGTACATCTCTACCCCTAACCACCCCAATGATGCCATCTAAGTGATGTCCCGGTGCTTGGAGGCTGTGCGAGTTTGGATGGGGAGGAATATGCTCTGACTCAAACCGTCCAAGACTGAGTGGCTGTGGTTTCCGGCGTCACGACATAGCCAGTTGGTTCCATCTCTGGCTATCGGGGGCAAGTCATTAGCTCCCGCAGAGAGGGCCCGCAACTTGGGCATCCTCCTGGATTCTCCGCTGTCCTTGGATGACCATTTGACAGCCGTAGCCAGGGGGGCTTTTTATCAGGTTTACCTGATACGCCAGTTGCGCCCCTTTCTGGATCGTGACGCCCTACGCACGGTCACTCAAGCCCTCGTCATCTCCCGCCTGGACTATTGTAACGCTCTCTACATGGGGCTGCCCTTGAGATACACCCGGAGGCTCCAGTTAGTTCAGAATGCAGCCACGCGGGGATTTCTTGGAGTTTCAAGATACTCTCATGTAACCCCATCTCATCTGTGCCAGCTGCACTGGCTACCTGTGGCCTTCCGGGTGCGCTTCAAGGTACTAGTGACCATCATTAAAGTGCTCCATGGCATAGGTCCTAGTTATTTGTGGGACCGCCTCCTACCACATACCTCCCTTCGACCTGACTGCTCCCACACGGAGGGCCTCCTGAGGGTCCCGTCTGCCGGTCAATGCCGGCTGGTGACTCCCAGGGAAAGAGCCTTCTCTGTGGCAGGCCCAGCCCTCTGGAATGACCGGCCCCCAACCTTCGTACAATCACGGACCTACGCCTCTTTTGCCGGACATTAAAAACACACTTTTTTCATGTGGCTGGCCTGGAATAGTCTTTTTATTATTGATTTTAGTTAGGGTTTTAATTATGAATTTTAGCACGGGTCTTAAATTGATTTAATCTATTTTTAACTATGTTTGACTGTATTTATTATCTCTGTTTTATTATTCCTTTGCACCACCCTGAGTCCCGTTGGGGAGAGAGGGCAGTATAGAAATATAATTAAATAAATAAATAAATGAATAAATAGAGACCTAATTGCCCTGGCCAACAGCCAGGGAAAAATTCTACAGGGAACAGCCTTTGAGGTAATTATCTGCATTAGCAGGCACCGTTTCCCCACCAAGTTGCCCTTTTTGTTTGAAGCTGAGGGCCCAGGGTTTTTTTTTGTTTGTCTCTTTGTTTTTGTTTGCTTCTTTCTTTGTTTTTTAAGAACCAATCCCCTTTACTAGAGGGAGCCCCCTTGTGGAGTACTGTGAAGCTGTTCCCATGGCAACCTCATGGTGTTGTACAATAGAAGCCATTTAAGACACAGCAGGCTGTATCTTAACAGAACTTGAATCCAAAATGCACAGTATCACTGTGAAAAGTATTGTGATTTGACACTATAGATATAATTCATTCCTTTTCATTTCAATGGCCCAGACATTCCAGAGTTATGCTGGAACATACACACACACACACACACACACACACAAGAGACAGACAGACACACACACGAGGGTGTTAGGAGTGTCTTACTCCCACAGTATCATCTGTGTAGCAAGTTTGGTTGAAATTGCTCGAGGCGTTCCAGAGTTACGTTTGAACATACATACATACATACATACATACATACATACATACATACATACATATATACATATATACATACATACATACACACACACACACATTTACATATATACATAAATACATACACATACATCCTTTTTTATATAGAGATAGATAGATGATAGATAGATAGATAGATAGATAGATAGATAGATAATCGATAGATTGATAGATCGATAAATCGATAGATCGATAGAGATAGACAGACAGACAGACAGACAGACAGACAGATAGAAAGATAGATAGATAGATGATAGGTACATAGGTAGATAGGCAGGCAGGCAGGCAGGCAGCAAGAGGAAAGAAAAGGAAGATGGAATTGGATAGATAGTTAGGTAGGTGGGTGGGTGGGTGGGTGGGTGGGTGGGTAGATGGATGGATGGACGGACGAACAGACAGACAGACAGACAGACAGACAGACAGACAGACAAACAGGCAGTCAGACAGACAGACGCTGCTGAATGGAGATTAACAAAAATGGATTCCTTGGTCAGAGAGAACTTCCTGAATTCATAGGAATCCTGCAATTATGTAGAAGAAAGTGATGTTTTAGAAGGAAAAAAATTATATAAATAACAAAGTATCTTTATTTATCATTTCCCTCTCTACTATTTTTCTTTTCACAGGTAATGCCCAGGGCCAAAGTCATTGTCATAGAGGACTCTGCTTATGTTGCTGTGGAGGAAACACTGTGAACATTGGCAGATTGGACTGTAGGTTTGGGTGGACATGCTGTCAACCCTAAATACAATACAATACAATAGCGGAGTTGGAAGGGACCTTGGAGGTCTTCTAATCCAACCCCCTGCCCAGGCAGGAACCTTATACCATTTCAGACATATGGTTATCTAACATCGTCTTAAAGACTTCCAGTGTTGGGGCATTCAGAACTTCTGGAGGCAAGCTGTTTCACTGGTTAATTGTTCCAACTGTCAGGAAATTTATCCTCAGTTCTAAGTTGCTTTTCTATTACATTAGTATCCACCCATTGCTTCTTGTTCTACCCTCAGGTGCCTTGGAGAATAGTTTGACTCCCTCTTCTTTGTGGAAACCCCTGAGATATTGGAACAGTGCTATGATGTCTCCCCTAGTCCTTCTTTTTATTAAACTAGACATACTCAGTTCCTGTATTGCCTCCTCCCATAATAAAGCATTCACTCCTCTAATAAATATGCCACAGATGTAGACTTGGATACCCTTGTTTGCCTTCCAAAGCCTTCCAAGGCATTGACCTGAAGAGGAACAAGGGTTTCAAAGGAGAAAGAAGGGCAGGAGAGATTTTCAGGTTCAGATAATAGAATTTATCTTAAACTGATGTTGATCAATCTATTAATTTATCTCATTTGTACATCTAGTTTGGAAAATAATGCCATCTCCGTCTACCACCCTGGATGTCTTCAAGATATGCCCAATGACTTGTGATTACCACCTGCTATTGTTTTATCTTTCTTTACACGAATCAAATTGCTATCAGTTATTTGGCCGTTGAGGTTTTCCAGCTGATTTGGTTGCTTGAGCAGAAGTAGAAAAAAACCCAAATGTAAACTATTAACTAAGATCCCACGATGGAACTTAAAAGGCCCAGTCTATACTCATTCTTTAGAATCTATTAAAATTATTTTTTCAAGCTAAACATCACGCGGTAGTACTTAGAATAAAAATGCCTTTTGTCTGTTGACTCAGTATCAGCATAGGCTGGGTGTGGTTAAAAGAATGGACAATGTAGCAGGAGAAAATTTGCATAGGAGAGATCTCTTCCTGAACCATTCTCTTCGTTAAGTGGACAGACTGGCAGATGTATTCTATTAATTTTACTCACCAGCATAAAACAAATGGAAACACTGCAAAACAATAAAAGTACCAGAGAGTAGTTCAGATAGGATATATTAAAATCACACAGAGAGAGGAAGGGAAGGAGGAAATGCGCAACTAAATAAGAGGACTATTACCGACACTGTTACACCTATGCTCATAAAGGGATGAGATCTAATAATATGCACAAGTGAAAATATAATTTGCAAAAGCAGAATGTGCACAAAAGTGTAAGAAACATAATCAGAAATAAAGTCGGAACCTTCCTAATTTTTCTCCCTCTCAAGTCTTGTTCACTTACTTTCCAATTCTCCTTTATTACAGTGCCTAAATTGAGAAAGGGATACAAATATTCAACTTACAACCAAATAATTTTACCTAATGGACACAAATATTCCTATAAATTCTTAAAATCTGAGCTATATATCATAAATCCCTGAAAAGACTTATTAAAATATAAATAGTAATTAACTTGTATGCCTAAGACCAATTGTTTACAAATATTCACCACTGTTATACAAAACCTGGCTATTATATGGGATAGAGTCTCCTTATTTGGAAGTTCTATCTCATATAAGTAGAAGAAAGTTAATATAAAGTGCCTCAGGCTGTCCTGAAGGAAAAGGGGACAAAAGAAAGAAAAAGAAATGATAAACCTTCTTCCAGTATTGTAATAAAATGCACAATGGAACAGCATATGAAGAATGATATGAATCTGAACCCTTATCACAAGGGTAGGGCTTTTTTTATAGTATAAGATGCTCCAAAGTATCGGACGCAGATTAGTTTTTGGGGAGGGAAATAAGAAAAGGAAATTCTGTCTCTGCCTACCAGCATCCATTGATATTCATCTGGCTAGCATCTTTAGCAAAGAGCCTGGTTAACTTCAGCATATTATCACAGCCTGACTCAGCATGAGCGGCTGATTGGCGGGTGAATCATCCTCCTAGAATACCCCCAATCGGCTGTTTCTAGAGGTGAACATTAACAATCGATTGGCTTGGTTGTGAGCACTTGCGTGATGGGAGAAAGATGCTGGAAATAAAATGGAGTCCGGAGGCTGATTGGAAACACCCCGGTGGCTCTGTTCATCAATAAATGGACCTTTATTGATGAGCAGATCCACCAGGTTTTATGGTTCTGGTGCAGCTGACCAATCGCTTTTATGAGCACCTGGATTTTTATAACTTTCAGAGATACTGCTAAGGCAGTTGTGCAATGTCTGAAATGACCTTAGGAGATTGTGCAATGTAGTGAACTCTGTGTTTTCTGCTAAATGGTAGTGGGTGAATCCAATTATGTCCTGAAGGATCCTTCTTAATCCCATCACCTGGAGCTGAAGGCCTTTAGTTTTGCAGATAGGCTGGCCCAATCTTTCTTGATAGGCACAAATTATCTGCTGAGGAGTGCTATTAAGAAAGTCTGCTTTCTGTCTTTAAAAACATGTTCCTCCATTTCCCCTTTTGGGAAATGTAACATTCTAAAACTAATATATTTTTAATATTTCCCAAAATGTCTTCTGCCATGGCCAGCATGGCTCGGCACATACACAGAGTAATTTTTAGTCAAATGTGCATGATCCAGTAATTTATGGCCAGTACGCGAGCGAACGAAGCGAGCTGCACATGTGCAAAGCCTGCATGCCGCAAACCAGTACTAACCAGTTCAGGAAACTACACCTGAACCTAATGACTAGTACCCAACAACAAAATGCCATAACTATAAACACTAAAAGAAAGCCCTAATCTCTTGAAATGCCTTTCTACCAATTGCTGAACAACATTAACTTCTTCAAATAGAAATTTTGCCAACTTTTTTTTTAACATTCCTCCATAATAATTTCTAAGCTGAAAAGTTAGCACTAATCTCCACTTATTTCATTATACTTTACCTTATTTAATTTGATTACTAAACAGCAAGCCAGTTTGTATGAGGTTTCTGCTGTATCATTGCTGCAACCACTTTATTACAGACAGTTATTCTCCATTTCTTGAGTAATTTCCTGTAGTAATTTAAATATAATTTAAAATATAAAAAGCAGAATGTGCACAAAAGTGTAAGAAACATAATCAGAAATCAAGTCTGAACCTTCCTAATTTTTCTCCTTCTCAAGTCTTGTTCACTTACTTTCCAATTCTCCTCTATTCAAGATGGCGGAAGGTTTAGGTAAGGTGACCAGACGTCCCGCTTTTGGCAGGACAATCACGCTTTTCAATAATTAGTCCCACGCCCCACCACCACTTAAAAAACTGTCCCGGTTTTTGCTTGGAGAGGCGGCGGGGGGCAGGCGGGGGGCGGCCGCTCTGCATGCGCTCAGAGGCGGCCTGGGCCCAAGGCAGCAGTGTGGGCAGGATATAGCGGCCAGTGCAGGCTGGCGGGCAGGGGAGGGCCGGTGAGGGTGGAGCGAGCGAGACGCCAGCAGGCGGCGGAGGAGGAAGAAGATAGCTGCGCACGACGCGGGCGCGGCCCTGAACTTTGCGGACCAGCCGCAATGTGCTGACAGCAGCCAGGCGTGAGCCCCACCACCACTGCATCCCCTCCCTGTTCGGCCCATCTGGGACGAGCGGTGAAATGTTCAGAGTTGAAACGGAGCTGGCTCGGGCGGGGTGGTGCGTCGGGGCTAAGGTGGGGTGTGTGCGCGCGGTCCAGTGCATCATGTGCCTGCGCAGAGGGTGTTGGGGCAGGGGGGGCATGCTCCCACCCGCCCCCGTGGCGCCCTCTTTAAAGGCAGCGGCAGCGGCCCAAGCCTGCAGCTCTCAGCGCCACTGGATGCAGGCGTGTGACGCACCGGAGCGTGCGCAGCCCCCACGGCTTTGACGCCATCTGCACAGGCGCATGACGCACCGGAGCGCCCCCCGCCTGTCGACTGTGTCCCACTTTGGGACTTTGAATATCTCTTCACCTTACGCTTAGGCGCAGCGGCTTTGAACTCCTGGTTTCACAGCAGACTTTTCCATCAAAAACTTGCTCTGAACCTCACTGTGAATTATAGAGAAAAAAATATCAACTGTTTGTGACACATCAGTTAAAGAAAAAAAAAAAGGATTACTCGGATTTATTAGAACAAGTAAGAATTACAAGTTTCAGGCAGAGAAATCCTCAAGAAGCCTAGATCTGGGTAGTGGAGAATGTTTAAAACCCATGTTGTATCGTAAACAAAGCCTTGATGAAACAATGATCGCAGATTCTTCATGAAGTTTATGTTCTGTAAGGTTGGAACCATCATTATCTCTTGGGAATATACAAGGGCAACTGCAAGAATTGAAATGAAGAAGCGGAGAGCACCACCCCTACCAGTAATTCCATCCTTTTCTGTTGGGAAAGCTGAGAGAGAAGAAAAAATGCCAAGTGCGCTTCCTCAAAGTTCATTGCAACAAGAAATAAAGAAGAAAAAGAGATGTGCTCCTCTTCCACCAACTCTTAAAATGCCAAACAGATTTGAATTTCACACACTTAATAACTGATGAACTGACAATAAATTTTCAACTGTCATTTGTCGGCCATTTTGCTTGCCTGGAGAGATTCCTATTATGGCTGTCATTGCTGTCTGTATTAGACCTGATGCAAATGTTGGCACAGCGCTCGAACCAAGTTCATTGTAATTTTATTACAATTTTATTACAATGACAATAAAGGTTATTATTATTATTATTACAGTGCCTAAATTGAGAAAGGGATACAAATATTCAACTTACAACCAAATAATTTTACCTCATGGACACAAATATTCCTATAAATTCTTAAAATCTGAGCTATATATCATAAATCACTGAAAAGACTTATTAAAATATAAATAGTAATTAACTTGTATGCCTAAGACCAATTGTTTACAAATATTCACCGCCATTATACAAAACCTGGCTATTATATGGGATAGAGTCTCCTTATTTGGAAGCTCTATCTCATATAAGTAGAAGAAAGTGAATATAAAGTACCTCAGGCTGTCCTGAAGGAAGAGGGACAAAAGAAACAAAGAGGAACGATAAACCTTCTTCCAGTATTGTACTAAAATGCACAATGTAACGGCACATGAAGAATGATATGCATCTGAACCCTTACCACAAGGGCAGGGCTGGCTGGCTGTAGGAATCTATGGAATTTTTTGTAATATAAGACGCTCTAAAGCAGTGGTTCCCAAAGTGGGCGGTAACGCCCCCCAGGGGGCGGTGGCCTGCGTTAGGGGGGCGCTAGGAGGCCAAACGGCTGCAGGGGGGCACTAGGAGGCAACAGGGGGGCGCTGAGGGCGAGGAAGAAACTTGCCGATCGGAAGATGGGCTGTTAAAGCCTATCGGCGTGGGCAGAAGGACGACATCGTTAAAACAAACCTGGAAATAGCAGGTTTCCCTTTAAGCAACGTCACCACTCTCCCCTTCAATCACTGCCTTCCTCCCAGGAGAGGCGTGTGCGCGCGCGCTGCTTCAATCTCCTGTCCCCGACCAGCTCCAGCGTCCCCTCTTCCCTCCACAAAAGCCCCTGCCAGGCCAGCAAAGATCCCATCCAGACCAGGCGGCGCTGTTCCCCTGCGCCCCCACAGCTCTCTTGCTCTGAGCTGCGCTTTGGAGCGGGCAGCGATCCCTCGAAAGCCCCCAGGTTGGTCCTCCTCCTCACCCAGATCCAGCACGGTGCTCACCGCCCGGCCTTAGTCCCTGCTGGCCCCAAGGAAGCTGCTGCTCCAGTCCCAAAGTGAACCAGAGGGAGCTGGAAGAGAGCTCGGAGGTCCTCTAGTCAGCCAGCAGGGACAAAGGCCAGACGTGGAGTGCTGCTCTGGATCCGGGCGAGGAGGAAGACCAACTTGGGGGCTTTCGAGGGATCGCTGCCCACTCCAAAGCGCAGCTCAGAGCAAGGGAGCCACTGCGAGGGTGCGGAGGGCACAGGGGGTCCCAGTGCCACCTTGTCCAGATGGGATCTTTGCTGGCCTGGCAGGGGCTTTTGCGGAGGGAGGAGGGGACCCCAGAGCCGGTCGGGGATGGAGATTGAAGCAGCGCGCATGCGCGCACGCCTCTCCTGTGAGGAAGGAAGCCTCTGCTCAAGCCCCAAAGTGAACCGGAGGGAGCTGGAAGAGAGCTCGGAGGTCCTCTAGTCCAGCCCCTGCTCAAGCAGGATTAGAGCCTCCGCTAGTCCAGATCAGGGGCTGCCTCCTTCCTTCTGAAAAGTCTCCGGGGATGGAGCTCCAGTGCGGCCGCTTTTGGCCCCTCCATGCATCTGGGGAAGCGGTGCGGAAGATCCGGCGCATGTCTTGCAACCTCCCCACGTGAGAGGCAAGGGGTGCGGGGCGGCTTTGGAGGGAGAGACCAGCTGGAGCGCGGTGGTGGGTGGGGCGGGCAGAACCAGGCAGGTGCGGCAGCCGAGTCCTCCTGAAGCAGCGCCAGCCAGCATGTCCCTTAAGAAGAGCCCCAAGGACAAGGGCTGCAGTGCTGCACCCCCCCCCCCTGCCCACTGCCAACAACACGCCGCTGCCTCCTCCTCCTCCTCCTTAGCAGGCAGCCCGGGGCGCAGGCACGGCGGCAACCACGAGCACCACTTGGCCAGGACAGGGGGCCCAGCGCCCACCCAACCCAACTACCACTTGGCGGGCGGGCAGAGGGCTGATGCTAACTCCCCTTCTGTTTCTTCTTCTGGGGGGGGGCATTGCCTTGCTTTGAGAGCCGCCTCGTTTCCAATGAGGTGGGGGGGAGAAATCCATGTTTTTCCTCCATCTCCATGGATCTCCCCCAATTGGAAATGAGGTGGCTGTGAAAGGAAGGGAGCGCCCCCCGCGTGTCTTCAAACAGCCGGAGGAGGAATAGGAGGGGAGTTCCAAGCGGGGCTTTTCAAACAACCAAACTCCCCCCCCCCGTTCCTCCTCCTGCTGTTTCAAGAAGACACGCGGGGGGTGCTCCCTTCCCTTTCACGGCCACCTCATTTCCAATAGGGGGGGATCCATGGAGATGGAGGAAAAAATGGATTCCCCCCCCCCCCCATTGGAAACGGGGCGATTCCAGCAGCTGCGTTTTGCCTTGAAACTTGCTTTCCTAGCAATCCAAAGGGGACATTCTTCTAGCGGCATCTCAGGTGCTCCCACCCTTAGCTGGGAGGGAGTAAGGATGGCTGGGCACAGTTTGGCTCTTCCCGGTTCCCATCAGATCATTGGGGGCCTCGCGCACCTATTTTGCAAGAGAGAAAGTTGCTGGGAGAATGTCCCCTTCGGGTTGCTGGGGAACCAGTTTCAAAGCAAAACACAGCTGCTGGAATCGGTGCGCCTGCAACTTAATGCGAGAAGCCTGCATTACCAGTTGCAGCAGCAGCAGAAACAGCAGATGCCACCCCCACCCCCAATGTCCAGCATCCTCCTTGGAAGGCTCGCAGCCGTCTTGGGAGGCGACTGCCGGCAGAGCCTCCGGGTGGAAGGTGAATGAAGGGTGCAGTGGTGGGAGAGGCTGGCCATCCCTGAAGCCAGCTCTCGAAGAAGGAGGCAGAAATGAGGCCTGGGGCTCACTTCCTTGCCTCCTGCCTCTGAGAGCTGCGGGCAGCAGGGAAAATGAGTCTTCTTTGCTAGCCTCCCAGCTGGCAAAACAGAAATTTTCACCAACTGGAAAGTATGTGTGAGAGAGGGGTGGGGTGGGGTGGGGGGGAGAGAAAGAGAGAGAGGAAGGAAGGAAGGGAGGGAGGAAGGAAGGAAGGAAGGAAGGAAGGAAGGAAGGAAGGAAGGAAGGAAGGAAGGAAGGGTGGGAGAATGACACAAGAAAGGAAAAAAGGAAGGAAAGGAAAGGAAGGAAGAGGAAGAAAAAGGAAGAAAAAAGGGAAGGAAGGAAGGAAGGAAGGAAGAGGGGGAGAGTGACACAAGGAAGGAAGGAAAGAAAGAAAGGGGGAGAGTGACACAAGAAAGAAGGAAGGGGAAGAGAAAGGAAGAAAGAAAGAAAAGAAAGAAAGTCAGGGAGAGTGACACAGGGAAGGAAAGAAAGAAAGAAAAAAAGAAAGAGGGGGAGAATGAAAAGAAAGAAAGAAGGAAGGAAAGAAAGAATGAATGAATGAAAAAGAATTTATTATCACAATTGAGCCCAAAATTTTAGTTGCTAAGCAAGAGCGTTGTTAAATGAGTTTCACTACATTTTACAAGGTGGCCACTCCCACACGGTCACATGACTGCCAAGCCACGCCCACAAAATAGGCCACACCTACAGAATAGGTTCTAAAAAATTTTGAAACCCACCACTGGTGGGGGGCACTGAGGATCAGTTTGTAGCACCAAGGGGGCGGTGGACTGAAAAAGTTTGGGAACCATTGCTCTAAAGTATAGGATGCAAATTAGTGGATTTTTATAGGTTTCCGTGATGCTGCTAAGGGGGTTGTTCAATGTCTGAAATGCCCTTCGGAGATTGTGCAATTTAGTGAGTTCTGTATCTTCTGCTAAATGGTAGTAGGTTAATCCTATTATATCCTGAAGGATCATGTCCTATTCTTAAGATCATCATTTTGGAGCTGAAGGCCTTTTGTTTTGTAGATAGGCTGACCCAATCTTTCTTGATAGACACAAAATATCTGCTGAGGAGTGCTAATAAGAAAGTCGGCTTTCTGTCTTTAAGAGCATATTTCTCCATTTCTCCCTTTGGGGAAATATAATATTCTAAAAATAATATATTTTTAATATTTCCCAAAATGTCTTCTGCCATTGCAAGCATGGCTCTGTTCATGCACAGAGTAATTTTTAGTCAAATGCGCATGATCCAGCAACGTGTGGCAAGTGAACGCATATGTACAAAACGTGCATGAGGCAAACCAGTAGTAACCAGTTCAGTAACTCACCCCTGAACCTAACCACTAGTACCCAACAACAAAATGCCATACATATAAGCACTAAAAGAAAGCCCTAATCTCTTGAAATGCCTTTCTAACAATTGCTGAACAACATCAACTTCTTCAAATAGAAATTTTGCCAACTTCTTTTTCAACATTGCTCCTCAATTATTTCTAAGCCTAAATGTCAGCACTAGTCTCCACTTCTTTCATTATACTTTACCTTATTTAATTTGATTACTAAACATCATGCGAGTTTGTATGAGGTTTCTTCTGTACCGTTGCTGCAACCACTTTATTACAGACGGTTATTCTCCATTTCTCGAGTAATTGCAGGCGTTCAACATTATTTAGAGGTTTCAGGGCACTTTTAGAGATGCAACTCACTTCCAGAGTGTCCTCATTAACTGTTTTCTGTGGTTCTTGAAAAAACAACCTTCTTAAATATTGATTTCCTTTTTTTTCAGAGATGCCAATTTTACCATGTTCAGTGTCCCTGCTCTACTACTATTTAGTAGTTAATTGTTAATGTGGCTAATTGATTTATAATTTTGCATGTTCACCTTTTATAACGTCCTATAGCAAGCAATTCAAAGGGGAGGGGATCATCTGTAGTACACAGAAATAGGCTCCAACTTTCAAGGTAAGACTTAGGAGATGTGACCCAATAACCATCCTTTCCGCTCATTGCAAGGAATGTATCATTAATTCACTTCCTATCTATTGCCCACCACCAACAAGCCTCAATAATTTACTCCATGAAAGACCCTTTCAATAAGCCTTTCCACTGCAGCAATTCTTTGCATCTTGATTGTTTAACAATTTCTTCATTATATTTTTGCGTAGATGTAGTAGTTAATGCACTAGGGTGTAAATTAGAAGAATGTGTGGTCTTCACCTGCCTTAGGCTAGAAGCCAGGTTGGCGACTTTGGTCAATCATTCTCTTACAGCCCAAATTATTGCAAAATATTTGGGCTGCAAGAGAAAAATAGGCGGAGGAAGGAGAAGTAAGTATCTTCACCTCTATGAGTAATTTATAAAAATAATAAAGACAAAATGAAAAATATCTAAATCTAAAACAAGATTCCTACTGAAAAGATTCCTACTGTTTATCTTAATATGAGACTAATTCAAAAAAAGATTCCTTTCCATATTTACTATTCATTTCAGTGGATTTTTAGAAAATTTGGATATCAATTCTAGATGTTGGTTTTTGAAAATTGCTTCTTCACATGCACTGCATAGAAGAAGCTTGAGATCCAGGGAGATATACGACATCAAGGAGGGACTGGAAAACCCATTCATTGATTCACTATTTTTTAAAAAGCTTAACTGGAGATTTTAATATTGTAATAAAAGAGCTAATTTGGACAGAGTGCTATGCTTCCAGGGATTCTGTAGTGTTTTTGGACTTGGTTTGATCTAGGTTGATCATAGTTCCCCAGTTGAAAGTATGGTTAAATCTATTCTTATGTTGGGAGCTTTCCTCATGTTTTATGACTGTTACTTCCTGTCCATGGAAATAGTAGAAGGAAGGATTATTAGATACATTTGCCACCTTGAGTTATTTTAAGAAATATAGATGAGATAAAAGTAAGCAAAAAATAAATATTAATTTTCTAGTGAATCTATTGATATTCAATGTGGAGAAAAGATATTGCAGCTAAATTTCACAAATGTTCCACTTATGAACAGCAGAGTGTCACCTTCTAAAGCGTTGGCATTACTATTATCAGGTTGGGAGGGGGGGGGAAGGATTCCATGCATACCTTCAGTCTCATATTTCTACACTCTAGTTGGTGAATATGAATTATACATGTGACAGAAGGGAGGGGATGGAGGGGTAAAGTTCAGACGCCATTAAGTGGGTTTCAGTTTCAGTTACTCAGGAGTAATGCTAAGATGTTGATCCTAATAAATGAATGGGTTTTGTTTGAACTCTGTCTCAAGGCTCGTAAATTAATTAGGTCATCTCTTGGGAACTTCACACAGAGAAGAGTAGCAGTAGAAATACTAAGAGAAGAGGAAGAAAGCCAAAAGTAAACCGGAGCCTGAAGGTCACAGGAAGTTACACATTCTCACTCAACATCTCCATCTAAAGCACCCAGCAGACCCATCAATGATAATTCAGGATTGTTTCTTAGCAAGCAAGGGTCCATAGTAATAATGGAGAGAAATATCCTGGGAGACGACACGAGGCTGGCTCCAGGGCATTGTCAACGCATCTTTGAGTGAGGGGTCCTTGCCTGCCGTCTTGAAAGAGGCGGTAGTAAGGCCCCTCCTCAAGAAGCCGTCCCTGGATCCAGCATTATTAGAGAACTATCGTCCTGTCTCCAACCTCCACTTTCTAGTGAAGGTTGTTGAGAGTGTGGTGGCTCAACAGTTTCCGCGACACTTGGAGGAAGTTGATTATCTAGACCCGCGCCAGTCCGGCTTCCGACCCGGGCACAGCACCGAGACGGCATTGGTCGCGTTGGTTGATGATCTCTGGAGGGCGCGGGATAGAGGATATTCCTCTATCCTAGTCCTATTAGACCTCTCAGCGGCTTTTGATACCATCGACCATGGTAACCTATTGCGCCGACTGGGGGGGTTGGGGCTGGGAGGCACCGTTTTGGAGTGGTTCTCATCCTACCTCTCTGGTCGGTCGCAATATGTGTTGGCAGGGGGGCAGAGGTCGGCCTCGAGACCCCTCATATGTGGGGTTCCTCAGGGGTCGGTCCTCTCACCCCTACTGTTCAACACATATATGAAGCCGCTGGGTGAGATCATCCGTGGTTTTGGGGTGGGATATCATCTGTACGCTGATGATACTCAGTTGTACATATCCACCCCAGACCACCCCAACGATGCCGTCGAGGTTATGTCCCGGTGCTTGGAAGCCGTACGGATCTGGATGGGTGGTAACAAACTCAAGCTCAACCCGTCCAAGACTGAGTGGCTGTGGCTTCCGGCACCCCGGTTCAGCCAGATTACTCCAACTCTGGCCATTGGGGGCGAAACACCGGCCCCCATGGAGAGGGCGCGCAATTTGGGTGTCCTCCTGGATTCCCGGCTTTCTATGGAAGATCATGTGGCAGCCGTGGCCAGGGGGGCATTTCATCAGGTACGCCTGATGCGCCAATTGCGCCCCTTACTGGACCGGGGTGCCTTACGCACAGTCACTCAAGCACTCGTCACCTTTCGACTCGACTATTGTAATGCTCTCTACATGGGGCTCCCCTTGAGGTGCACCCGAAAGCTGCAGCTAGTGCAGAACGCAGCCGCGCGGGTGATTACGGGAGCCCCCAGATGCTCCCACATAACACCAATCCTGCGCGAGCTGCACTGGCTTCCTGTGGTCTTTCGGGTGCGCTTCAAGGTCTTGACGACCATCTTTAAAGCGCTCCATGGCTCGGGGCCTAGTTATATGCGAGACCGCCTCCTGCCCCATACATCCCTCAGACCGATACGCTCCCACAGAGAGGGCCTCCTCAGGGTGCCGTCGGCTGGACAATGCCGACTGGCGACACCCAGGGGAAGAGCCTTCTCTGTGGCGGGCCCAGCCCTTTGGAATGACCTACCCCCTGAACTCCGCACCATCTCCGACCTCTGCCTCTTCCGCAAGTGTCTGAAGACACACCTATTCCACCTAGCCGGCCTAGCGTAACCTCCATACTGATTATTAGATAGTTTTAAATTTGGGATTTTAATTCGGTTTTTAGCGCAGGGTTTATTTATTAGAATAAGTATTTTAAATTTTGATATATTTTATATATTTTGTATCTATTTTAACATCCCTGTGCGCCGCCCTGGGTCCATTTGGAGAAGGGCGGGCTATAAATTTAATAAATAAATAAATAAATAAAATAAATATATCACAGTAAGGTCTCCCTTTGATGTGGATCAGATTTTTTTCCTCTGTACTACATTAATAGATACAGGTGTACCTGCCCATTCAAATCTGGCCATGCTTAAAAACTGGATTGATATCTGGGGGTCGGTTTCAGCTTCTGCTACTGCTGGTTTGGTCAGGAACAAGCTTGCATACATGCACATCTACTTCATGTGCGCAGAGTGTGCATGTGCAGCACTGAAAAGAATTGCTTCTGCGCATAGTAGTGCATCAACTTCTCCAAATAGAAATTTTGCCAACTTCTCCTCAATTATTTCTAAGCCTAAATATCAGCACTAGTCTCCACTTATTTCATTATAGTTTACCTTATTTAATTTGATTACCAAACATCATGCCAGTTTGTGTGAGGTTTCTTCTGTATCATTGCTGCAACCACTTTATTACAGACAGTTATTCTCCATTTCTTGAGTAATAGCAGGAGTTCAACATTATTTAGAGGTTTCAGGGCACTTTTAGAGATGCAACTGACTTCCAGAGTGTCCTCACTAACTGTTTTCTGTGCTTCTTGAAAAATCAACATTATTAAATATTGATTTCCTTTTTTTTCAGAGATGCCAATTTTACCATTTTCAGGTACACTGCTCTGCTTCTATTTGGTAGTTAATTGTTAATATGGCTAATTGATTTATAATTTTGCACGTTCGCCTTTTATGAGGTCCTATAGTAAGGCAATTGAAAGGGCAGGGGATCATCTGTAGTCCACAGAAATAGGCTTCCACCCTAAAGCTTAGGAGATGTGACCCAATAACCACCTTTTCCACTCATTGCCTGGAATGTACCCTTAATCCATTTCCTATCCATTGCCCACCACCAACAAGGCTCAATAATTGCCTCCAGGAAGGACCCTCTTCTAAGTAAGCCTTTCAACTGTAGCAGTTCTTTTTGTCTTGATTGCTTAACAATTTCTGTATTATATTTCTGCATGTAATACAGAAATTGTTCCATCTTTGTTGTATGTTTTATTTCCTTCTTCTCATTCCTCACTCTTAGGAGCCTTTCTCAGAGCTAATATATTGCAGATACCGAGAAGAGGAGAAGATAGACTAGTCCCCTGATGGCGAACCTATGGCACGGGTGCCACAGGTGGCACACGGAGCCATTTCTTAGGGTACACGAGGAGTTGCCCTGTCAGCTCCAGCTTATTTTGGCCTTCATTTTGGGATGTTTTTCAGCCTCTGGAGGCTTCAAGAAAGACTCCTGAAGCCTCCAGAGGGTAGAGAACAGCCCAATGAGCAAACCGGAAATTGCGCATCACCTCAGCACAGCTTTGGCCTTCTTGGAGAAGTAAATTGCTGTGGAAAGCTCAAGCTTGGCATGGGTTATGCTAGAGGAGCCCCCATCCTCCGGTTCCCTTTAGCCTTTCTGCTTTTCCAGATGCCAAATCTTCCCCTTTCAAAAGATATGCACCTCTCCCTCCCCAGAAGAGCCAGTTAGCCATTCCCTCCAGAATCCGAACACAGCGGGCTTTGCATCTTCAGGCTAACCGGGAAGCCATGGAGACAGGCTGTAGCAAGCCGGCTAACCGACAGACGCGCCTGATTGGCTGAGGCGCGCCTGGCGGGAAGCCGGTTCTTGCCGCAGCCTGATTGGCTTCCCATTTGACAGCTCCATATATAAAGAGCTGTCAAACGCGGGAGCTCCTGTCTACCGCCTATTTTCTGTGCTTATATTTGCCTACAATAAAAGGCTGTTATTTGAGTAAACCTGGCTGGACTCCCTCTGTTCTCAACAACCCCAGAGAACTTAACACTGGCGACGAGGATGGGATCAGGCAGAGCTCATTTCGCGGTACGATCACAACGGGATCGTTTCCTCCGCTCGACCCCATCGACGCGGCCACGGAAACCGGGGCCTCCTCACGGGCCACCTCAAGTGCCTTCCTGCCGGCCAACGACGACCAGGCCAGGAAGCTCGCTCATCTCTTGGGCTGCGGCGGCCGAGACCTCTTTGAGACCGTGCGCGCCGCAGCTACCCCGGCAACGGTAGGCAACCTGCCGCGGGACCCCTGGTGCAACGACGCTACGCTCCTGCACACCGCTTCTCCAGCAGACAAAGCCTGCAGAAGCAGCCAGGGCCTACGAGACGGCCGAGTCCTCGGCCCTCAACCGTGACCGGGAACTGCGGCCGTCTCCGCGAGCGTGCCTTGTGTGCATGTGTTGTGGGGAAAGCCTTCCTCGGGACGACTGCCTGTTCAAGGCCCCATCTGTCGCCGCTGCGGCCATAGGGGCCATCGGCATCAGCACCAGCCACCCGGAGGCTCCGCGTCGGGATCCCGGATGACCGGCAAGCCCCACACCAGCGGAACCCCCGAGATGCCAGGCCTGCTGCCTGCACCAGCAGCGGCAGCTGTTCGGCCGCCACGCCCGGTTCGTCGACACAGCCCAACCGGGCCGGTCTCCCCATCTGACTCCGAGATGCCACAAAGCTGCAAGAGGCCTTCACCATTCAGGCCTCCCTGCCACCTCACACTGCTTTCCGGCAACCATCATCGGCCTAGCTCAAGCCGACCAGACGACCAGGCCTCCACATCAATCACCACGCCCCCTCGCCCGACTCACCAGTCCTGATGACTCCGCCTTGCGGGTAGGCCCCTCCGATGACGCCGCCCGGAGCTACACCCTGGCAGGGAGGAGCTTCAACGGGCACGTCCTCCTCCTCCTGCTCCTGTTGAGACTCTAGGACAATCTGGCGGTCTGCGCATGCTCCACTCACCTGATGGACAGTTTTCCACGCATGCGCGGATGGAGGGGGGAAAGGGGTGTTGTGTCCTCGACCTGCGACCGGTCTCGAGTTGCGACCGGCCGCAGGTCTTCCAGGCTGCCTCTGGGAAGCCATGGAGACAGGCTGTAGCAAGCCGGCTAACCGACAGACGTGCCTGATTGGCTGAGGCGCGCCTGGCGGGAAGCCGGCTCTGATTGGCTCCCCGTTTGACAGCTCCATATATAAAGAGCTGTCAAACGCGGGAGCCCCTGTCTACCGCCTATTTTCTGTGCTTGTGATTAGTTGTTCGTATTATATTTGCCTACAATAAAAGGCTGTTATTTGAGTAAACCTGGCTGGACTCCCTCTGTTCTCAACAACCCCAGAGAACTTAACAGGCACTGCCTCTTGTCCAAGTCTACTGGAATAGCAAACAAGAAAACACACTTCTTCTCATGTCAGCGTACAAAGCCGCACTTGAGGCTTTCTGAGAAGCCTTTCCTCTTTTAAGACACTTTTGATGATCTGTTCTCCTATTTCTGATCTTCCATATTCCTTCTGGTTTGTTCTATTTGGCTTGTCACACACCCCTCCTTCTTTGGATCAATCAGCACATCAATAGGTAGCTTACCTTTTAGGATCCAGACTTGGCAAATGGTTGATCTTCTGGTTAAAAGCAAACCGGGCTCCCAGGCCTGGCTAAGGTGGCTGGTGGTCCAGTTGTCAGTTAAATTATCAGTTAAAAAAAAACTTGAAAAATTAAAATGAGTGTGAGAGAATAAAGATTAGGTAAGTTGGCTAAAACTGAAAGATAAATGCAAGGGGGTGGGCGTATCTGCTTTGGGGCTGCGAAGTTCTCTCCAAATGTTCCCATGCATTGTTACAGGTAGGTGGGATTTTGCCATTTGCTAACTCTTTTGAGTTCACTCTCTCCCTCGCTTCCCCCTCCCCCGCCTTTCTCTCCTGCTTGCAACTCTCCTGCTTACAATGCAGGGGACGTTTGGCAGAGTCCGGGGTGGGGGGCATTGTGTCCATTCGTTTTGACATGGAATTAATTCCCCAGGTTTCATTTTAGAACTCTTGGGAAGCTTTGTTGGAAAGAGCCAAATTTGGATGGTTTTTTGTAGAATGGAGCCATGTGTTTGTGTCTGTGTGTGTGTTTGTCTCTCTCTCTCTCTCTCTCTCTCTCTCTCTCTCTCTCTCTCTCTCTCTCTCTCTCTCTCTCTCTCTGTGCATTGTTTCCATTCGTTTTGATCTGGAATCAATTTCCCAGGTATCACGTTGAACTCTTGGGAAGCTACATTGGAAAGAGCCAAATTTATTATTATAAGTTTATTAAATAAGTTTTTTAAATTTTTTATTGAATTTGTATGTATTTTAAAATTCCTGTGCGCCGCCCTGGGTCTGTTTGGAGAAGGGCGGGGTATAAATTTAATTAAAAAAAATAAAAAAAAATAAAAAAAATTTGGGTGGTTCTTTGTAGAATGGAGCCGGGCAATGGTCCAGCTTTTCATGAGAGATCTTACCCTGGGTTTTTCTTTTCTTTTTCTTTTTGCTGGGGGCTGCATATGGGCCTCTTGGAACTACAGCTTCTCCCTCCTCAGCATTGGATACTTGTGAGTTTTGGATAGAAAATAGTACTACATTAATTGATATATGCATACCTGCTCGTTCAAATCTGGCCATGCTTAAAAACTGGATTGATATCGGGGGTGGGTTTCAGCTTCTGCTACTGCTGGTTTGGTCAGGAACAAGCTTTGCGTACACACACATGTACTTCATGTGCACAAAGTGTATGTACATGCGCAGCACTGAAAAGAACTGCTTCTGGGCATGTGCATAAGCAATGAACAAGATAGTGGTGCCTACGGCGGCGCTGATAGGATCGGTTCAGGGGCATGGCATTCCCTACTCAGCCAAACAAGGCCAAACAGTTAGGAACCCACCTCTGGTTGATATATGATATACTAGCTATGATGACCCGGGTATTTATTTATCCGAATCCTGTATTGGACAGAAAAGCTATCTCTCACTGTGGTGAGAAGTAGAGAAGTTTTGGGGTAGAGTTCCACCAGTACGTTGATGACACCCAGCTGTACATCTGTACCCCTAACCATCCCAACAATGCCGTTGAAGTGATGTCCTGGTGCTTGGAGGCCGTGCGGGTCTGGATGGGGAGGAATAGGCTGTGACTCAACCCATCCAAGACCGAGTGGCTGTGGTTTCCGGCATCACGACATAGCCAGTTGGTTTGATCTCTGGCTATCAGGGGCGAGTCATTAGCTCCCACAGAGAGGGCCCGCAACTTGGGCGTCCTCCTAGATACTCGGCTGTCCTTGGATGACCATTTGACAGCCATAGCCAAAGGCAGCTAAAATACAAACACAATACAATGGCAGAGTGGGAAGGCACCTTGGAGGTCTACTAATCCAATCACCTGCCCAGGCAGGAGCCCTATACCATTTCAGACAAATGGCTATCCAACATCGTCTTTAAGACTTCCAGTGTTGGGGCATTCACAACTTCTGGAGGCAAGCTGTTCCACTAGTTAATTGTTCTAACTGTCAGGAAATTTCTCCTCATTTCTAAGTTGCTTCTCTCGTTGATTAGTTTCCACCCATTGCTTCTTGTTCTACCCTCAGGTGCCTTGGACAATAGTTTGACTCCCTCTTCTTTGTGGCAACCCCTGAGATATTGAAACACTGCTATCATGTCTCCCCTAGTCCTTCTTTTTATTCAACTAGACATACCCAGTTCCTGTACTGACTCCTCTAATAATAAAGTATTCACTCCTCTAATAAATATGCCACATATGTAAATTTGGATACCCTTGTTTGTACATCTACTTTGGAAAATAATGCCATCTCCATCTACCACCCTGGATGTCTTCAAGATATGCCCAATGACCTGTGATTACCACCTGCTATCGTTTTATCTTTATTTACATGAATCAAATTGCTATCTATCAGTCTCAAAAACATTTATGCATTGAAGTAAAATTTGGCAAGTATTCCTTCAAATAAAGTTAAATGAGCATTGCCGATATTGTGCAACTTCCTTAAGCAGGAGCTGGGAGCACTATATTCATTTGACTATGTGAATGTATCTGTTTCTGTGTCAGATCTCTGCCTACATTTCAGTGTGGAAGGTGTTTCCTGCTCTCCAACCACACATTTGCCATAAAGTCACACAGTCTCATTCTTTTCCATCCGTTTATTTATTGAAGCAGTTATTTGGCTGCTGAGGTCTTCCAGCTGATTTGGTTGCTTGAGCAGAAGTAGAAAACAACCAAATTTAAACTATTAACTAATACCCTTCAAATATAAATTTTGCCAATTTCTTTTTCTATATTGCTCCTTAATTATTTCTAAGCCTAAAAGTCAGCACAAGTCTCCACTTATTTCATTATACATTACTTTATTTAATTTGATTAGTAAACAGTATGCTAGTTTGTATGAGGTTTCTTCTGTACCATTGTTGCAACCACTTTATTACAGATGGTTATTCCCCTTAGGAGATTGTGCAATGTAGTGAGCTCTTTGTCTTCTGCTAAATGGTAGTGGGTTAATCCAATCCTGTCCTGAAGGATCTTTCTTAATCCCATCACCCTGGACCTGAATTCCTTTTGTTTTGTAGATAGGCTGACCCAATCTTTCTTGATAGGCACAAAATATCCGCTGAGGAGTGCTATTAAGAAAGTTTGCTTTCTCTCTTTTAGAGCATGTTCCTCCATTTCTTCCTTTGGGGAAATGTAACATTCTAAAAATAATATCTTTTTAATATTTCCCAAAATGTCTTCTGCCATTGACAGCATGGCTCTGCACATGCGCAGAGTAATTTTTAGTCAAATGTGCATGATCCAGCAATGTGTGGTTGGCACATGAGCGAATGAAGTGAGCTTCACATGTGCAAAGCGTGCATGCAGCAAACCAGTATTAACCAGTTCAGGAACCCACACCTGAACCTAAACACTAGTACCCAACAACAAAATGCCATAACTATAAACACTAAAAGAAAGCCCTAATCTCTTGAAAGGCCTTTCTAACAATTGTTGAATAACATCAACTCCTTCAAATAGAAATTTTGCCAACTTCTTTTTTAACATTTCTCCTCAATAATTTCTAAGCTGAAAAGTTAGCACTAATCTCCACTTATTTCATTATACTTTACCTTATTTAATTTGATTACTAAACAGCATGCCAGTTTGTATGAGGTTTCTGCTGTACCATTGCTGCAACCACATTATTACAGACGGTTATTCTCCATTTCTTGAGTAATAGCTGGAGTTCATCATTATTTCGAGGTTTCAGAGCACTTTTAGAGATGCAACTGACTTCCAGAGTGTCCTCATTAACTGTATTCTGTGGTAATTGAAAAAACAACATTATTAAATATACAATGATATTGATTAATATGTCCTTTAAAACTTTTTAAACTTTTATATATATGTTTCACTCTGGCTGTACACCACCCTGAGTGCTTCGGGAGTAGGGCGGTAAAAAACCCCAATAAAATCTAAACCTAAATCTAAAAACCTAAATATTGATTTCCTTTTTTTTCAGGGATGCCAATTTTACCATTTTCAGTTTCACTGCTCTGCTACTATTTAGTAGTTAATTGTTAATGTGGCTAATTGATTTATAATTTTGCATGTTCACCTTTTATGACTTCCTATAGCAAGCAATTCAAAGGGGAGGGGATCATCTGTAGTCCACAGAAATAGGCTCCAACCTTCAAGGTAAAGCTTAGGAGATGTGGCCCAATAACCATCTTTTCCACTCATTGCTGGGAATGTATCCTTAATCCACTTCCTATCCATTGCCCACCACCAACAAGCCTCAATAATTGACTCCATGAAAGACCCTTTCAATAAGCCTTTCCACTTCAGCAATTCTTTGCATCTTGATTGCTTAACAATTTCTTTATTATATTTTTGCGTAAATGTAGTAGTTAATGCACTAGGGTGTAAATTAGAAGATTGTGTGGTGTTCATCTGCCTTAGGCTAGAAGCCAGGTTGGCGACTTTGGTCAATCATTCTCTTACAGCCGAAATTATTGCAAAATATTTGGGCTGTAAGAGAAAAATAGGCGGTGAAAGGAGAAGTAAGTATCTTCACCTCCATGAGTAATTTATAAAAATAATAAAGACAAAATGAAAAATACATAAATCTAAAACAAGATTCCTACTGAAAAGATTCCTTTTCAGTCGATATAATTTACTTGGACTTCAGTAAGGCATTTGACAACGTAGACCATAACCTACTATTGAATAAAGTAGAAAAATGTGGGTTAGCATCACCACCAGATGGATTCGCAACCTGCTGACCAACCGCACTCATCGTGTAGTCCTCAATGGAATTGCATCTACATGGAAGGAAGTATGCAGTGGAGTACCCCAAGGCTCTGTTTTAGGCCCACTACTCTTCAAAATCTTCATCAATGATTTGGACGAGGGGATAAATGTGGAACTCATCAAATTTGCAGACGACACCAAGCTGGCAGGAATAGCCAACACTCCAGAAGATAGGCTTAAGATAAAGAGGGATCTTGACAAACTTGAACATTGGGCACTATCTAATAAAATGAAATTCAGTTGTGAAAAAAGTAAGGTTCTACATTTAAGCAAGAAAAACAAAATGCACAGGTACAGTATAGGTGGTACCTTGCTCAATAGTAGCAACTGTGAGAGGGATCTTGGAATCTTAGTGGACAACCATTTAAATATGAGCCAGCAGCGTGCAACAGCTGCCAAAAAAGCCAACACAGTTCTAGGCTGCATAAACAGAGGGATAGAATCTAGACCATGTAAAGTGTTAATACCACTGTATAATGCCTTGGTAAGGCCACACTTGGAATACTGCATACAGTTTTGGTCGCCACGATGTAGAAAAGACGTGGAGACTCTGAAAAGAATGCAGAGAAGAGCAACAAAGATGATTAGGGCACTGGGGGCTAAAACATATGAAGAACGGTTGCAGGAACTGGGTATGTCTAGTTTAATGAAGAGAAGGACCAGGGGAGACATGACAGCAGTGTTCCGATATCTCAGAGGGTGCCACAAAGAAGAGGGAGTCAAACTATTCTCCAAGGCACCTGGGGGCAGGACAAGAAGCAATGGGTGGAAACTAATCAAGGAGAGAAGCAACTTAGAACTAAGGAGAAATTTCCTGACAGTTAGAACAATTAACCTCTGGAACAGGTTGCCTCCAGAAGTTTTGAATGCCCCAACCCTGGAAGTCTTTAAGAAGAGGTTGGATAGCCATTTGTCTGAAATGGTATAAGGCTCCTGCCCACGCAGGGGGTTGGACTAGAAGACCTACAAGGTACCTTCCAACTCTGCTATTGTATTATTGTAAACTGTATCATTGATCCTCCGGGATCCATTCCCCTGATGAATATGGTTGAACTTTATCTTTCCTGGCTGATAGAAGTCCGCAATTCAGAAAATTGTCTTCTCTGACTTATTATCTAATAAGACGTACTTAATAGAGAAAACAAAACCACACAAACTCCATCAATTTGGGTAGAGCAAAAGAAAAGAGGTGTAGCGATTTATGTTCGGCAAAATATTGAGGGCCAGATGGTTTATACAGATAAAGAAGGAAGAGTTTTAATGAGAGAAATCCAATTGGCCCAAAAGAAGATTCTATTGGTGAACATTTACGCTCCAAATTGTAACCAAGGGGCCTTCTATCAAGGCTTACATAAAGCAATTAGAGAGCTAGAATACGAACATATATGTATTGTAGAAGACTTTAATGCTATAGTAGATGTCAATAAGGACTATACCCCGGGAGAACGCTCATTTAAGGGTGTAAAAAGAACATTACCTAAGGTGTGGGATCAAACGAGGGAGGAGCTGGGCATTGGAGACATATGGCGGGAACGTCATCCCGAAGAGAGGCAGTACACCTACTTTTCCCCCAGGCACCGAACCTGGACAAGAATAGACATGGTATGGGGGACCCCTGAATTAAAAGAAATGGTTAGGGAGTTCAAGATTGCAGCCAATGAATGGGCAGACCACAACCCATTGGTATTGACATGGAAGGGAGAAAAAGTGCGGCAAAGATGGATGATGAGAGCACCCCTTATGAAAGAAGAGGAATTTAAAAATTCTTTGGGTCAGGAAATGAGATATTTCTTTGAGGAGAATAGGAGGGAAGATACATCGATTCAAATCATATGGGACACTGCAAAAGCAGTGATTAGGGGGAATGCAATTAAATACCTGGCAACTAAGTGGAAAAAGGAAAGGGCCAAGAGAATGGAATTAAAGGATGCCCTTACAAAGGCTGAGGAGACCCTCCAAAAGGATCCATCCTCTGTGGCAGCAAAGGAGATGAGGGACATCATGAAACATAAGATTTCCCTATTATATCAACAGGACATAGCAGAGAAAATCCAAAGGAATAGACAATATTTCTTTGAACATGCCAATAAAGCGGGAAAATGGTTGTCATATAGGCTTAGAAAACAAGCAATAAAAAAGATAGGATGGTTACAAGATAAGGGAGGAAATCTGGTAGGGTCGAGTCACCAGAAGAAAAGAGTGATTGAGGATTTCTTTTCAGGACTATATAAGAAAGATCAAACTATGGACTTCCGGTTCCGGCTCCAGCGGCGACAGGCGAGCCTAGCGCTCGCTCGCCGTTTTGTTGCTTTTTCTGCCCCCCCACGGGGGCGAGACGCCCCGTTTTTGGGGGTCTCCCGTAAAGCCGGCTCGCCTGGGACGCTCCCCCCCACGGCGGTGGGGGAAGCGACCCTTGTCCTCGGCTTAGGTGAAGGAGAACATGCTGCGGGGGGTTTTCCCTTCGCTAAAGGCAGACGGCGCCATTCGCGATCATGAAGAGAGTTGATCGAATGAGTCGGAAGGCTTCTCGGGGCTTCAGCTGCGAGGGGGAGAGTGAGTGATTTAAAACTTTTTTTTTCTGCTGTCAGCCGGGCTGAAAGGACTGGGAGGGGGGTGTTTGTTTGTAAAAACCCCCCCTCGGACTCAAGCGGCACTTGAAAATGGCTCCTCGCGGCGAGGAAGCGGAAATCTTTAATCCTGACTGTTTGCAGCAAGGGAAAGTGATCTGCGGTTTGCTTGCAACAATGTCTCTAGGTCTGGCTGAAACAATTTATTTTACCACTCTCTCCTTCGGGCTTTGAGCTTTGGCGGTGGAAGATGGCTTCTCTTTGTTCCTGACTGACTATTTCACTTATGGAAAATTCCCAGCGTCTCTTTGCAATTTGGACTTCCTCTGGTTATTAATGAAGAATTTTTTCTTTTTGGATTTGTGATTTCTTTTCTGGAGTACCTTCGCTATTATACTTATTGAGTTGGAAAATTGTTTCTCTCTTGGTTCCTGAACTTTGCAACTTTACAACCCTGAACGGAACTTTTGGCTCCTGATCTGCCTCATCAGCCTCACCCAGAAAACGCCATTTTAGTGGCATTGATTTTAACAGCTAATCATGGCACAAGAAACAGCACTGGCAAGCTTAGAACAAAGGATGGCTTCTCTTGAATCTGTTATACAAACTTTGGTACAAGAAATTAAGGCCCAGAGGGCAGAAAATATTAACTTTAAGAAGGAGTTATTGGACACACGGAAACAAGTGCTGGAAAACACACAGAAGAATGAAGAATTGGAAGGGGGGCTGGTGGGGGCTAAGGGAGAGATTAAAAATGTTACTAATGAGGTTGTGGAAATAAATGGGCATGTGTCTAGGATTGATATGGAAAGAATGACATATTTTTTGAGATTTCAGAATGTTTTTGAGGAACCTGGTGAATGCCTCCCTGATCTCATGAGCACAATTATAGCAGACTATTTACATAAACCTAAGGATGAGATCAGGGGGGACATTGATCTAGCCTACAGAATAAACTCAGCATATGCCAGGATAAATGAAGTACCTAGAGGGATACATGTGACATTTGTTAGAAGGTCAACCAGAGAGGAAATCCTGAAAGTGCAGAGAGGAAGTCCGTTAATTTACCAACAAAAAGAGGTTGCTATCTTGAAGCAGATCCCAAGAAAGATTAGAGATGCAAGAAGGAAATTTTCCTTCTTGTCTAAAACATTGTTTGATCACGGGATTTGGTTCAAGTGGGTGACACCCGAAGGGATGCTGGTGTTCTGGGAAGGAGGAAGAGTGAGGATTAAAACAGTTGCCGAGGCGGAAGCCTCTTTCAAAAAACACTCCTCTGTCCTGGGGGAAGATTCAGGAGGGGCAGGGGGGGGCACGGCCCCGCCCACTGGGGGCCTGGAGGAAGAGGTTGAAGACACAATTGCCAAGAGACTTAGATCTAAAAAATAACTTTGCCTTGATTTTTCTGAATAATATTGCATAATATCTGTATTTGGATTTTTGTAAATGACTGACAGCATAGAACTGAGAACTTAGGTATATGTACTTGCTTTCACTTTGTAGTGTTACGGAAAATGTTTTTTATTGTTATTAATGTATTTTGAAGTCCCGGAAGGGCCGACGACTTTGACGTGAATGCTCTCAAAATTTCTTTGTATCCCTTACCCCATCCTATGGAAAAATGTAAAACCAATAAAACTTTTTCAAAAAAAAGAAAAAAAGAAAAATCAAACTATGGATGGCAATATCGGAACTTATCTAGATAAAATCCAATTACAGGAGGTTTCGCATAATGTAAAGAAAATATTGGACTCAGAGATTACCGTAGTAGTCATTTAAAAGTTATTTAACGAGGTTTTGACAGAAGGTAAAATCCCCCAAACTTGGACAGAGGCCTATATATCCTTGATCCCAAAGGATGATTCAGAGCGTACCCTAATAAAGAATTATAGACCTATTTCTTTACTAAATACGGATTATAAGATTTTCTCATCAATTCTGGCGAGTAGATTGAAAATCTTTCTAAGGGGATTTATACGCCCAGATCAAAATGGGTTTCTACCAAATCGACAAATAAGGGACAACCTTAGAATAGTAATAAATACTCTAGAATATTATGAACAGCACCCCAGCAAATAATTGGTTGTGGTGTTTCTTGATGCCCAGAAAGCCTTCGATATAGTAAACTGGGAAATTTTACTATGCCAATTGTCTAAAATGGGATTTGGGCCCATCTTCAAGAGAGCTATACAAACAATTTAAATGGTGCAATCTGCCCAAGTACTATTCAATAGAGAAATGACTGGGAAAATTGATATACAAAGAGGTACAAGACAGGGATGCCCCTTGTCACCTCTGTTGTATTTTGACTCTTGAACCCTTACTGATTAAAATTTGACAGAATAAGGATATAAAGGGATTAACTATAAAGGATCAGCAATATAAACTTCAAGCATTCACTGATGATCTTGTCTTTATTTTGGAAGATCCATTGAAATCGGGCCCCAAACTATTGGATGAAATTACTGGTTTTGGAGAAGTAGCTGGCTTAAAAATTAACCGAGATAAAACTAAGTTCCTGCTCTATAAGACGGAAGGGGACTCTGTAAAAGGTATTATGATTGCTTCGGGGAAGAACGTTGGCCGAATGATAGAACCAATGGAATGGGAACAAATTGGGACCAAAAACACTAAACTCGCATTAGCGACGGCATTTAAAGAAAACATTTACAAAATGATTTATAGATGGTACCTTGCCCCAGCAAGGATTTCCAAAATGTTCCCTGCTACATCTTATAAACATTGGAAATGTGACTCTGCCAGGGGCACCTTCTTTCACCAGTGGTGGACCTGCCCAAAGGTTAAAAGGTACTGGAAGTCAAAGGAAATCCCAACGAACCAACAGATCCTGGAAAAGATTCTAAGATATGCAGAAGCGGACAGGATGACACATATTCTTAAAGGGAAAAGTGAATCACTTTTTAATAAAAGTTGGGATTTCTGGTATCTATGGCTGGGAAACAGAATGTTGGATTTTAATGGGAGTAGTGGTTAAGATTTAGTCAATAATTCTTTTTGAATCTTTTTCTCTATATAAACTTTAATAAACAGCTATTATTAGAAGTGTAGGAGAAATATTGATAATTAGCGATTTATAAGACGTTTATAAGACCTATCAGCTTGGAATGAATTAGACTAAAATTGGAGGAGGTATTAAACTCCTCAGTCTTTGTTTCAATGTTTATGTGAATTATTGTTTAATAGAAATTTATTTTAAGGAAAATATATATATATTAAGTTTGGAACTTTGAAACGCCACCCCCAGAACCCATCAGAGAAAATAAACAAGCAAAGGCAACAACGGAAAGAGGAGAGACGAGGAGGGAAAGGAAGAAAGGGTAAAGTAGAGAAAGTAAGGGTGGGGAATTAAGAGTAGGGGAGAGAATAAGAAAGAAGAGAGGAGAGAAAGAGAGAGGAAAGAGAGGGGGAAAAGGGAGAAGAGAGGACAATTGAGATGAGGAAACGAAGGCAGAGAAGGGAGCTTGAGAAAGTAGGAGTGAGGCTGTTGCAAAATAAGATGGAGACGCGGGGTGGCAAGAAAGCGATCCAAACTGTATCATATAGTATATATGTAAGAATGTGTATAGAGATTAATGAATAGATAAATATTAAATAGTATTTATAAGAATGTATATCAATGAATGTTTTTGAAATGGGAATAATAATAATAATAAAAGAATTTGAATTAAAAAAAAGAAAAGAAAACCTCGATGTGGGTATTAGGTCAAAAATCCAATGAAGTTGACTTTCATAGCTGTAAATGAGTGGAGTGTCTTTGTCATTGGATCTAAAGCTCTTTGGAAGTCTAGGATATTCTGGGGATTCCTCATGCAAGCTCTATATCCGAGCTTCATATCCACAACTTTTCAAGAGCCGAACAGAGCAGTAATGGACACTAAGACAAGAGGGCCCGCACAGAGAGGGCTTTCAACTTGGGTGTCCTCCTGGACTCATGGCTGTCTTTAGACAATCATATGACAGCCATGGCCAGTGGGGCTTTTTATCAGGTTCGCTTGATTCGCCAGTTGCATCCCTTTCTGGATCATGACGCTCTACGCATGGTCACTCAAGCCCTCGTCATCTCCTGCCTGGACTATTGTAATGCTCTCTACATGAGGCTGCCCTTGAGGTGCACTCGGAGGATCCAGTTGGTACAGAATGCGGCCGTGTGGTGGATTCTGGGAGCCTCGAGATGCTCCCACATTACACCTCTCCTGCGCGAGCTGCACTGGCTGCCTGTGGCTTTCCGGGTGCACTTCAAGGTGCTAGTAACCATTTTTAAACCGCTCCATGGCATGGGACCTGGTTACTTGCAAGACCGCCTTCTGCTACCAAATACCTCTCACCGACCAGTTCGCTCCCACAGTGAGGGCCTCCTCAGGACACCGTTGACTAAACAATGTTGGCTGGTGACCCCCTGTGGCAGCCCCTGCCCTCTGGAATGACCTGCCCCCCGACCTATGTACGACCACTGACCTACGCCTCTTCCATTGGGCCTTGACAACGCATTTATTCCATGCAACTGGCCTGGTGTAGTTTTTAATAATAATAATAATAATAATAATAATAATAATAATAATAATAATAATAATAATAATAATAATAATAATAATAATAATAATAATAATAATAATAATAATTTTAATTTGTTGACCGCTCCTCTCCCCACAGGGACTCGGAGCGGTGCACAGGGAAAACTAAAACAATAAATATGCAAACACATTAAAAAGCAAATTAAACATATACCTGTGCTAAAATACCCCATTGAAATACTAAAATTCCCAGTTAAAACAACTAAAACCCCATAGAGAGAGACTACCCTGGGCCGGCCAAGCAGAAAAGATGTGTTTTTAGTTTTAGACGGAAGGAGCGGAAGTTCGTGGTCGTTCTAATGTCGGGGGGAAGGTCGTTCCAGAGGGCTGGGCCCACCACAGAGAGAGCCCTTCCCCTGGGTGTCGCCCATTGACAGAGTCTAGCGGACGGTACCCGGAGAAGTCCCTCTCTGTGGGAGCGAATCGGCCGTGAGGATGTATGAGGCAGGATTCGATCCCGCAGATAGCTAGGTCCTGAGCCAATTTTAATCGATTTTAGTTGATTTTAGTTAGTTTTATTTGGTTTTTAGAACAGGCCCCCAATTTAATGCTATTTTAATGTATTTTATATATTGATGTTTTTTACCATTTTATTGATGCCTGTTCACCGCCCTGAGTCCCACAAGGGAGAAGGGCGGTATACAAATTTAATAAACATTAAACATTAAGATATATTTACTCTTTATTCACCTGTCTCTTCTTCTTCTTTTCACAGTGAATGCCAACTACTGTGTCCCCATGAAAGTGAACACAACTTTCACCTTTGCTCCTGCCCTCTTGGCTACATTGACCTTGAAAGACCAATCTCTGGATTGCAAGACAGATGTTGAAGACAGTAATGAAATGATTTTCTAATAGGGATGCCATAGATATGGATGGGGATACTCTGTCTGGTATTATTGAGATTCAGAAAGCATTGCAAGCCTTTGAAATGAACAGGTAGAGCATTTCCAGGAAAATGTACGAAATCATGTGGCTCAGTACAGAAGAAAACTGTACAAACATTAGGACGTGTTGTATCACAGCTTCACTTTCCATGGGGCAAGTTAACTGAGATAACTGAAATTAAAACATTCCTTCTCTCAAGACTGACCATTAATCACAAACAACAAAAAGCCATAAGCATGAATATTAATAAAAAGCCCTAGTCAATTCTAACAGAACCTGAACAGTATCAACTTCTTCACATAGAAATGTAGGCAGCTTCTTTTAAAACACTGAACAATTATTTCTAAGCTTAAATGTAAGTAAGAGTCCACATTTATTTTATTACTCTTTATACAATACAATACAATACAGTACAATAGCAGAGTTGGAAGGGACCTTGTAGGTCTTCTAGTCCAACCCCCTGCATGGGCAGGAACCTTATAGTGCCCCATGCGGCCACTAGGTCCTCAGTCGAGTCGCGGGGCAAGTCCACAGGAATTGTCCCAAGCTCCCTTTGGAACCTTATCGGGTCCATCAGGAGCCTGGGGCAGAACCATATAGGAAGGCAGTGAGTGAGGTGAGGTGCGGCGATCGGAAAGTCGAGCCGAAGGAGAGCGTGATCTGTCCATGACAGGGGTGTGATGGCTAGATCCCCTATTTCCAGATCACTACTCCACTGTCCCGAGACGAAGATTAGGTCCAGGGTGTGTGAACCCTCGTGGGTAGGGCCCACAACTACTTGGGTAAGGTCCATGGCTGTCATGGAAGCCATGAACTCCCGAGCTACCCCAGAGGTTTCGCCTGCTGACGGCAGGTTAAAGTCCCCCATGACCAAAAGTCTGGGGGTCTCAACCGCCGCCTCGGCTATCACCTCTAGGAGCTCGGGCAGGGCTGTTGTTGCATAGCGAGGAGCCAGGTATACAACTAACATGCCCAACTGCCTCCCTAGGCCCCATTTCACAAGGAGGGACTCGCACCCGGTCGTCTGAGGGATCGTGGTCTCCTTTGGCTCAAGACCTTCCCTAACCATAATCGCCACCCCCCCACCCCTCCCTAGGGCCCTATGCTGATGGAAGGCTCGGTATCCTGGTGGGCACATTTCTACGAGGGGATGTCCGCCCTCGTGGCCCAACCAGGTTTCCGTAATACCCACTAGGTCCGGGTCCCCCTCTGACACAAGGTCATGGATGAGGGGGGCTTTTTGTACCACGGACCTGGCATTGCATAACATCAGCCTAGGGCCCCGGGTCTGTGGTCCTTGCCCTCCTAGTCTGCGATGGGAGCTTGGGGGGTTGGAGTGCCTGACCGCCCGCAACCAGCGGCCACAGTCATCCAACTGGTAATGTCCACCCCGTCTCCCCCCGCACCTCCCCCTCCCCAATGGTGGACCTGTCCAATAATTACTCAAATTTGGAAAAAAATACAAGTCTGGCTCCTGGAAATAATAGGTACCAATTTCCCCCTCAAACCAGATCTATGTCTCCTGGGTATTAAGCCAAACGAAATTCAAAATCAAGATTGGTATCTTTTCATACATATTATAACAGCGACTAGGATGGCCATTGTGCAACCCTGGAAAGATACCAACCCACCAACAGAGCGTCTAATTATATCAAAAAAGTGTAATTGCGCAGAATCGAATAAGCTAACATATATCCTAAAAGACAAGTCAAATTCAATCTATGCCCAATCCTGGGAAAAATGGTATACATGGTATAATAAGAGAATAATGGATACCAAAGAAATTAATTAGATAAAATAATTGTGAAATATATATGCGGAATAAACAAGGTGACAGTGAACTTGAGACAATTTCATAGATATATATGTAGTCATCTATGCACATCTGTAAATAATAACTGTACTTAAGCTGGGACAAACATAAATCTTAAATTAGGGGAGTAGCTATACCCCCGGTATGTCCTCTTCCTTTCTTCCCCTTTCACTTCTTCTCTTCTTTCTGCCCTTTCTTTTTCCTTTTTTTTGTTTTCTTTTATGTATGTCCTTATTACCCCATCCTATATTTGTTAAGTGTTTGATTTTATATTTATATTAATAAACATTATTTTTCAAAAAAACAAACAAAAAATGAATGTTTTTGAAATGGGAATAATAATAAAAAATTGAATTCAAAAAAAAGAAAAGAAAACCTTGATGTGGGTATTAGGTCAACACTCCAATGAAGTTGACTTTCATAGCTGTAAATGAGTGGAGTGTCTTTGTCATTGGATCTAAAGCTCTTTGGAAGTCTAGGATATTCTGGGGATTCCTCATGCAAGCTCTATATCTGAGCTTCATATCCACAACTTTTCAAGAGCCGAACAGAGCAGTAATGGACAGAAGAATTAACACTAAGACAAGAGGGAAATAAAGACTAAAATCAGAATCCAAAATCCTAAGGAGTTCACCATTCACAGTCAAGATCTCTGTCCAAAACACCCAGCAGAATATTCTAATACCAGGTTATTTCCTAGCAAGCCGGGATCCATGGTAATAATGGAGATAAATATATCACAGCAAGATCTGCTTTATAAGCCAGATTATTTTTCCTCCTTACTGTCTTAAAAGATACAGACATAGCAATCAATTAAACCATAACCCATGCTTCAAATTTTGGCTTCACATTGGATTTATTTGGGCTGCTGCAGGAAGATGGGCAGAAATTGATTCCTCTGGTTAGAGGGAGCTCCCTGAAGTTGCAAGAAACCTACAATTCTGTAGAAGAAGATGGTACCTTGAAAAAATGGATCTAAATATCATGCCTACCGTCTTGAAAGAGGCGGTGGTAAGACCCCTCCTCAAAAAGCCCTCCCTGGATTTGGCTGTTTTAGCAAACTACCATCCTGTCTCCAACCTTCGCTTTTTGGCAAAGGTTGTTGAGAGTGTGGTGGCGCGACAGCTCCCCCAGCACCTGGAGGAAACTGTCTATCTGGACTCGCGCCAGTCCAGCTTCTGGCCTGGGCACAGCTCGGAGACGGCATTGGTCACGTTGGTGGATGATCTCTGGAGGGCTCGGTATAGAGGTTGTTCCTCTATCCTGGTCCTGTTAGATCTTTCAGCGGCTTTTGATACCATCGACCATGGTATCTTATTGCGCCGGCTGGAGGGGCTGGGGCTGGGGGGCACTATTTTACGGTGGTTCTCCTCCTACCTGTCTGACCGGTCACAATTCATGTTGGCAGGAGGGCAGAGGTTGACAGCGAGGTACCTCATGTGTGGGGTGCCACAGGGGTCGGTCCTCTCGCCCCTTCTGTTTAACATCTATATGAAGCCGTTGGGTGAGATCATCCGTAGTTTCGGGGTAGAATTCCATCAGTACGCGGTTGACACCCAGCTGTACATTTCTACCCCAGACCACTCCAACGATGCCGTGGAAATGATGTCCCGGTGTCTGGAGGCCGTGCGAGTCTGGATGGGGAGGAACAGGCTTCGACTCAACCCATCCAAGACCGAGTGGCTATGGCTTCCAGGGTCACGATACAGCCAGTTGGTGCCATCTCTGGCCATTGGGGGCGAATCATTGGCCCGCACAGAGAGGGCTCGCAACTTGGGTGTCCTCCTGGACTCACGGCTGTCTTTAGACAATCATATGACAGCTGTGGACAGTGGGGCTTTTTATCAGGTTCGCTTGATTCGCCAGTTGCATCCCTTTCTGGATCGTGACACTTTACGCATGGTCACTCAAGCCATCATCATCTCCCGCCTGGACTATTGTAATGCTCTCTACATGAGGCTGCCCTTGAGGTGCACCCGGAGGATCCAGTTGGTACAGAATGCGGCCGTGCGGGGGATACTGGGAGCCTTGAGATGCTCCCACGTGACACCTCTCCTGCGCGAGCTGCACTGGCTGCCTGTGGCTTTCCGGGTGCGCTTCAAGATGCTAGTAACCACCTTTAAACCGCTCCATGGCACGGGACCTGGTTACTTGCAAGACTGCCTCCTGCTACCAAATACCTCCCACTGACCAGTTCGCTCCCACAGAGAGGACCTCCTCAGGGTGCCGTCGGCCAAACAATGTCGGCAGCCCCTGCCCTCTGGAATGACCTGCCCCCTGACCTATGTACAACCACTGACCTACGCCTCTTCCGTCGGGCCTTGAAAATGCATTTATTCCATGCAACTGGCCTGGTGTAGTTTTTAATCGATTTTAGTTGATTTTAGTTAGTTTTATTTGGTTTTTAGAACAGGCCCCCAATTTAATGCTATTTTAACGTATTTTATATATTGATGTTTTTTACTGTTTTATTGATGCCTGTTCACCGCCCTGAGTCCCAGAAAGGAGAAGGGCGGTATACAAATTTAATAAACATTAAACATTAAGGTATGTCTACTCTTTATTCACCTGTCTCTTCTTCTTTTCACAGTGAATGCCAATTACTGTGTCCTCATGAAAGTGGACACAACTTTCACCTTTGCTCCTGCCCTCTTGGCTACATTGACCTTGTAAGACCGGTCTCTGGATTGCAAGACAGATGTTGAAGACAGTAAGAAAATTGTATTTTGTATTTTAAATGTATCACAGCTTCACTTTCCATGGAGCAAGTTAACTGAGATAACTGAAATTAAAACATTCCTTCTCTCAAGACTGACCATTAATCACAAACAACAAAAAGCCATAAGCATGGATATTAATAAAAAGCCCTGGTCAATTCAAATGCCTTTCTAACAGCACCTGAACAGTATCAACTTCTTCACATAGAAATGTAGGCAGCTTCTTTTAAAACACTGAACAATTATTTCTAAGCTTAAATGTAAGTAAGAGTCCCCATTTATTTTATTACTCTTTACTTTACTTAACCTGATTACCAAATACCAAGTCAGTTTGTAACTGAGGTTTCCTCATTACCGTTGCTGTACCCATTCATTACACAAGGTAATTGTCCATTTCTTGGGTAATGGGTGGAGTTCAACATTATTTTCAGGTTTCAAGGCACTTTTAGAGATGCAACCGACTTCCAGATCGTCCTCATTAACTACTTTTTTGTGGTACTTGAGCAAAAACTCACATTAAAAAATATTGTTTTTCTTTCTTTCCAGAGTTACCAATTTTATCATTTTCAGTGTCACTTGGTCGGCTACAATTTAGGGTACATGCAGTTAATTGATTTCTAATTTTACATGTTCATCTTTTATGAGGTCCTTCAGCAGGCCATTCAAAGGAGAGGAGATCATCTGTAGTCCACAGAACTAGGCTTCCACCCTCTATTGCAGATACAGAGAAGAAGAGAATATAGAGTAGCCTAACACACCCTCAAATATTTTCCCTTTATTATAGCAGTTCCCTTGCAGTTGAATTTAAAAAGTCAGTGGGAAAAATGCATGACTATATTTTATTTATTTATATGTTCACTTATTAAGTTTGTTCGCTGCACTTCTTGCTGCAATCTTCCTTTAGCTAGAAGCCCAAAACTATAGGTATCCTAGGCAAATGTTGAACCGTCATATTTATTTTTAGAAACTAGGATGGCTATAAAACTAAGCCTGAATATTTTCTTTCAGGAACACAGTTTTTAACTTACTATGACACTCAGGGTATGGGAAAATGGCTAGTGCTTCACTTTGAAATCATCTCTAAATCTCTATAACATCCATGGCAAGTGGATGTGACAGTTCAGAACCAACCAACATAATTTACAGACTAACCAAGTTGGAAGGCAGTTTCCACCAGCTCCCTCCAACGGCCACCGAGGCGCGCCCTCCAGGCTGCCCGCCACACGGGGCTGGGAGGGAGGCGGGCGCGCAGTTCCCGGATGGCCCCAGTGGGACCAGGCAGCCGCAGCTCCCCCCCCCAGCCGCTCACTACAGGGGGAGGCAGCCGCAGCCCCCCCCCCCAGCCGACATGCTGGGCCCTCCGCTGCCTCCGGGGAGAGGGAGGGATGGAGGGAGAGAGGAAGAGCCACACCCGAAGGGCCAAAGAGCCGCTTGTGGCTCGTGAGCCGCGGTTTGCCGACCGCTGTCCTATACCATTCCTGACAAATGGGTTTCCAAAATATTCTTTAAAATCTCCAGTGACAGAGCATGTAAAACCTCTGGAGCCAAGCTGTTCCACCAGTTAATTGTCCACACCCTCAGGAAATTTCTCTTTTATTATAGGTTGGATCTCTTTCTGATATGTTTCAATCCATTACTTCTTGTCCTCAGTTCTTTGGATATTAGGCTGACCCCCTCTTCGCTGTGACCACCTCTCAAATATTGGAGGACGGCTATCATGTCACCCCTAGTCCTTCTCTTTATTATTCTGGACAAACTTATTTTTTTTCAGTCCTTCATCCTATGTTTTAGCTTCTAGCCTCCTAATCACCTTTATTGCTCCTTTCTAAAGTTTCTATCCTGGTGACCAAAAGGATACAGTATTCCAGGGATTTTCTTAGCAAAGAAGTATAAAGTGGTACTAACATTTCATGTGACCTTGATAAAATCTCTCTCTTGAAGCAGCCTTGGCTTTTTTGGTTGCTCTATCACACTTCTGGCTCATATGTTAATGGGTGTTCACTAGCCCTCTGAAATCCCTCTCGTGGGGACTGCTATTGAGCCACGTATCACTTCTTCTATACTTGTGCATTTGGTTTTTCCTGCCTAGGTTTAAAGGCATATTGTTCTCACTGCTAAAATCTAGAGTTGAGTAATAAAAGGATGGCCCTATGAGATCCTCTATAGATGAAGCAGCAGGAAACATTCAATAGAACCAACACTTAGAGAATACACAGCTTTTAGAACCCAGCTTTCCTTCTCAATTTCAGTTAATCTTCTGTGTCCCCCGGGACTCCTTATAACTCTTCATTAAGGCTACGGGAATATTTCCAACACTAGATATACGTGCTATCTTCAGGGAAATAGAAATCACCTGCATGAGATGGAGAAACTACAATGAAAGCCAAAGAAGCCGATGTTTCATCTGAGTACCACAAACACCCACCAAAAAGCAGACCTGCTGTTTCCCAAAACCCACCCATAAAAATGTGTCAGACCCAGATTTCTACCATTGGGTTCTAAAGGCTTTTCCAAAACTCCAGCTGCTAGTGAATGTGGCTGAGCATTATTGTCGTGGACTGGTAGAGTTTGGGCAGCAATTCAGTCAGGAATTTTCTTTCTTCCATTACGACATTGAAAGTCCTGAGCCTCCAATCTTTTACTACCATAGCAGATTAGCGTTTGAACTAAGTCTGTTGGTCTTTCGAGGACTTTTGCAACATCAAACCCACAGGAGTGTTTCAATACAAGGAAGAGGCACTACTGCCTTATGTAATAACTGTAAAAATAACCTACCTAAGAATATTTGCAATAGTTCACTGAGGTGATATGATGCAATCATTATAATTCTATAAATAGAGAGCTGTGTCTGTCCAAGGACTAAGATCTGCTCCCGACCAATCCCAGCATGAAGATCCTTTATCTGCTCTTCGCAGTTCTTTTCCTTGCATTCCTGTCTCAACCAGGTAAGAAAAAAAATTAGTCATAATTTAACCAGGATTGATAACTCACTTCTTTCTAAACAAGCATGAATATCACTGAAGGCAGGAAAATCTTCAGCATCTTCTTTTTGTTTTACTTTATAGAAATAGCTTTGAACTAGGTGGGCTATTGACAACATGAACATCCAAACATTTGAAAAACCTGCCATTGATTTTTCTTTTGTAGTAAATTATCAGGCATTGAGGAGCGGCTGGAAAATTAATTCATGGATTCACTATTCTCCAAAGAACTTTATTAGGGATTTTGTTGCTGTAGTTTGTTTTTGTTGATTTGCTTAAATTTAGTATTGGCTTACCAACTTCTCACCAAAATGTGTTCTATTCGACTAAAGGGGCACATTAGAGAAACAGTTCAATCTAATGATTAAAGCAAAGAGCAACAAATCTTGGAAACTGAATTCCAGTCCCACCTTAGGCCTCAAAGGTGACTGGGTGAATTTGAATCAGTCTCTCCCTCTCCAGCAGAACCTTTTCACAGTCTTGGTGCTTTGAAAAAAACAATAGGATGAAAGACTATTAAATGAAACCTGGCTACATCTCTCTCTCTCTCTCTCTCTCTCTCTCTCTCTCTCTCTCTCTCTCTCTCTCTCTCTCTCTCTCTCTCTCTCTCTCTCTCTCTCTCTCTCTCTCTCTCCTCCTTCCCTCCCTCCCTCCCCCCTTCCCTCCCTCCTCCTCCTTCTCTCTCTCTCTTTCACCACCTTAAGTTATTTTTAAAAAATAAAGATGGGAAAAAATAAAAGATAGATATTAATCTTCTAGTGACTACATTTGTACTTAATGGGGCAGGGGGGAGAGAAGAAATTATAGCAAAATGTCATAAATACGCAGCATTTCAAGACCACAAAAGAAGAGTGATAGAAACATTAAGAGAAGAGGGAGAAAGACAAATGAAAACTACACTTTTCCTGAAGTTTTAAGGGAGTTAATCCTTCTCATTCAAGGTTTTCACCCAGCAATACCGGCCACTGTAACCCAGCATTATTTTCCAGCAAGAAAGGATCCATGTAATACTGGAGAGCAATTTATCACAGCAAGTGAACCAGAATATTTCTTCCTTCCTATCTTTTTTTTTTTTATATTGAAAAAGTTTTATTGGTTTTACATTTTTTAACAGGATAAGGTAATGGTTACAAAGAAATTTTGAGAGCATTCACGTCAGAGTCATCGGACCTTCCGAGACCTCAAAATACACATTAAAAAAGTTAACATAGAAAACATTTTCCATACCACTACAAGTTGAAAGCAAGTACATTTACCTAAATTCTCCCTTCCATGCTGTCAGACATTTACAAAAAGTCCGGATAGAAATATTATGCAAAATTGTTCAGGAAAAAATCAAGGCAAAGTTATTTTTTTGATCTAAGTCTTTTGGCTATTGTATCTTCTTTCTCTCCTCCCTGGCCCCCCGCAGGCGGAGCCGTGGCCCCCTCCGTCCCCCCTGGATCTTCCCCCAGGGCAGAGGAATGTTTTTTAAGAAAGGCTTCCGCCTCAGCAACTGTTTTAATCCTCACTCTTCCTCCTTCCCAGAACACCAGCATCCCTTCAGGTGTCATCCACTTGAACCAAATCCCGTGATCAAACAAGGTTTTAGACAAGAAGGAAAATTTCCTTCTTGAATCTCTAATTTTTCTAGGGATCTGCTTCAAGATAGTGACCGTTTCTCGATGATAAGTTAAAGGTTTCTCTCTCTGCGCTTTCAGGATTTCCTCTCTGGTTGACCTTCTAACAAATTTCACATGTATCTCTCTAGGCACTTCATTCATCCTGGCATATGCAGAATTAATTCTATAGGCTAGGTCAATGTCCCCCCTGATGTCATCCTTAGGTTTTTGTAAATAGTCTGCTAAAATTGTACTCATAAGATCAGGCAGGCATTCACCAGAATCCTCAAGAACATTCTGAAATCTCAAAAAATATGTCATTCTTTCCATATCTATCCTAGACACACGCCCATTTATTTCCCCCACCTCATTAGAAACATTTTTAATCTCTCCCTTAGCCCCCTCCAACCCTCCTTCCAATTCTTCATTCTTCTGTGTATTCTCCAACACTTGCTTCCGGGTATCCAATAGTTCCTTTTTGAAAGTACTATTTTCAGCCCTCTGGGCCTTTATTTCTGATATCAAAGTCTGCATAGAGGTTTCAAGAGAAGCCATCCTTTGTTCCAAATTTACAAGTGCTGCTTCTTGTGCCATGGTTAAAAGTTAGAGTCACTGCCACCAAGATGGCGTTTTCCGGGTGGGGCTGGTGGGGCAGATCAGGAGCTCAGTTCAGTTCAGGGCCGTGAAGTTGCAAACAATTCAGAAACCAAAAGAGACACAATTTCCCAAGTCAGCAAATAGTAATAACGAAGGTATTCCAAAGAAGAAATCACAAATCCATCAAGAATTTTTTTTTTCCAAAAATCCAGAGAGAGTCCTGCTTTCAAAGAGACGCTGGAAATTTTCCTTAGTTGAAATAATCAGGCAGGGACAAAGAGAAGCCACTTCCACCGCCCATCTCAGCCAGAGGGAGAGAGTAGCAAAAAAAGAATTTTTTAAAACTCAGCCAGACCTAGAAACAATGTTGCAAAAAGTCACATTCCACTTTCCCTTGTTAGAGACCGTCCGGAGTGAAAGTTTCCGCTTTCCCTTTGCAGAGAAGCCATTTTAACGTGCCGCTTAAATCCGAGGGTTTTTTTTTTTTAAATAAACACCCCCCTCCCAGTCCGTTCAGTCTGGCTGGCAGCAGGAAAAAAAAGTTTTTTAAAGACTCACTCTCTCCTCGCAGCTGAAGCCTCGGGAGTCCTTCTGACTGAGCCGATCAGCCCTCCTCATAATTGTGAATGGCGCCGTCTTCCTTGGGCGAAGGGAGAACCCCCCGCTAGCATGTTCTCCCTCACCTGAGCCGCGCCGGGAGCCGCTTCCTCCACCGCCGTGGGGGGCGCGCCCCCCGACGAGCCGGCCCTACGGGAGACCCTCAAACAAGAGGAGTCTCGCCCCCGTTGGGGGGCAGAAGAAGAAACAAAGCGGCGAGCGAGCGCTAGGCTCGCCCGTCGCCGCAGGAGCCGGAACCGGAAGTCTCCTCTTCCTTCCTATCTTAATAAATGTAGGCTTACCAGCAAATTCATCTCTGAACCAGACTTCATGCTTCAGTTAATAGCTGATTTTTTGAGATGCTGCAGGGAGACCCTGTAATTCTGTAGGAGAAGGTGGTGTCTTAGAAGGAAAAATGTATTTAAATATAACGGAATCTTTACTCGTCGTTTACCTGTCTCCTCTTTTTCTTTTCATAGGGAATGCCCAACCCCGCTGTCGTGCACAAAGAGGAATCTGCAGACCGAGAAGATGTCGTGGTGACGAAAATTGCCGTGGGCAATTGGACTGCAGACCGGGATGGAAGTGCTGCGTACGGTAAGAAAACTCTCCTCTAATAGAGATACTACAGTTGCAGTATATATTTAGATTCTCTGCCTGATATGGTTTCCATTCACAAAGCTTTCCAAATCATAGAATTTACTTTAAACTCACTTGGATCAACTTATTATTTTTTCTCATTTGTATAGCCACATTGGAAAATGATGCCATCTCCATTTACCACCCTGGACGACTTCAAGATATGGCCAATGACCTGAGATTACCGCCTGCTATCGCTTTATCTTTCTTTACATGAATCAAATTGCTATCTATCTAAGACTTATGCATTGAAGTAAAATTTGGCAAATATTTCTTGAAATAAAGCAAAATGAGCATTGCAGACATTGTGAAACTTCTTTAAAAAGGACCTGAAACAATATATTCCTGGGGGGGAGAGAGGGAGGGGGAGAGGCATCTCTATGCCTACACTTTCGTGTGAAAGTTGTTATCTGCTTTCCAACCACATCTTATGCTATAATTACACACAGTCTCCTTCCCCTTCTCTTTATTTATGCTAATGGTCCCTTTGCCACTGAGGTTTAAAAGCTGATATAGTTCTGAGCAACTGAGAAAAACACAAAACTCTTTTTTTCAAAGGGCTACAAAGTACTATGTTACACTCTCAGCTCAAAGACTAAACCTAAAGCATCCTCATTGAGAAATGAAGACTGGAGAAGTCTATGGTGCTTTGAAGAGAGTTGCCAAAAAGGCTGTGTGCCTTCTATGCAGTTTCCATCTTCCATAGAGTCTCAGGCGTCAGGGAAGAACTGAACTCCCTTTCTTCCTCCAGGTCAGGCTTTATACCAACAGAGCCTAATGTAAACTCCCTGTATGTATGTATGCTCAGCAGTTAACTATGCAAAATACTCATGGAAATGACTCAGCTATGAATCATTTGAAGTTTCTCATTGGGAGCTTGACAGTAGGTCTTCAAATGGGACCTAACACATGTTTGGTCAGATTCGGCACAGGTGGATCTCCAAATGCTCTCCAAATGCTCTCTCGGCATCTCTTGCGGCCCTTCATCACCTTCAGCTCCTCAAAGAACCAAGGGGCCAAGGTGGATCGGCGCCACGTGAGAGGCCGCAAGGGCCACAGCGGTCGCGTTATTCCAGGCAGCCACTCGGTCCTTGGTCAAGTCACGGGTCAGGTTCCCAGGTATTGGCCCAAGCTCTGTCTGGAACCTCTCTGGGTCCATCAGGAACCTGGGGCGGAACCATTTTGGTTTTTCCGGTTCCGCCTCCCTGCAGTAGTGAAGCGGTTGGAAAGTCTAGTCAAGGGAGAGAGTGATCTGTCCATGACAAGGGTGTAATAGTTACTTCCCCTAATCCCAGATCACTCCTCCACTGGCCGGAGATAAAAAAAAAGGTCCATCGTGTGACCCCCGGTGTGAGTGGGACCGTGAATTACTTGGGTCAGTTCCATGGCCGTCATGGAGGCCATGAAGTCCCGAGCCATCTCAGAGGTTTCACCTACCAATGGCAGATTGAAATCCCCCATGACTAAATAGCCTGGGAGTCTCAACTGCCATCTCGGCTATCACCTCGAGGAGCTCAGGCAGGGTTGCTGAGATGTAGAGGGGAGCCAGGTACATAATCAGCAAGCCCAACTGCCTCCCAGGGCCCCACTTCACACACAGGGCTTCACAGCTGGCTACCTGCGGCACAGCGGTCTCCCTCGGATCTAGGCCCTCCTTTACTATAACCGCCACCCCCCCCCCCACCCCAGCCTTGGGCTCGTGGCTGATAAAATGCCCGGTAGCCTGGTGGGCACATTTTGACGAGGGGCATTCCCCCCTCATGGCCCAGCCAGGTTTCCGTCACCCCTACCAAATCATGGATGAGGGGGGCCTTGTTGATAACGGTCCTCGCCTTGCACAGCATCAGACTTGGGCCCAGGTCCTGAGAACCCAGACCTCCTGAATTGCGAGAAGATCCACGGATACCAGAGCGCGCAACCGCTTGTAGACAGCGGGTGAGCACTCCCACAACGTGATATGGTCTCCAGCTCGCACCATGCCTACCCCTCCCATATACTATCCTGATGATATGGCCCTCTGTTAAATTGACCTCTGATTCCCCCCTGATAGTGGACCCTACGTCCTCCCCGTCGGGATCATAGGTTGGCCTGGACATAATACCCTGTGGGTTCCCCCCCCCCACTTCCATAGTTTCTGTTAACCCACCCTCTTCCCTGGAACCCCTTAAAAATCTAGCTAAAAATCTCCCTAAAAACCCTCTAAGCTTCCGCTTCCTCCACCTCTCAGGATTCACAAGTCCGTCATTGAGGTGGGCCCTTGTTAAAACTGAGGGCCAAACCTGCGAGAAAGGGGATTCTCGCAGGGCATGGAGGTCAGCTAAAGAGTACATTGAACACTATAGATATAATTCATTCCTTTTCATTTCAGGGGCCAGGCATTCCACGGTTATGCTGGAACATACACACACACACACACACACACAAAACAGACAGACAGACACCCCCCGAGGGGTGTTAAGAGTGTCTTACCCCCACAGTATTTTTTTCCATAGAGTAAGTCAGCTGTGTAGCAAGTTTGGTTGAAGTTGCTTGAGGCATTCCAGAGTTCTGCTTGATCATACATACATAATACATACAAACATACATACATGCACATATACATATATACATATATAAACATACATCCTTTTTAATATAGGAGAAGATAGATAGGTAGATAGATAGATAGATAGATAGACAGACAGACAGACAGACAGACAGACAGACAGACAGACAGACAGACAGACGCTGCGGAATGGAGATTAACAGAAATGAATTCTTTGGTCAGAGAGAATTTCCTGAATTCATAGCAATCCTGCAATTATGTAGAAGAAAGTGATGCCTTAGAAAGAAAAAAAATCTAAATAACAAAGTATCTTTACTTATCATTTCCCTGTCTACTATTTTTCTCTTCACAGGTAATGCAAAGCATCAATGTCATCGTCATAGAGGTCTCTGCTTATGTCGATGTGGAGGAAACACTGTGAACATTGGGAGATTGGACTGTAGGTTTGGGTAAACATGCTGATGACCCTAAGTAATCACTCCTCTAATAAACATGCCACAGATGTGGATTTGGATACCCTTGTTTGCCTTCCAAAGCCTTCCAAGGCATTGACCTGAAAAGGAACAGGTGTTTCAAAGGCAGAAAGAAGGGGAGGAGAGATTTTCAGGTTCAGATGATATAATTTATCTTAAACTCACTTTGATCAACCTATTAATTTATCTCATTTGTACATCTTTTTTGGAAAATAATGCCATCTCCATCTACCACCCTGGATGTCTTCAAGATATGGCCAATGACCTGTGATTATCACCTGCTATCGTTTTATCTTTCTTACACATGAATCAAATTGCTATCAGTTATTTGGCTGCTGAAGTTTTCCAGCTGATTTGGTAGTTTGAGCAGAAGTAGAAAAAAACCAAATGTAAACTATTAACTGAGACCCCACAATGGAACTTAAAAGACCCAGCCTATACTCATACTTTAGAATCTATTAAAGTTAATTTTTCAAGCTAAAAATCATGGGATAGTACTTAGAATAAAAATGCCTTTTGTCTGTTGACTCAGTATCAGCATAGGCTGGGTGTGGTTAAAAGAATGGACAACGTAGCAGGAGAAAATTTGCATAGGAGAGATCTCTTCCTGAACCATTCTCTTCGTTAAGTGGACAGACTGGCAGATGTATTCTATTAATTTTACTCACCAGCATAAAACAAATGGAAACACTGCAAAACAATAAAAGTACCAGAGAGTAGTTCAGATAGGATATATTAAAATCACACAGAGAGAGGAAGGGAAGGAGGAAATGCGCAACCAAATAAGAGGTACTATTACCGACACTGTTTCACCTCTGCTCATAAAGGGATGAGATCTAATAATATGCACCAGTGAAAATATAATTTGCAAAAGCAGAATGTGCACAAAAGTGTAAGAAACATAATCAGAAATCAAGTTGGTACCTTCCTAATTTTTCTCCCTCTCAAGTCTTGTTCACTTACTTTCCAATTCTCCTTTATTACAGTGCCTAAATTGAGAAAGGGATACAAATATTCAACTTACAACCAAATAATTTTACCTCATGGACACAAATATTCCTATAAATTCTTAAAAACTGAGTTATAAATCATAAATCCCTGAAATGACTTATAAAAATATAAATAGTAATTAACTTGTATGCCAAAACCAATTGTTTACAAATATTCACCGCCATTATAAAAAACCTGGCTATTATGTGGGATAGAGTCGCCTTCTTTGGAAGCTCTATCTCATATAAGTAGAAGAAAGTTAATATAAAGTACCTCAGGCTGATCTGAAGGAAAAGGTGATAAAAGAAACAAAAGGAAATGATAAACCTTCTTCCAGTATTGTAATAAAATGCACAATGTAACGGCACATGAAGAATGATATGAATCTGAACCCTTATCACAAGGGCAGGACTGGCTGGCCGTAGGAATATACGATATTTTTTGTAGTATAAGATGCTCCAAAGTATAGGATGCAGATTAGTTTTGGGGGACGGAAATAAGAAAAAGAAATTCTGCCTCTGCCTACCAGCATCCATTGATATTCATCTGGCTAGCATCTTTAGCAAACAGCCTGGTCAGCTTCAGCACATTATCACAACCTGACTCAGCATGAGCAGCTCATTGGTGGGTGAATCATCCTCCCAGAATACCCCCAATCGGCTGTTCCCAGAGGTGAACATTAACAATAGATTGGCTTGGTTGTGAGCACTTGCGTGATGGGAGAAAGATGCTGGAAATAAAATGGAGGCTGATTGGAAAGATCCCGGTTGCTCTGTTCATCAATAAATGGACCTTTATTAATGAGCAGATCCACCAGGGTTTGTGGTTCTGGTACAGCTGGCCAACCGCTTTTATGAGCACCTGGATTTTTATAAGTTTCAGAGATGATGCTAAGGGGGTTGTGCAATGTCTGAAATGCCCATCGGAGATTGTGCAATGTAGTGAGCTCTGTGTCTTCTGCTAAATGGTAGTGGGTTAATCCTGTTATGTGCTGAAGGATCCTTCTTAATCCCATCACCCTGGAGCTGAAGGCCTTTTGTTTTGTAGATAGGCTTTTGGTTCGCTTGGTTCTGAGCACTTGCGTGCTGGGAGAAAGATGCTGGAAATAAAATGGAGTCTGATTGGAAAGACCCAGGTGGCTCTGGTCATTCACCATGGTTTGTGGTTCCGGTGCAGCTGACCAACTGCTTTTATGAGTACCTGGATTTTTATAATTTCAGACAGGCTGCTAAGGGGATTGTGCAATGTCTGAAATGCCCTTAGGTGATTATGCAATGTACTGAGCTCTGTGTCTTCTGCTAAATGGTAGTGGGTTAATCCTATTCTGTCCTGAAGGATCCTTCTTAATCCCATCACCCTGAAGCTGAAGGCGTTTTGTTTTGTAGATAGGCTTTACCAATCTTTCTTAATATTTTCCAAAATGTCTTTTCCATTGCCAGCATGTCTCTGCACATGCACAGAGTAATATTTAGTCAAATGTGCATGATCCAGCAACGTGTGGCCAGCACGTGAGCGAATGAAGTGAGCTGTACATGTGCAAAGCGTGCATGCAGCAAACCAGTACTAACCAGTTCAGGAAACCACATCTGAACCTAACCACTAGTACCCAACAACAAGATGCCATAACTATAAACACTAAAATAAAGCCCTAATCTTTTGAAATGCCTTTCTAACAATTGCTGAACAACATCAACTCCTTCAAATGGAAATTTTGCCAACTTCTTTTTCAACATTGGTCCTCAATCATTTCTAAGCCTAAATGTCAGCACTAGTCTCCACTTATTTCATTATAGTTTACATTATTTAATTTGATTACCAAACAGCATGCCAGTTTGTATGAGGTTTCTTCTGTACCATTGCTGCAACCACTTTATTACAGACAGTTATTCTCCATTTCTTGAGTAATAGCAGGTGTTCAACATTATTTAGAGGTTTCAGGGCACTTTTAGAGATGCAACTGACTTCCACAGTCTCCTCATTAACTGTTTTCTGTGCTTCTTGAAAAATCTACCTTATTAAATATTGATTTCCTTTTTTTTCAGATATGCCAATTTTACCATTTTCAGGTACACTGCTCTGCTACTATTTAGTAGTTATTTGTTAATGTGGCTAATTGATTTATAATTTTGCACGTTCACCTTTTATGAGGTCCTGTAGCAAGGCAATTGAAAGGGCAGGGTATCATCTGTAGTCCACAGAAATAGGCTTCCACCCAAAAGCTTAGGAGATGTGACCCAATAACCACCTTTTCCACTCATTGCCTGGAATGTACCCTTAATCCATTTCCTATCCATTGCCCACCACCAGCAAGGCTCAATAATTGTCATCATTGTGCCACTCTCATCGCATCTGCAGATAACCGCCCTGCCACCCTGTTTAGGGTGACCCACTCCCTCCTTCAACAGAGGGCGCGGGAAGCCCCTTTGCAGGGTAGAGCAGAGGAATTTGGGGAATATCTGCAGGATAAAATCGCTCAGATTCGGAGTGAGTTGGCCTCCATCGAAAGTCGCCCAGTGGGATTCCCCGAAGCAGATCTTGAGACAGTTTTGTGGGAAGAGTTTGACTCTGTTACTTCCGAAGATATGGACAGGTTATGTGGGCGACTGCGAGCTACCACTGGCATCCTGGGAGGTTACACGAGGCTGGCTCCAGGAGGTGGTCAACTCTTCCCTGAGTGAGGGGTTCTTGCCGGCCTCCCTTAAAGAGGCGGTGGTGAGACCCCTCCTCAAGAAGCCCTCTCTGGACCCAGCATTATTGGTATATTACCGTCCGTTCTCCAACCTTCACTTTCTGGCAAAGGTTGTAGAGAGTGTGGTGGCACAACAGTTCCCCCGTCATCTGGAGGAAATTGATTATCTGGACCCATGCCAGTCCGGCTTCCGGCCTGGGCACAGCACCGAGACGGCATTGGTCGCGTTGGTGGATGATCTCTGGAGGGCCAGAGATGGGGGTTATTCCTCCATCCTGGTCCTATTAGACCTCTCAGCGGCTTTTGATACCATCGGCCATGGTATCCTATTGCATCGGCTGGAGGGGTTGGGGGTGAGGGGCACCGTGTTACGGTGGTTCTCCTCCTACCTCTCCGGTCGATCGCAATTTGTGTTGGCAGGAGGGCAGAGGTCGACCTCAAGACCCTTCACTTGTGGGGAGCCTCAGGGTTCGGTCCTCTCGCCACTCCTGTTCAACACATATATGAAGCCGCTGGGTGAGATCATCCGTGGTTTTGGGGTAGAGTAACACCTCTACGGTGATGATACACAACTGTATATATCTACCCCAAACCACCCCAACGATGCCGTAGAGGTGATGTGCCATTGCCTGGAAACCGTGCGGGCCTGGATGGGAAGGAACAGACTCAGACTCAACCCGTCCAAGACCGAGTGGCTGTGGTTTCCGGCATCCTGGTACAACCAGTTGACTCCATCACTGGCCATAGGGGATGAAGCGCAAACTCAGGGGGTTCCTTTTTAATTTTTTAATTCGGATTTTAGGGGGTTCCAGGGAGGAGGGAGGGGATAGTCACGTGGAGGGACGCCAAATTATAAGGCCGGCCAGCGGAAGTAGAGAAATGGAGGAGGGGGGAGGGGGGTCATTTCCACTGAGGTATTCTCCATCAATTCGGTCTTGGGGAGGGGCAGGGGCGGTGGGAGACGGGATGGACATCGGTTGGAGGACCGTGGCCGCTGGTTACAGGCGGTCACGCGCTCCGACCCCCCATGCTCCCATCGCAGACTAGGTGGGCAAGAACCACAGACCCGGGGCCCTAGGCTGATGCTATGCAACGCCAGGTCCGTGGTACAAAAAGCCCCCCTCATCCAAGACCTTGTGTCAGAGGGGGACCCGGACCTGGTAGGTATTACGGAAACCTGGTTGGGCCACGAGGGAGGACATCCCCTCGTAGAAATGTGCCCACCAGGATACCGAGCCTTCCATCAGCCTAGGGCCCTAGGGAGGGGTGGGGGGGTGGTGATTATGGTTAGGGAAGGTCTTGAGCCAAAGGAGACCACGATCCCTCAGACAACTGGGTGCGAGTCCCTCCTTGTGAAGTGGGGCCTAGGGTGGCAGTTGGGCGTGTTAGTTGTATACCTGGCTCCTCGCTATACAACTACAGCCCTGCCCGAGCTTCTAGAGGTGATAGCCGAGGCGGCGGTTGAGACCCCCAGACTTTTGGTCATGGGGGACTTCAACCTGCCGTCGGTAGGCGAAACCTCTGGTGCAGCTCGGGAGTTCATGGCTTCCATGACAGCCATGGACCTGACCCAAGTAGTTGTAGGCCCTACCCACGAGGGCAGACGCACCCTGGATCTAATCTTCGTCTCGGGACAGTGGAGTCGTGATCTGGGAATAGGGGATCTAGTCATCACACCCCTGTCATGGACAGATCACGCTCTCCTTCGGCTCGACTTTCCGATCGCCGCACCTCACTGCGGGGAGGCGGAACCGGACATTCCTATATGGTTCCGCCCCAGGCTCCTGATGGACCCGATAAGGTTCCAAAGGGAGCTTGGGCCAATTCCTGTGGACTTGCCCCGCGACTCGACTGAGGACCTAGTGGCCGCATGGTTAAGTGCGGCCACGGGGGCCTTGGACCGAGTCGCGCCCTTGCGGCCTCTCTTGCGGCGACGAACCGCCTGGGCTCCTTGGTTTAGCGAGGGGCTTAGGGAGATGAAGCGCCACAGAGACGCCTAGAGAGCAGATGGAGATCTTCTCGCTCCGAAGCCGACCGAACACTAGTGAGAGACCATATTAGGACTTACTTAGTGGCGATAAGAGTGGCCAAACGTGAGTATTGTGCCACTCTTATTGCATCCGCAGATAACCGCCCTGCCGCCCTGTTTGGGGTGACCCGCTCCCTCCTTCAACAGAGGCCGCGGGAAGCCCCGTTACAGGGTCGAGCAGAGGAATTTGGGACTTATCTGCAGGAGAAAATCACTCGGATTCGGAGCGAGCTACCCTCCATCGACAGTGGTCCAGTCGAGAGGGCCGAGGCTGCTCTTGTGATACCATCTTGGGAGGAGTTTGATTTTGTTACCACCGAGGATATGGACAAGTTGTCAAAGAGACTTAGGGCTACCACATGTTTATTGGACCCGTGTCCCTCCTGGCTTGTACTGGCATCCTGGGAGACGACACGAGGCTGGCTCCAGGGCATTGTCAACGCATCTTTGAGTGAGGGGTCCTTGCCTGCTGTCTTGAAAGAGGCGGTAGTAAGGCCCCTCCTCAAGAAGCCGTCCCTGGATCCAGCATTATTAGAGAACTATCGTCCTGTCTCCAACCTCCACTTTCTAGTGAAGGTTGTTGAGAGTGTGGTGGCTCAACAGTTTCCGCGACACTTGGAGGAAGTTGATTATCTAGACCCGCGCCAGTCCGGCTTCCGACCCGGGCACAGCACCGAGACGGCATTGGTCGCGTTGGTTGATGATCTCTGGAGGGCGCGGGATAGAGGATATTCCTCTATCCTAGTCCTATTAGAGCTCTCAGCGGCTTTTGATACCATCGACCATGGTATCCTATTGCACCGACTGGGGGGGTTGGGGCTGGGAGGCACCGTTTTGCGGTGGTTCTCATCCTACCTCTCTGGTCGGTCGCAATATGTGTTGGCAGGGGGGCAGAGGTCGGCCTCGAGACCCCTCTTATGTGGGGTTCCTCAGGGGTCGGTCCTCTCGCCCCTACTGTTCAACACATATATGAAGCCGCTGGGTGAGATCATCCGTGGTTTTGGGGTGGGATATCATCTGTACGCTGATGATACTCAGTTGTACATATCCACCCCAGACCACCCCAACGATGCCGTCGAGGTTATGTCCCGGTGCTTGGAAGCCGTACGGATCTGGATGGGTGGTAACAAACTCAAGCTCAACCCGTCCAAGACTGAGTGGCTGTGGCTTCCGGCACCCCGGTTCAGCCAGATTACTCCAACTCTGGCCATTGGGGGCGAAACACCGGCCCCCGTGGAGAGGGCGCGCAATTTGGGTGTCCTCCTGGATTCCCGGCTGTCTATGGAAGATCATGTGGCAGCCGTGGCCAGGGGGGCGTTTCATCAGGTACGCCTGATGTGCCAATTGCGCCCCTTACTGGGCCGGGGTGCCTTACGCACAGTCACTCAAGCACTTGTCACCTCTCGACTCGACTACTGTAATGCTCTCTACATAGGGCTCCCCTTGAGGTGTACCCGAAAGCTGCAGCTAATCCAGAACGCAGCCGCGCGGGTGATTACGGGAGCCCCCAGATGCTCCCACATAACACCGATCCTGCGCGAGCTGCACTGGCTTCCTGTGGTCTTTCGGGTGCGCTTCAAGGTCTTGACGACCATCTTTAAAGCGCTCCATGGCTCGGGGCCTAGTTATATGCGAGACCGCCTCCTGCCCCATACATCCCTCAGACCGATACGCTCCCACAGAGAGGGCCTCCTCAGGGTGCCGTCGGCTGGACAATGCCGACTGGCGACACCCAGGGGAAGAGCCTTCTCTGTGGCGGGCCCTGCCCTTTGGAACGACCTACCCCCTGAACTCCGCACCATCTCTGACCTCCGCCTCTTCCGCAAGTGTCTGAAGACACACCTATTCCACCTAGCCGGCCTAGCGTAACCTCCATACTGATTATTAGATAGTTTTAAATTTGGGATTTTAATTCGGTTTTTAGCGCAGGGTTTATTTATTAGAATAAGTATTTTAAATTTTGATATATTTTATATATTTTGTATCTATTTTAACATCCCTGTGCGCCGCCCTGGGTCCATTTGGAGAAGGGCGGGGTATAAATTTAATAAATAAATAAATAAATAAATCTAACCCATGTGGATGGGGCACACAACTTGGGCATCCTCCTTGATACACGGCTGTCCATGGAAGATCAAGTGACGGCCGTGGCCAGGAGGCCGTTTTACCAGGTTCGCCTGGTCCGCCAGTTGCGTCCCCTATTGGATCGGGGTGCCCTCTGCACAGTCACTCATGCCCTCGTGACATCCCGACTGGACTACTGCAATGCTCTCTACATGGGGCTCCCCTTGAGGTGCACCCGAAGGCTTCAGCTTGTCCAGAATGCAGCCGCGCAGGCAGTTATGGGAGCCTCCAGGTTTTCCCATGTAACACCGCTCCTGCGCCAGCTGCATTGGCTGCCTGTCGTCTTTCGGGTGCGCTTCAAGGTGTTGGTTATCATCTTCGAAGCACTCCATGGCACGGGACCTAACTATCTGCGGGATTTCATCCTGCCCCATACATCCCTGCAGCCGATTCGCTCCCACAGAGAGGGACTTCTCTGGGTGCCGTCCACTAGGCTATGCCAGCGGGCGACGCTTAGGGGAAGGGCCTTCTCTGTGGCGGGCCCGACCCTCTGGAATGACCTTCCCCCTGAAATTAGAACAACCACGGACCTCCGCTCCTTCCAGCAAAAATTAAAAACACTTCTTCTGCTTGGCTGGCCTAGGGTAATTATACTGTTTTTAGGGGTTTTTAGGGTTTAGTTTTAGTTTTATATAGGCTTTTAGCGCAGGGTTAGTTTAATTCGTTTTAACATTGTACTTTTTTTGTGGTTTTAATTGTATTTTTAATTCCCTGTGCCCCACCTCAAGTCCCTTCGGGGAGAGAGAGCGGGTTATAAATTAAAAATTATTATTATTATTATTATTATTATTATTATTATTATTATTATTATTATTATTATTATTATTATTATTATTATTATTATTATTATTATTATTATTATTATTATTATTATTATTGTTGTTGTTATTATTATTATTATTATTATTATTATTATTATTATTATGTAATACAGAAATTGTTCCATGTTTGATGTATGCTTTATTTCCTTCTTCTGTTTCCTCACTCTTAGGAGCCTTTCTCAGAGCAAATATATTTCAGATACAGATAAGAGGAGAAGATTAGTCCCCTGATGGCGAACCTATGGCATGGGTGCCACAGGTGGCACACGGAGCCATTTCTTAGGGTACATGAGGAGTTGCCCTGTCAGCTTCAGCTTATTTTGGCCTTCATTTTGGGATGTTTTTCAGTCTCAGGAGGCTTCAAGAAAGCCTCCTGAAGCCTCCAGAGGGTAATAAACAGCCCAATGAGCAAACCGGAAGTTGCGCATCACCTCAGCACAGCTTTGGCCCTCTTGGAGAAGTAAATTGCTGTGGAAAGCTCAAGCTTGGCATGGGTTACGCTAGAGGAGCCCCCATCCTCAGGTTCCCTTTAGCCTTTCTGCTTTTCCAGATGCCAAATCTTCCCCTTTCAAAAGATAAGCACCTCCCCCTCCCCAGAAGAGCCAGCCAGCCGTTCCCTCCAGAAGCCGAACACAGAGGGCTTTGCATCTTCAGGCTGAGCGGTTGGCCGAGCAGCTTTTGAGGAATGGTTGGGGGGGGGGCACTGCCTCTTGTCCAAGTCTACTGGAATAGCAAACAAGAAAACACACTTCTTCTCACGTCAGCGTACAAAGCCGCACTTGGGGCTTTCTGAGAAGCCTTTCCTCTTCTAAGACACTTTTGATGATCTGTTCTCCTATTTCTGATCTTCCATATTCCTTTTGATTTGTTCTATTTGGCTTGTCACCCCCCCCTCCTTCTTTGGATCAATCAGCACATCAATAGGTAACTACCTTTTAGGATCCAGACTTGGCAAATGGTTGATCTTCTGGTTAAAAGCAAGCCGGGCTTCGAGGCCTGGCTAAGGTGGCTGGTGGTCCAGTTGTCAGTTAAATTATCAGTTTAAAAAAAACTTGAAAAATTAAAACGAGTGTGAGAGAATAAAGATTAGGTAAATTGGCTAAAACTGAAAGATAAATGCAAGGGGGTGGGCGTATCTGCTTTGGGGCTGCGAAGTTCTCTCCAAATGTTCCCGGGTATTGTTACAGGTAGGTGGGATTTTGCCATTTGCTAACTCTTTTGAGTTCACCCTCTCCCTCCCTTCCCCCTCCCCCGCCTTTCTCTCCTGCTTGCAACGCTCCTGCTTACAATGCAGGGGACGTTTGGCAGAGTCCGGGGTGGGGGGCATTGTGTCCATTCGTTTTGACATGGAATTAATTCCCCATGTTTCATTTTAGAACTCTTGGGAAGCTTTGTTGGAAAGAGCCAAATTTGGATGGTTTTTTTGTAGAATGGAGCCATGTGTTTGTGTCTGTGTTTGTTTCTCTCTCTGTCTCTGTCTCTGTCTCTCTCTCTGTCTCTCTCTCTCTGTCTCTCTCTGTCTCTCTGTCTCTCTCTCTCTCTCTCTCTCTCTCTCTCTCTCTCTCTCTCTCTGTGTGTGTGTGTGTGTGTGTGTGTGCACTGTTTCCATTCGTTTTGATCTGGAATCAATTTCCCAGGTACCACTTTAGAACTCTTGGGAAGCTACATTGGAAAGAGCCAAACTTTGGGTGGTTCTTTGTAGAATGGAGCCGGGCAATGGTCCAGCTTTTCATGAGAGATCTTGCCCATTCAAATCTGGCCATGCTTAAAAACTGGATTGATATCAGAGGTGGGTTTCAGCTTCTGCTACTGCTGGTTTGGTCAGGAACAAGCTTTGCGTACACGCACATGTACTTCATGTGCGCAAAGTGTACATGCGCAGCACTGAAAAGAATTGTTTTTGCGCATGCGCATAAGCAATGAACAAGATAGTGGTGCCTACGGCGGCGCTGATAGGATCGGTTCAGGGGCATTGCATTCCCTACTCAGCTAAACCAGGCCAAACAGTGAGGAACCTACCTCTGGTTGATATATGATATACTAGCTATGATGACCCGGGTATTTATTTATCCGAATCCTGTATTGGACAGAAAAGCTATCTCTCACTGTGGTGAGAAGTAGAGAAGTTCTGGGGTAGAGTTCCACCAGTACGCTGATGACACCCAGCTGTACATCTCTACCCCTAACCACCCCAATGATGCCATCTAAGTGATGTCCCGGTGCTTGGAGGCTGTGCGAGTTTGGATGGGGAGGAATAGGCTCCGATTCAAACCGTCCAAGACTGAGTGGCTGTGGTTTCCGGCGTCACGACATAGCCAGTTGGTTCCATCTCTGGCTATCGGGGGCAAGTCATTAGCTCCCGCAGAGAGGGCCCGCAACTTGGGCATCCTCCTGGATTCTCCGCTGTCCTTGGATGACCATTTGACAGCCGTAGCCAGGGGGGCTTTTTATCAGGTTTACCTGATACGCCAGTTGCGCCCCTTTCTGGATTGTGACGCCCTACGCACGGTCACTCAAGCCCTCGTCATCTCCCGCCTGGACTATTGTAACGCTCTCTACATGGGGCTGCCCTTGAGATACACCCGGAGGCTCCAGTTAGTTCAAAATGCAGCCACGCGGGGATTTCTTGGAGTTTCAAGATACTCTCATGTAACCCCATCTCATCTGTGCCAGCTGCACTGGCTACCTGTGGCCTTCCGGGTGCGCTTCAAGGTACTAGTGACCATCATTAAAGTGCTCCATGGCATAGGTCCTAGTTATTTGTGGGACCGCCTCCTACCACATACCTCCCTTCGACCTGACTGCTCCCACACGGAGGGCCTCCTGAGGGTCCCGTCTGCCGGTCAATGCCGGCTGGTGACTCCCAGGGAAAGAGCCTTCTCTGTGGCAGGCCCAGCCCTCTGGAATGACCGCCCCCCGACCTTCGTACAATCACGGACCTACGCCTCTTTTGCCGGACATTAAAAACACACTTTTTTCATGTGGCTGGCCTGGAATAGTCTTTTTATTATTGATTTTAGTTAGGGTTTTAATTATGAATTTTAGCACGGGTCTTAAATTGATTTAATCTATTTTTAACTATGTTTGACTGTATTTATTATCTCTGTTTTATTATTCCTTTGCACCACCCTGAGTCCCGTTGGGGAGAGAGGGCAGTATAGAAATATAAATAAATAAATAAATAAATGAATAAATAGAGACCTAATTGCCCTGGCCAACAGCCAGGGAAAGATTCTACAGGGAACAGACTTTGAGGTAATTATCTGCATTAGCAGGCACCGTTTCCCCACCAAGTTGCCCTTTTTGTTTGAAGCTGAGGGCCCAGGGTTTTTTTTGTTTGTCTCTTTGTTTTTGTTTGCTTCTTTCTTTGTTTTTTAAGAACCAATCCCCTTTACTAGAGGGAGCCCCCTTGTGGAGTACTGTGAAGCCGTTCCCATGGCAACCTCATGGTGTTGTACAATAGAAGCCATTTAAGACACAGCAGGCTGTATCTTAACAGAACTTGAATCCAAAATGCACAGTATCACTGTGAAAAGTATTGTGATTTGACACTATAGATATAATTCATTCCTTTTCATTTCAATGGCCCAGACATTCCAGAGTTATGCTGGAACATACACACACACACACACACACACACACACACACAAGAGACAGACAGACACACACACGAGGGTGTTAGGAGTGTCTTACTCCCACAGTATCATCTGTGTAGCAAGTTTGGTTGAAATTGCTCGAGGCGTTCCAGAGTTACGTTTGAACATACATACATACATACATACATACATACATAGATACATACATACATACATACATACACACACACACACACACACACACATTTACATATATACATAAATACATACACATACATCCTTTTTTATATAGAGATAGATAGATGATAGATAGATAGATAGATAGATAGATAGATAGATAGATAGATAGATAGATAGATAGATAGATAGATAGATAGATAGATAGATAGATAGATAATCGATAGATTGATAGATCGATAAATCGATAGATCGATAGAGATAGACAGACAGACAGACAGACAGATAGAAAGATAGATAGATAGATGATAGGTACATAGGTAGATAGGCAGGCAGGCAGGCAGGCAGCAAGAGGAAAGAAAAGGAAGATGGAATTGGATAGATAGCTAGGTAGGTGGGTGGGTGGGTGGGTGGGTGGGTAGATGGATGGATGGATGGACGAACAGACAGGCAGACAGACAGACAGACAGACAGACAAACAGGCAGTCAGACAGACAGACGCTGCTGAATGGAGATTAACAAAAATGGATTCCTTGGTCAGAGAGAACTTCCTGAATTCATAGGAATCCTGCAATTATGTAGAAGAAAGTGATGTTTTAGAAGGAAAAAAATTATATAAATAACAAAGTATCTTTATTTATCATTTCCCTCTCTACTATTTTTCTTTTCACAGGTAATGCCCAGGGCCAAAGTCATTGTCATAGAGGACTCTGCTTATGTTGCTGTGGAGGAAACACTGTGAACATTGGCAGATTGGACTGTAGGTTTGGGTGGACATGCTGTCAACCCTAAATACAATACAATACAATAGCGGAGTTGGAAGGGACCTTGGAGGTCTTCTAATCCAACCCCCTGCCCAGGCAGGAACCTTATACCATTTCAGACATATGGTTATCTAACATCGTCTTAAAGACTTCCAGTGTTGGGGCATTCAGAACTTCTGGAGGCAAGCTGTTTCACTGCTTAATTGTTCCAACTGTCAGGAAATTTATCCTCAGTTCTAAGTTGCTTTTCTATTACATTAGTATCCACCCATTGCTTCTTGTTCTACCTTCAGGTGCCTTGGAGAATAGTTTGACTCCCTCTTCTTTGTGGAAACCCCTGAGATATTGGAACAGTGCTATGATGTCTCCCCTAGTCCTTCTTTTTATTAAACTAGACATACTCAGTTCCTGTATTGCCTCCTCCCATAATAAAGCATTCACTCCTCTAATAAATATGCCACAGATGTAGACTTGGATACCCTTGTTTGCCTTCCAAAGCCTTCCAAGGCATTGACCTGAAGAGGAACAAGGGTTTCAAAGGCAGAAAGAAGGGCAGGAGAGATTTTCAGGTTCAGATAATAGAATTTATCTTAAACTGATGTTGATCAATCTATTAATTTATCTCATTTGTACATCTAGTTTGGAAAATAATGCCATCTCCGTCTACCACCCTGGATGTCTTCAAGATATGCCCAATGACTTGTGATTACCACCTGCTATTGTTTTATCTTTCTTTACACGAATCAAATTGCTATCAGTTATTTGGCCGTTGAGGTTTTCCAGCTGATTTGGTTGCTTGAGCAGAAGTAGAAAAAAACCCAAATGTAAACTATTAACTAAGATCCCACGATGGAACTTAAAAGGCCCAGTCTATACTCATTCTTTAGAATCTATTAAAATTATTTTTTCAAGCTAAACATCACGCGGTAGTACTTAGAATAAAAATGCCTTTTGTCTGTTGACTCAGTATCAGCATAGGCTGGGTGTGGTTAAAAGAATGGACAATGTAGCAGGAGAAAATTTGCATAGGAGAGATCTCTTCCTGAACCATTCTCTTCGTTAAGTGGACAGACTGGCAGATGTATTCTATTAATTTTACTCACCAGCATAAAACAAATGGAAACACTGCAAAACAATAAAAGTACCAGAGAGTAGTTCAGATAGGATATATTAAAATCACACAGAGAGAGGAAGGGAAGGAGGAAATGCGCAACTAAATAAGAGGACTATTACCGACACTGTTACACCTATGCTCATAAAGGGATGAGATCTAATAATATGCACAAGTGAAAATATAATTTGCAAAAGCAGAATGTGCACAAAAGTGTAAGAAACATAATCAGAAATAAAGTCGGAACCTTCCTAATTTTTCTCCCTCTCAAGTCTTGTTCACTTACTTTCCAATTCTCCTTTATTACAGTGCCTAAATTGAGAAAGGGATACAAATATTCAACTTACAACCAAATAATTTTACCTAATGGACACAAATATTCCTATAAATTCTTAAAATCTGAGCTATATATCATAAATCCCTGAAAAGACTTATTAAAATATAAATAGTAATTAACTTGTATGCCTAAGACCAATTGTTTACAAATATTCACCACTGTTATACAAAACCTGGCTATTATATGGGATAGAACACCTAGAAGCAAACAAAGTAATAGCCAAAAGCCAACATGGGTTTGTCAAAAACAGATCATGCCAGACGAATCTAATTGCATTCTTTGACAAAGTAACAAAATCAGTGGACCAGAGGAATGCTGTTGATATAATTTACCTGGACTTCAGTAAGGCATTTGATAAAGTAGACCATAACCTACTATTAGATAAAGTAGAAAATTGTGGGTTAGACAGCAGCACCACCAAATGGATTCGCAACTGGCTGACCAACCGCACTCAACGTGTAGTCCTCAATGGAACTGCATCTACATGGAAGGAAGTATGCAGTGGAGTCCCCCAAGGCTCTGTTTTAGGCCCAGTACTCTTTAACATCTTCATCAACGATTTGGATGAGGGGATAAATGGGGAACTCATCAAATTCGCAGACGACACCAAGCTGGCAGGAATAGCCAACAATCCAGAAGATAGGCTTAAGATACAGAAGGATCTAGACAAACTTGAACATTGGGCACTGTCTAATAAAATGAAATTCAATTGTGAAAAAAGTAAGGTCCTACATATAGGCAAGAAAAACCAAATGCACAAGTACAGTATAGGTGGTACCTTGCTCAATAGTAGCAACTGTGAGAGGGATCTCGGAATCCTAGTGGACAACCATTTAAATATGAGCCAGCAGTGTGCAGCAGCTGCCAAAAAAGCCAACACAGTTCTAGGCTGCATCAACAGAGGGATAGAATCTAGATCGCGTGAAGTGTTAATGCCACTGTATAGTGCCTTGGTAAGGCCACACTTGGAATACTGCACACAGTTTTGGTCGCCACGATGTAGAAAAGACGTGGAGACTCTGGAAAGAGTGCAGAGAAGAGCAACCAAGATGATTAGAGGACTGGAGACTAAGACATATGAAGAACGGCTGCAGGAGCTGGGTATGTCTAGTTTGATGAAGAGAAGGACCAGGGGAGACATGATAGCAGTGTTCCGATATCTCAGAGGGTGCCACAAAGAAGAGGGAGTCAAACTTTTCTCCAAGGCACCTGGGGGCAGGACAAGGAGCAATGGGTGGAAACTAACCAAGGAGAGAAGCAACTTAGAACTAAGGAGAAATTTCCTAACAGTAAGAACAATTAACCTCTGGAACAGCTTGCCTCCAGCAGTTGTGAATGCCCCAACCCTGGAAGTCTTTAAAAAGATGTTAGACAGCCATTTGTCTGAAATGGTATAACGTTCCTGCCCATGCAGGGGGTTGGACTAGAAGACCTACAAGGTCCCGTCCAACTCTGCTATTAAAAAAAAAAAAAAAAAAAAAAAGAGTCTCCTTATTTGGAAGTTCTATCTCATATAAGTAGAAGAAAGTTAATATAAAGTACCTCAGGCTGTCCTGAAGGAAAAGGGGACAAAAGAAAGAAAAAGAAATGATAAACCTTCTTCCAGTATTGTAATAAAATGCACAATGGAACAGCATATGAAGAATGATATGAATCTGAACCCTTATCACAAGGGTAGGGCTTTTTTTATAGTATAAGATGCTCCAAAGTATCGGACGCAGATTAGTTTTTGGGGAGGGAAATAAGAAAAGGAAATTCTGTCTCTGCCTACCAGCATCCATTGATATTCATCTGGCTAGCATCTTTAGCAAAGAGCCTGGTTAACTTCAGCATATTATCACAGCCTGACTCAGCATGAGCGGCTGATTGGCGGGTGAATCATCCTCCTAGAATACCCCCAATCGGCTGTTTCTAGAGGTGAACATTAACAATCGATTGGCTTGGTTGTGAGCACTTGTGTGATGGAAGAAAGATGCTGGAAATAAAATGGAGTCCGGAGGCTGATTGGAAACACCCCGGTGGCTCTGTTCATCAATAAATGGACCTTTATTGATGAGCAGATCCACCAGGTTTTATGGTTCTGGTGCAGCTGACCAATCGCTTTTATGAGCACCTGGATTTTTATAACTTTCAGAGATACTGCTAAGGCAGTTGTGCAATGTCTGAAATGACCTTAGGAGATTGTGCAATGTAGTGAACTCTGTGTTTTCTGCTAAATGGTAGTGGGTGAATCCAATTATGTCCTGAAGGATCCTTCTTAATCCCATCACCTGGAGCTGAAGGCCTTTAGTTTTGCAGATAGGCTGGCCCAATCTTTCTTGATAGGCACAAATTATCTGCTGAGGAGTGCTATTAAGAAAGTCTGCTTTCTGTCTTTAAAAACATGTTCCTCCATTTCCCCTTTTGGGAAATGTAACATTCTAAAACTAATATATATATATTTTTTTTAATTGCAAAAGTTTTATTCAGACAAGTTTTCCCCCCTTTTACCCCCCCGACATATAATATAAAATCACATACAAAAAGTATACCCCTCACCTCCCCCCATCTTAAAATAAAGTTCTCATTCAAATATTGAGTATTATACCCCCGACCAACATGATATAAATTTAGTATAAAATACATCAATCTCTCCCTGACACCCTTTCTAAGTTAATTCAGCATCATAACATGACCATATCCCATTATACCCATCTCTATATTGCTTATCCACTTATATTTTCCCACCCTCCACCCTAACCCACCCCCACCTCCCAGTCAATCCCACCCCCCCTGAGTTCCGCTGTACACCACTTTAAACATTCCAAACATCCCAGATATTGTTTAATCTATTCACCTATCAATCCAAACATTCCTACCTAAAAGCTACATGATATTTCCCAGTCTGATATTTATTCTGTATATAATTAATCCATTTTGCCCATTCCTGTGTGTAGCTCTCCTGCTTCTGGTCTTTTAGGAAAGCTGAAAGTTTTGCCATTTCCGCAAACCCCGCCACTTTTTGAATCCATTGAGCAATTGTCGGTACAAAATCTTTCTTCCAATGTTGAGCAATCAACAACCTAGCTGCTGTAACCATATACAAAAACAATTTTGTTTCCCCTTTACGAAAATCCTTAGTTATGCCCAATAGAAACATTTGCGGGGTAAATTCTAATCTTTTCTTAAATACGTTTTGCATAACCCACCATATTTTTATCCAAAAAGCTTTGACCTTATTGCAAGTCCACCATACATGGAAGAAAGTAGCATCTAAACACCCGCATCTCCAGCATTTAGGTTGAAAATTAGGATACATACATGATAATTTCTTAGGATCCAAATACCATCTATAAAACATTTTATAAAAATTCTCCCTTAAACTTTGTGACTGTGTAAATTTAATATTTTGAACCCATATTTTTTCCCACGTATCCAACATAACGGGTTCATCAAAATTCTGAGCCCATTTAATCATACAATCCTTGACCAACTCGCTTTCTGAATCCCTTTCTAACAGTACATTATATATTCTTTTAACATGTTTTGGGCCAGTCTCTTTTATCTGCTTGATCAACTCCACTTCTTTCTCCATAAAACCAATCCTGCGATCTTCTTTCCATCTCTTCTGTAACTGTGTGTAGTGTAACCAATTTAAAGTAATTCCTGCCTCCAACAGTTGTTCCAAAGTTTTCATCTGCCATTCGCCCCTGTCAAAGGTAAGCACATCTTTATATAAACACCCCCCGAGTGACTTAGTATTTGTAATCCACATGGTGTCTGCAAGATCCAACCAAAGCGGTATTTTATAATCCCAATTAGGCCGGTGCTTCCTCCAAATTCTCATCAGGGCACTTCGGAGAACATGATTGTTAAATACTTTATCCACCTTTTCTTCATAAAACAGATATGCATGCCAACCCAACACAAGATCATGACCTTCTATATTCAATAGTTCAGATTTTGTTTTCCCAAACCAATCTGCCACGCACGTCAATGCCGCCGCTTCATAATACAATCGGAGGTTTGGGAGTCTAAGGCCACCTCTTTCACGAGTATCTTGCATAATCTTCATCTTTACTCTCGGCTTTTTCTCCTTCCAAACAAATTTATTTAATGTTGCTTGCCATTCTGACAAGATTTTATCTGATTTAAGCACCGGTATCATCTGAAATAAAAAAATGAATCTAGGTAGAATATTCATTTTAATTGCTGAAATCCTTCCAAGCAGAGATAGTTGTAGCTTATTCCAAGCTTGAAGATCCTTCTGTATCTGTTGCCACAACACTTCATAATTATTTGAAAAAAGTTTTGTATTTATTTCTGCAATTTGTATTCCTAAATATTTAACTTTAGAAACTATTTCAAAACCTGCCAAGCTTTCAAGTGACTTCCTCTGAGTCTCTGACATATTTTTAACCATCATTTTCGTTTTGCCTTGATTCAGTTTAAACCCAGACACCACACCAAATTCTACTATGATATTTTTCATCTGAATTACTGAGTTCATAGGATGTGAGAGGGTAACAACCAGATCATCGGCAAATGCCCTAGCTCTGTATTCTTTTTGCCTAATAATTATACCACTTAAAGTGTTAGAGTCCCGAATTGTATTCAACAAGACTTCCAGGGTTAAGATAAATAACAATGGAGATAATGGGCACCCTTGTCTTGTACCTTTTTGTATTTCAAAAGTTGTAGTCAAACTTCCATTAATAATAAGTTGTGCATATTGCTGCTGATAAATTGCACCAATCGCTTGTCTCATTCGTGGTCCCATATCCATCTTTTCCAAAGTCTTGGTTAGAAAGTTCCAGTTCACTCGATCGAAGGCCTTCTCCGCGTCCAAAAAGACCAGCACTGCAGAGATCTGCTTATTCTTATCAAGATAGTCAATTAAATCTATAATTTGTCTTACATTCTCCTTCATATGTCTCCCTTCAATAAATCCTGCTTGGTCATAGTGAATAACCTCTTGGATAACTGGCATCAATCTGTTGGCAAGTACTTTAGCATATATTTTATAATCCGTATTTAGAAGAGATATCGGTCTGTAATCCTCTGGTTTCTTAGGGCCGTCTTTGTCCTTAGGTATCAATGATATAAAAGCCGCTTCCCATGAAGAAGGTATTTTACCCCCTTGCTGTATATTACAAAATAACTGTGTAAGATATTCAATCATTTCCAATTGTAAAGTTTTATAGTAGACTGCGGTCAATCCATCAGTCCCTGGAGCCTTGGCTAGTTTAAGTTGATTTATAGCTAAAGCAATCTCCTCTGCAGTTATCAAACATTCCAGATTTGCCTTTTGGAGCACATTTATTTTGGTCACCCTTTTTCCTTCCAGAAAGTCATCTATTGAGTTACTCTGTATATTATCCTGTAAATATAACTTGGTGTAATAATCCACAAATGATTTTTTAATCGAGTCCTGTTGATATACCGTTTTCCCTCCATATTCAATTCTGTCAATAATTCTATTATTCGTATTTTTTCTCAAGGTGTAGGCCAACCACCTACCAGGTTTATTCGCATTAGCAAAGGTGTTATGTTTAGCAAATTGTAAGTTGGTTGCTGTTTGTTCTGATATAAGCATTTGAAATTGATCTTTCAACAACTTTATCGCCATCTGGAGTGACTCATCTTTTGGATTTACTATAAGTAGCTGCTCCTTTTTCTTGATTTCGTTTTCCATTTCCATTCTTTTTTTCTGCCTGCTTTGTTTATGTTTAAAATTCATATGTATCAAAACCCCCCGCATATAAGCTTTACTCGCATCCCATACTATTTCAATAGAGGTACCTTTATTCATGTTAAAACTGAAAAATTCCTTCATGTGTTTTTTAAGTTCTTCAACATTTTTTTCATATCTAAATAAGTTTTCATTTACTCTCCATGACCTTCTTAACCTCTTCCCTAGATCGATCTCTAACCACACCGGGCTATGATCAGTTAATGTCCTGGGGAATATCTTAGTTTTCTTAGCTTTAGGAAGTAAATCCGGTGTTAACAAAAAAAAGTCAATCCTTGAAAAAGATTTGTGCCTATCCGAGTAAAAAGAAAAGTCCATCTCTTTTGGGTGTTGTATCCTCCAAACGTCTTTTAACTCCAAATCATTTTTAAAATCAAAAAAACCCCGTGGTAATTGGGTGGAGACTTTAGTCATTGTTCTCTTATCTATCCTTGGAGAGATCACACCATTCCAATCTCCCATAATTAAAACACTCTTAAAATTCCAATCCAAAATTTTCAAGTGAAGCATCCTGTAAAAGCTTTCTTGTTGTTGGTTAGGTGCATATATTCCTACCAGCAAGATAGGACCAAAATCTGTATCAAGTTCAATTGCTATAAATCTACCACTGTCATCCGCCTCTATAATTTTAGCTGAAAATCTTTTGTTAATATATATTACCACACCATTTTTCTTTACTAAACTGGAGGCTGCATAAAATGTTCCCAATCTTGGGCTCATTAAATACTTCTGATCTTGCAGCCTGATATGAGTTTCTTGAAGGCAGACCACATCATTATTAAATTGCTTCAAGTAATTAAATATTTTTCTCCTTTTTTGTGGAGAGTTCAATCCATTCACATTCCAGGATAATAGTTTAAACATCTTTAGGCCTAGTCTGAAACATTGAGAACATTTGCTGAAGATCTCTCTCCACCAGACTAGTTTCGGCTCTGCTCCTCCCACAGCTTCAGTTTCCTTCTTGTCTTTGCCTTTGTTCCTCTTGGTACCTTGTCCTTGTGGCTGCCCCTGCTTCTGAGAATCCAGCAATTGTCTAGTCGTAGATCTAGTAACACGTTGTTCCACAGGCTCAAGTAATGGCATTTCAATAAATGTCTTAGACGGTTCCTCCAAAGAGGAACTTAGAGGGAGCCGAGAAGAATCCAATTGAGATCCACCTGTAGCACCCTGGGCTTCTCTCTCTTTTTGCGTCTGCAATATCTGTTCTTCTGTCTCTTTCTCAAATAACCTCTGCTCCAAAGCTTCCAGGTCTGCTGGTGTAGGTGTAGATGTACGTGGGGGCGCTGCAGTTGCCATCAGTATTCCATGGTAAAATTCTCTTGCCTTATCTATAGTGTTCAAACGATACCTCACCCCTTCATATCTGAATATAACACCCATTGGTGCGTCCCACCTAAACGGTATCTCTCTTTTCTTCAACTCCACTACCAAAAATCCAAAATCCCTTCTGAATTTTAACATTGCCGGAGGCAACTCCTGGAAGACACTAATCCGATGTTCGTCTACGTGAATAGAGGAGTAGTAAGACTTCTGTACAATATCATTTCTGTAATTTCTCTCAGTAAAATATATCACAACATCTCTTGGCAATTGTCTTTGTAAAGCTATACGTGAGTTTACTCTGTAGATTTTATCCATCTTATCAGAAATTTCATCAGGAGCAACTCTTAATAATTTAGCTAAAGCATCGGCACAAGCTTTTCTTAAATCTTCTTTAGGTTTTTCTCTGAGGCCCCTCAGCCTAATAGCATACTCCATGGAACGAAATTGTATCATAATAATCTCATTATCTATCCTGCGCATGTTCCCTTCCATCTCCACAAATTTCAGGTCCGTTTCCTTTGCTTTGGCTTCCACACCTAGGGCCAGGTCTTCAATTTTGTTGTCAATTTTAATCATAATTTCAGACAGATCCTTAGCCACAGCTTGCATATTTTTATCCGATTGTTCAAATTTATCCTGAACCATTCTCTTAATCTCTTTATTCTCATTAGCCAAAAAGCTCATTAATTCTTTAAAATCCTGAGGAGTTACTGCACCAGCTTGTTCCGTTGCCATGTTGTTAAACTTTCCCAAAGAGAGTTCTCTTCAAAATGTCAAAATTAGACAATAAATCATGTAATGCGTTTAACTTTATAGCTCTGCTCCCCCTTCGCCTCGAACTCCAGAGGTTACACAGAGACTACAATCCACAAGTCAGTTAACAGTTAATAGTTTAGCTTTCGTTTCGTCTCATCTGGTAATTAACGCCATCTTGGTTCCTTCATTCTAAAAGCTGTGTCTGAAATCTACTGTTTTCTGGTGAAATCACCAAGTTTAATTACTTGCGTTTGCGATGAGATGCCAAGAAATTTCCTTTGAAGTACGAAGTATCTTGGAATGTAGATATAAAGGTAAAAGCAGTTTGCTTTGTCGTGCTAATTAGCACGAGCTCCTCACCCTCCTGGAGAAGATCGCAGCCTATGTAGGGTGGGGCCTCTCCTTACTCGCTCCACAGAGGAAACTAACCCTCTGGGGGCTTCGCAAGTGGGCCCCTCCCTGGCAGCAAAAACTCCCTCGCAAGTTCCTTGAGAACTTGGAGTTCAGAGACGCTTTGATGGTATAAAAAACGCCTCCACGGGGGGGTGGGATGGCAGGCTTGAAAAAAACCTGCCGGCAGCAACTGCAACCGGAAGCGGAACTCTAAAACTAATATATTTTTAATATTTCCCAAAATGTCTTCTGCCATGGCCAGCATGGCTCGGCACATACACAGAGTAATTTTTAGTCAAATGTGCATGATCCAGTAATTTATGGCCAGTACGCGAGCGAACGAAGCGAGCTGCACATGTGCAAAGCCTGCATGCCGCAAACCAGTACTAACCAGTTCAGGAAACCACACCTGAACCTAATGACTAGTACCCAACAACAAAATGCCATAACTATAAACACTAAAAGAAAGCCCTAATCTCTTGAAATGCCTTTCTACCAATTGCTGAACAACATTAACTTCTTCAAATAGAAATTTTGCCAACTTCTTTTTTAACATTCCTCCACAATAATTTCTAAGCTGAAAAGTTAGCACTAATCTCCACTTATTTCATTATACTTTACCTTATTTAATTTGATTACTAAACAGCAAGCCAGTTTGTATGAGGTTTCTGCTGTATCATTGCTGCAACCACTTTATTACAGACAGTTATTCTCCATTTCTTGAGTAATTTCCTGTAGTAATTTAAATATAATTTAAAATATAAAAAGCAGAATGTGCACAAAAGTGTAAGAAACATAATCAGAAATCAAGTCTGAACCTTCCTAATTTTTCTCCTTCTCAAGTCTTGTTCACTTACTTTCCAATTCTCCTCTATTCAAGATGGCGGAAGGTTTAGGTAAGGTGACCAGACGTCCCGCTTTTGGCGGGACAATCACGCTTTTCAATAATTAGTCCCACGCCCCACCACCACTTAAAAAATGTCCCGGTTTTTGGTTGGAGAGGCGGTGGGGGGCAGGCGGGGGGCGGCCGCTCTGCATGCGCTCAGAGGCGGCCTGGGGCCAAGGCAGCAGCGTGGGCAGGATACAGCGGCCAGTGCAGGCTGGCGGGCAGGGGAGGGCCGGTGAGGGTGGAGCGAGCGAGACGCCAGCAGGCAGCGGAGGAGGAAGAAGATAGCTGCGCACGACGGGGGCGCGGCCCTGAACTTTGCGGATCAGCCGCAATGTGCTGACAGCAGTCAGGCGTGAGCCCCACCGCCACTGCATCCCCTCCCTGTTCGGCCCATCTGGGACGAGCGGTGAAAAGTTCAGAGCTGCAACGGAGCTGGCTCGGGCGGGGTGGTGCGTCGGGGCTAAGGTGGGGTGTGTGCGCGCGGTCCAGTGCATCATGTGCCTGCGCAGAGGGTGTTGGGGCAGGGGGGGCATGCTCCCACCCGCCCCCGTGGCGCCCTCTTTAAAGGCAGCGGCAGCGGCCCAAGCCTGCAGCTCTCAGCGCCACCGGATGCAGGCGTGTGACGCACCGGAGCATGCGCAGCCCCCCGGCTTTGACGCCATCTGCACAGGCGCATGACGCACCGGAGAGCCCCCCGCCTGTTGACTGTGTCCCACTTTGGGACTTTGAATATCTGGTCACCTTACGCTTAGGCGCAGCAGCTTTGAACTCCTGGTTTCACAGCAGACTTTTTCATCAAAAACTTGCTCTGAACCTCACTGTGAATTATAGAGAAAAAAATATCAACTGTTTGTGACACATCAGTTAAAGAAAAAAAAAAGGATTACTCGGATTTATTAGAACAAGTAAGAATTACAAGTTTCAGGCAGAGAAATCCTCAAGAAGCCTAGATCTGGGTAGTGGAGAATGTTTAAAACCCATGTTGTATCGTAAACAAAGCCTTGATGAAACAATGATCGCAGATTCTTCATGAAGTTTATGTTCTGTAAGGTTGGAACCATCATTATCTCTTGGGAATATACAAGGGCAACTGCAAGAATTGAAATGAAGAAGCGGAGAGCACCACCCCTACCAGTAATTCCATCCTTTTCTGTTGGGAAAGCTGAGAGAGAAGAAAAAATGCCAAGTGCGCTTCCTCAAAGTTCATTGCAACAAGAAATAAAGAAGAAAAAGAGATGTGCTCCTCTTCCACCAACTCCTAAAATGCCAAACAGATTTGAATTTCACACACTTAATAAATGATGAACTAACAGTAGATTTTCAACTGTCATTTGTCGGCCATTTTGCTTTCCTGGAGAGATTCCTATTATGGCTGTCACTGCTGTCTGTATTAGACCTGATGCAAATGTTGGCACAGCGCTCGAACCAATTTCATTGTAATTTTATTACAATTTTATTACAATGACAATAAAGGTTATTATTATTATTATTATTACAGTGCCTAAATTGAAAAAAGGGATACAAATATGCAACTTACAACCAAATAATTTTACCTCATGGACACAAATATTCCTATAAATTCTTAAAATCTGAGCTATATATCATAAATCACTGAAAATACTTATTAAAATATAAATAGTAATTAAATGTGTATGTCTAAGACCAATTGTTTACAAATATTCACCGCCGTTATACAAAACCTGGCTTTTATATGAGATAGAGTCTCCTTATTTGGAAGTTCTATCTCATATAAGTAGAAGAAAGTTATTATAAAGTTACCTCAGGCTGACCTGAAGGAAAAGGGAGAAAAGAAAAAAAAAGAAACAATAAACCTTCTTCCAGTATTGTACTAAAATGCACAATGTAACGGCACATGAAGAATGATATGCATATGAACTCTTACCACAAGGGCAGGGCTGGCTGACTGTAGGAATCTATGGAATTTTTTGTAATATAAGACACTCTAATGTATAGGATGCACATTAGTGGATTTTTATAAGTTTCAGTGATGCTGCTAAGGGGGTTGTTCAATGTCTGAAATGCCCTTCGGAGATTGTGTAATTTAATGTGCAGGATCGGATCCTGCCTCATACATCCTCACGGCCGATTCGCTCCCACAGAGAGGGACTTCTCCGGGTGCCGTCCACTAGACTCTGTCAGCGGGCGACACCCAGGGGAAGGGCTCTCTCTGTGGCGGGCCCAGCCCTCTGGAACGACCTCCCCCCCGACATTAGGACCACCACGGACCTCCGCTCCTTCCGTCTTAAACTAAAGACACACTTCTTCTGCCTTGCCGGCCTGGGATAGTTACTCCTCTGTTTTTGGGTTTATTGGGGATTTTTAGTTTAGTTAGTTTTAATGGGTATTTTAGCGCAGGTATTGTTTAATTTATTTTTAATATGAAATGTTGTATATAGTTATTGTTTTTATCCTCCCTGTGCACCGCCCCGAGTCCCTGTGGGGAGAGGGTGCGGTTTATAAGTATTAAAATTATTATTATTATTATTATTATTATTATTATTAATGAGCTCTGTGTCTTCTGCTAAATGGTAGTAGGTTAATCCTATTATATCCAAAGGATCATGTCCTATTCTTAAGACCATCACTCTGGAGCTGAAGGCCTTTTGTTTTGTAGATAGGCTGACCCAATCTTTCTTGATAGGCACAAAATATCTTCTGATGAGTGCTATCAAAAAATATTAAAATATATATTATATATTATAAAATATATAATATATATTTTAATATTTCCAAAAATGTCCTCTGCCATTGCCAGCATGGCTCTGTAAATGCACAGAGTAATTTTTAGTCAAATGCGCATGATCTAGCAACGTGTGGCCGGCACGCAAGCGAACGAAGTGAGCTGCATATGTACAAAGTGTGCATGAGGCAAACCAATAGTAACCAGTTCAGTAACTCACCCCTGAACCTAACCACTAGTACCCAACAACAAAATGCCATACATATCGGGATTCGGTTTCTGGTTTCCGGAGGTGACAGACGTGTTTTTGACATGTCCGCCGCTTGTTTCTCTGGTGGGCCTCCTTGGGGGCACAGGGGGTTCATAGAGACCCTCTGCTGTACGGGTGTCTGCTGGAGGCGCCCAACCAGATGACGGTCAATGGGGGCATCTTTCCTGCTTCGTCCCAGGAGCCGGGGGACAGAAAGCGGGGGGGACAAAGCCCTCTCGCCGACGAATGCCGGAATAAACGCAAAATTGGAAGACGGGCTGAAATGCCGGGGATGGAGGATCGCACTGAGTCTCTTGCCTAACTAGAGTGGACTGTGAGTTTTTCCTTACATTTGATCGTTATTAAAATAAGAATAGAGCGGGGAGTTTACTGGCTTTAACCCTCCCTCGTAAAAAGCGGCGATTGAAAATGGTCTCCAGAATGGGGAGAAAGAGGATTAACTACCAACCGATTTAACACCAGTTTTAAAAAAACTTTTACCCACAGAATTACAGTTGCAACATTATAACCGAGTCTCTTTACAACAGAAATGAAACTTTTACTTTTACTTCCCTTCCTGCGATGAAGCTGGGAAAATGGCTTCTCTATGTTCTCAGTTGGAAAACTTTCTCCTGACCCACAAAATATCTCTTCAGCGTTCTAAGACCATAAGGCAACAAATTTATATTTAAAACCCTTCCCAAGAAGCCTTTAGTGTCTCTCCTAATACGTGGCTCTTTCTTCTTTTTTTGGGGTTTTGACAACATAGTTATCTCTCTGGATTTTATATAATACTTGGCCTGAACTTTGATTTGAACTTTTCCTGATATATCGGACTTCACTGACTGCCTGCTTCGCTGATGCCATTTTTATTACAAGAACTTAAACTTACAATAATGACTTCAAAAAAAACCACCAACTGGAAAGTCCCTTTCGGCTCCATCTTCAACCCGATCCAGCCCAAGCTTACAGCAGGGGAAAATTACTACAATGCTACAAAGAGAAACAGCTGGTGGGAGCGTCCAAGAATTGTCAACAAATGAGATGCTCTAGAATATAATGAAAGAGGTACAGGAAATGCGAAAGGACTTGATAAACCTAAGAATAGAACTGTTGGAGACACAAAGAAGTACAACAGACAACAAACAAAAAATTGAAGTGTTAGAGGAAGGAGCAGTTGAGATGAAAGAAGAGATAAAGGAAATATGGAAAGAAAGCACAGAAATGAGTGGCCTTATGTCAAAGATAGAGTTTGAAAGAATGTCTTTTTTTCTCAGGTTCCAGAACGTGCCAGAGATGGAAGGGGAGGATCTTAAAGATTTAATGAGTACAATTTTAGCAGATTATATTAAAAGAAATAAAGAACAGCTCTGGTGGGATATGGACCTGGTTTATAGAATTAACTCAGCATATGCCAGAATAAATGATGTACCAAGAGAGGTCCATATTAAATTTTTAAGACGGTCCACAAGGGATGAGCTACTGAGGGCACAACGGGGGGGGGGGGGGCTTGAAATATCAAGAAAAAGAGATTACCATTTTGAAACAAATTCCAAAAAAAATTAGAGAGATAAGAAGTAAGTATTCCTTCTTGTCCAAAAAATTGTACAAAAATGGAGTCTGGTTCAAGTGGTTAATGCCTGAAGAAATGTTGGTCTTCTGGGAGGGGGGCAGAATTAGAGTTAAAACAATAGGAGAGGTTGAGGCCTTTCTTAAAAGGCACTCCTTACTCCTAGGGGATGAAGAAGAGGGAGCGGGAGGGGCCACGGCTCCACTCATTGGTGGGAAGGAGGAAGAAGAAACAATAGCAAAAAGACTCAGATCTCAAAAATGAGTTTATTTTGAAATCATTACTGTAATTTGTGAAAAGGGATGGTAAGAAAAAACAAAAGATTGAATGTATGAATTATATAATGTGATATATATGTATCTTCTGCCACTTGTTTTTTTTTACACTGTATTTTGTATGAAGCCTCGGAGGTGACCACCACCCCCGACATGGAAGCTACTAAAAAGTTATTATACACCCTACAAACCCCTTTTCCTATATAATTGTAAAAACCAATAAATTTTTTTTTACAAAAAACAATGCCATACATATAAACACTAAAAGAAAGCCCTAATCTCTTGAAATGCCTTTCTAACAATTGCTGAACAACATCAACTCCTTCACATAGAAATTTTGCCAACTTCTTTTTCAACATTGCTCCTCAATTATTTCTAAGCCTAAATGTCAGCACGTCTCCACTTATTTCATTATAGTTTACCTTATTTAATTTGAATACTAAACATCATGCAAGTTTGTATGAGGTTTCTTCTGTACCGTTGCTGCAACCACTTTATTACAGACGGTTATTCTCCATTTCTTGAGTAATTGCAGGAGTTCAACATTATTTAGAGGTTTCAGGGCACTTTTAGAGATGCAACTCACTTCCAGAGTGTCCTCATTAACTGTTTTCTGTGGTTCTTGAAAAAACAACCTTCTTAAATATTGATTTCCTTTTTTCTCAGAGATGCCAATTTTACCATGTTCAGTGTCACAGCTCTGCTACTATTTAGTAGTTAATTGTTAATGTGGCTAATTGATTTTTAATTTTGTATGTTCCCCTTTTATGACGTCCTATAGCAAGGCAATTCAAAGGGGAGGGGATCATCTGTAGTCTACAGAAATAGGCTCCAACCTTCAAGGTAAGATTTAGGAGATGTGGCCCAATAACCACCTTTTCCACTCATTGCCTGGAATGTACCCTTAATCCACTTCCTATCCATTGCCCACCACCAACAAGCCTCAATAATTTACTCCATGAAAGACCCTTTCAAAAAGCCTTTCCACTGCAGCAATTCTTTGCATCTTGATTGTTCAACAATTCCTTATTATATTTTTGTGTAGATGTAGTAATTAATGCACTAGGGTGTAAATTAGAACATTGTGTGGTCTTCACCTGCCTTAGGCTAGAAGCCAGATTGGCGACTTTGGTCAATCATTCTCTTACATCCCAAATTATTGCAAAATATTTGGGCTGCAAGAGAAAAATAGGTGGAGGAAGGAGAAGTAAGTATCTTCACCTCCATGAGTAATTTATAAAAATAATAAAGACAAAATAAAAAATACCTAAATCTGAAACAAGATTCCTACTCAAAAGATACCTACTGTTTATCTTGATATGAGACTAATTCAAAAAAAGATTCCTTTCCATATTTACTGTTCATTTCAATGGATTTTTAGAAAATTTGGATATCAATTCTAGATGTTGGTTTTTGAAACTTGCTTCTTCACATGCACTGTATAGAAGAAGCTTGAGATCCAAGGAGATATACAACATCAAGGAGGGACTGGAAAACCCATTCATTGATTCACTATTCTCTAAAAAGCTTAACTGGAGATTTTAATATTGTAATAAAAGAGCTAATTTGGACAGAGTGCTATGCTTCCAGGGATTCTGTAGTGTTTTTGGACTTGGTTTGATTTGGTTGATCACAGTTCCCCAGTTGAAAGTATGGTTAAATCTATTCTTATGTTGGGAGCTTTCAACATGTTTTCTGACTGCTACTTCCTGTCCATGGAAATAGTAGGAGGAAGGATTATTAGATACATTTGCCACCTTGATCATTGAGGACTATTGAGCTTACAAACATTTGAAGAATATGCCATTGATTTTTCCCTTAGATTAAATCTTGAGATCCAGGGAGATATACGACATCAAGGAAGGACTGGAAAACCCATTCATTGATTCACTATTCTCTAAAAAGCTTAACTGGAGATTTTAATATTGTAATAAAAGAGCTAATTTGGACAGAGTGTGATGCTTCCAGGGATTCTGTAGTGTTTTTGGACTTGGTTTGATTTGGTTGATCACAGTTCCCCAGTTGAAAGTATGGTTAAATCTATTCTTATGTTGGGAGCTTTCAACATGTTTTCTGACTGCTACTTCCTGTCCATGGAAATAGTAGGAGGAAGGATTATTAGATACATTTGCCACCTTGAGTTATTTTAAGAAATAAAGATGAGATAAAAATAAACAAAAAATAAATATTAATTTTCTAGTGAATCTATTGATATTCAATGTGGAGAAAAGATATTGCAGCAAAATGTCACAAATGTTCCACTTTTGAACAGCAGAGTGTCAACTTCTAAAGCATTGCCATTATTATTATCAGGTTGGGAAGGGCGGAGAAGAATTCCATGAATACCTTCAGTCTCACATTTCTACACTCTAGTTGGTGAATATGAATTATACATATGACAGAAGGGAGGGGATGGAGGGGTAAAGTTCAGATGCCATTAAGTGCGTTTCAGTTCAAGTTCCTCAGGAGTAATGCTAAGATGTTGATCCTAATAAATGAATGGGTTTTGTTTGAACTCTGTCTCAAGGCTCGTAAATTAATTAGGTCATCTCTTGGGAACTTCACACAGAGAAGAGTAGCATTAGTAATATTAAGAGAAGAGGAAGAAAGCCAAAAGTAAACCGGAGCCTGAAGGTCACAGGAAGTTAAACATTCTCACTCAACATCTCCATCCAAAGCACCCAGCAGACCCATGTAATACATTAATAGATACAGGCATACCTGCCCATTCAAATCTGGCCATGCGTAAAAGCTGGGTTAAATCAGGGGTGGGTTCTGTCTTCTGCTACTGCCGGTTCGCTCAGGAACGTGCTTTATGCAAATGCACGTGCACTTGATGTACCCATAGCACGCATGCGCAGTAATGAAAAAATTGCTTCTGTGCACATAAGCAAAGAACAAGATGGCGGTGCTGATAGAACCAGTTTGGGGGCATGGTGGGCCAAGTTACTACCTATTCAGCCAAGCCAGTCTGAACTGGTAGGAACCCATCTCTGGTTAATATATGATACTAGCTGTGATGACCCAGGTATTTATTTATCCGAATCAAGTATTAGACAGGAAAATTCTACAGGCCTGGACTTATATGGCCTACAGACAGGCTGATATCTGCAAAACTTGGCAAGTTGGAGATTATGAACCAATTAAGCAAATTAATCATCTCCTTCAAATTTCACTCCCCTTTTGTTCCTCTTTCATTTCCTCTGGGAGGGGCCATTCATTGTCCACCTGTAGCCTTACACCTAAGTTGATCCCTCTTATTTAGCTGTTCCCTTTGTCTGGCCACTCTATGTATGTGCACACTGGGAACAGGCTCCAGCTGTTCGTCCGTCTCACTGATGACTGACTCTGAAGGCAGCTGATAGCTGGCATATGGCTCTGGCCCCCTCTCTGTCTTCAACACCAACCCTCATCAGAACCTTCCCGATACGCCAGGTCTGGCCCATGTTCTTCCCCAATCTCCTCACTGTCTGAATCTGCTGCCAGCTTCAATGGCCACTGGCATGTCACAACAGACGGGAGGAGTGAAATCCTATAGTCATAGTCAGTTGCCTGCATGGCAGACCTTAAACCAAATGCATCTAAGTTCTGTGTTTCTGTAAGTTAAACATGCTGTCATATTTAGAATTCTTATATTTTTATGTTTGGTGTAGTTCATAGATTATCATAATAACATATGTAAAACAAATGCTTCTTTATTTATTCTCAGAATTTTGGGGAGCAACCTGACATTAGTGTTAATCACTCAGATAATACCATTTTGCATAGCTGAGGATTCTGCTATACTCCATTTAAGACATTATTGGAAAAAATGTCCTTCTGGGTTCAGTTCCAAGTGGGGAAAAAGACACTGGAAGCATGGAGGCTGCTTGGAAAGATGATTTAATGGTGGACAGGATAACATGGCTTGAGCTCCTGAACAGAAAAGGGTTGCTTCAAGATGTTGGGTGAAGAAGAAAAAAAGGCAGAGATGCTGAAAGTCCCTGGTTTTATTCCCTCTCTGGGCTTTGAACTTGAGCTTGTATTCTGATTGGTTGTCAGACTCACAGGGGGCCATGCAGGGGCAAATCTGTTGGTTGTGTTTTGAGTCCAAGTTTGGTTGAGCATTGCTTCTTCCCAGGTGCCCTGTGGTGAGATGGGTAAAGGGCTAATATTATCATGCCTTAATCCCATCACCCTGGAGCTGGGAGATCTTTGTTACACTGGCTCAGGCCTTTAATAGCCCATTGACAAAGGAGGGGGCTATTAAGAGAGAGTCTGTTTCCTGTCTAAAACATGTTTCTCCATTTCTTATCCAGAGAAATATAATATTCTGCCTTTTCAATATTTCGCAGGATATTTCATTTTTCTAGGAGTGGGGTGTGTTTTAACTTCCTACAACAGTATACATAAGAATGAAAAAGATCAATCACAACTTCCTCCTTTTTTTGTTTCTGATAAAGGCCTCATTCTCACATCCCACACACTATGGCACAAATAGATCTGTTTTTAAAGAATATATGTTCATGATGTTGCTCCCATCTCATCACCACTCTGTTTTAGAAGCAGACTGAAGTTATCTATATGTATCCGGCTGTTCAAGTAGTGTTTTCCCTCTTCTCCCAATGCACATCTTGCCATATGAACAACCTACTATATTCTGATAAGAAGGTTAGCAGTCAAGGGAAGGGATCTGCCAAATTCAGTCTGTTGAAGTCTGTTCTCCATTTGGTTACCTGTCCTTGCTTTTTATGGTCATTTTGGTTGGGCTGTGAGATAGACTGGTCTTGAGCAGTCTTTTATTTATTTATTTTGTTTTGTTCTCACAGGAATAGCTATGTTCTGGAAGGCTGATATTTTCTGGTTAAATGCCAGTATTCTAGGAGATCAACATACTTTTCCATCAAAACCAACCAATTAAAAAAAACACCCAACCGAATAGCAATAGCACTTAGACTTATATACTGCTTTACAGTGCTTTGCAGCTTTCTCGAAGCAGTTTACAGCAAATGGCCCCCAACAATCTGGGTCCTCATTTTACCCACCTCAGAAGGATGGAAGACTGGTATTTCAAATGAATGATGTAGATGTAAATGGAAAGAAGGGACCTTTTATCATTTAAGGTGAGCATGTGATAAAGCAAAGAAATATTGGAGTAGGATTCATATTTTAATACAGAAAATCTGTAAAGATGAAACCAGAAACTTTTCTTCTGGGTGTAATGGAAAAAGACTTGGAAAAGAATTTGGAACTTTGATCTTATATATGTTGATTGCAGCAAGACTACTGTATGCACAAAAATGGAGGGACATTTTGGTCCTCACCATGGATGAATGGCTACAGAAGCTGATGGGATTGGCAGAGATGGCTAAATTGACCGTTTTGATCAAAGAAAAGAATATAAGTACTTCTGTTGTTACATGGAGACCACTCCCGAACTTTGTGCTTGAAGTGGAATGATGAAACTTTGATTTTGGGTTTTACTGATTGGATTGATTTGTTGTTATACAAATGGCTAGTTTATGCTATTATGGAAAAGTAAAAAGTTGAGATTTGATGTTAATGCCTTATTCTACTGCAATAGAAAGGAGTTGGAAGTCAACACTGTTTTTTTTCTTTTCCACCTCCCCTCCTCACTTTTATTTCCCTGTTCCCTTCCCACTGTGTCCTACTATTTGCTTTTGTATTTTATTCTATAATCTAATAAAATGGAAAATAAGTTTGTTAAATATTTTTTTTTACTTAAATGCAGTTGTGTTTTTCTTACACTGTGTCCACTAGATGGCACCAAAAGGTAACAGAAAAGCTCCCAAAGAGAGAAATGGCAAAGCTGTCCTTTTGAAAAGTTGCAATGTTTACACATCGTTTTGTTATGTATGAACTGATTCTTTTGACAGAAATCCATCAAGAATCAATTTGGGAAGTTTCCCATTAATATGGCTAGAAATTCCAAATGGATTACTTCAGAAAACTTTCTTCCAGCCTCTTCAGGTGTGAACCCGTGAGTAGTGTTTACTGTATAATCAGAGGTAATGTCAATTTTCTAAAAACAAAACAGATTCGGATTGTAGAAAAGAACATCCGGAAGGAATTTCAGGGCTTTTTTTGCTGAATGAATATAATGGTCTTTCATAGTCTAATTGGAAATTCTAATATAACTATTCCCAACTTATAGATGAATTGTTCTAAAATATCCAGAGTTCCTGGCAGCATATATGTCCTTCACATTTTTGAAAACCTTAGATTAGCCCACACAGTTTTCATATAAGTAGTAAAAAGACATTCATACCAAAATTTCACAGAAATATAATAGCATTTAGCAATAGCTAATTAAGAAAGTGAATTCAGTCAGGAGATAATTTTCTCCTGTGGTAGCTAGATCTAGGACATCAGAAAAGGAGAATTTTACTGAATTGGACATAGTAGCAGTCAATATTTCCAAACCCTCTTGCTATCATTTGCTCATGATAGGACAAAGAAGCAAGGAGAACCTAAGAATATTCACGCAGAGGCCCAAATAATCTCTTTATAGCCCCTATCCTCACAATGATCTCTGAGCATCTCCTGAAACTCCAAATCTTATACAAGCAATTAAGAGGTAGCTAGGCTTTGCAAAATTAGTTGTGTTGATTTAATTTGGGAAAAATCAGGGCTTAAGAAGAGAAAATGAGTACACAAGATATATGAGAGAAGAAATACAGAATCAAGGTAAGGGAATAAATGGGGAACTAATCAAATTTGCAGATGACACCAAGCTGGCAGGAATAGCCAAAACTCCAGAAGATAGGCTTAAGATACAGAAGGATCTTGACAAACTTGAACATTGGATATCTAATAAAATAAAATTCAATGGCGAAAAGAGTAAGGTTCTACATTTAGGCAAGAAAAACAAAATGCACAGGTACAGTATAGGTGGTACCTTGCTCAATAGTAGTAACTGTGAAAGGGATCTTGGAGTCCTAGTGGACAACCATTTAAACATGAGCCAGCAGTGTGCAGCAGCTGCCAAAAAAACCAACACAGTTCTAGGCTGCATAAACAGAGGGATAGAATCAAAATCAAATGAAGTGTTAATACCACTTTATAATGCGTTGGTAAGGCCACACTTGGAATACTGCATCCAGTTTTGGTCGCCACGATGTAGAAAGATGTGGAGACTCTAGAAAGAGTGCAGAGAAGAGCAACAAAGATGATTAGGGTACTCGAGACTAAACATCTTTCTTTCTTTCTTTCTTTCTTTCTTTCTCTCTCTCTCTCTCTCTCTCTCTCTCTCTCTCTCTCTCTCTCTCTCTGTCTGTCTGTCTGTCTGTCTGTCTGTCTGTCTGTCTGTCTGTCTGTCTGTCTGTCTGTCTGTCTATCTATCTATCTATCTATCTATCTATCTATCTATCTATCTATCTATCTATCTATCTATCTATCTATTTATTTTTTATACCGCCCTATTCCCGAAGGACTCAGGGTGGTGTACAGCCAAAATGAAACAGATATATAAAAGTTAAAAACAATTGACTTCCGGTTCTGCCTTCCAGCGGCGACGGATGAGTCTTGGACTCGTTCGCCGCTTTGTTCTCTTTTCTGCCCCCCAACGGGGCGAGGCACCCCCTTTTTGGGGGGCCTTCCATAGGGCTGGCTCGCCTGGGTCTGTTTATCCCAGCGGCGGCAGGAAAACGGCCCTTGTCTTCGGACTAGGCGAGAGGACACATGCTGCGGGGGGTTTTCTCTTCGCCAATGGAGGACGGCAACGAACGACGAATTTGAAAAGAGCTGAGCGTTCGGGTCGGAAGGCTTCCCGGGGCTTTGGCAGCGAGGTGAAGAGTGAGTGATTTTTAACCTTATTTGTGCTGGCAGCCTGGACTGAAAGAACGTAGAGGGGGGTGTTTGTTTGTCAAACTACCCCTCGGATTTAAAGCGGCGCTTAGAAATGGCTCCTCGTTGCGAGGAAGCGGATATTTCGCATCCGGACTGCTTTGAACTAAGTGAAAGTGATTTGCGGCTTGTTTCTTCACAATGTATATAAGTCCGGCTGGCTTGAAACAATTTTTCTTTTGTTACTTTCTCCTGCTGGCTCTCAGACTGGGCGGTGGATGGCTGCCCTCTGTTCCTGAATGATTATTTTTATTTATGGAAAATTACCAACATCTCTTTGTGATTTGGACTCCCTCTCTCTACTAATGAAGAAATTTCTGGATTAATTGATTCCTTCCCTGGAGTGCCTTCTTTGCTATAATTATTGACTGTGAAAAGTGTTTCTCTTCTGGGTCTTGAACTTTTTACAACTTTCACTTGAACTGTTTTTCTCCTGACTTACTTCAACGGTCCCACCCAAAAAACGCCATCTTAGTGGCACTGACTTTAAGCATGGCATCAAAATCAGAATTGGCAGGATTGGAACAAAGAATGACATCAATGGAATCAGTGTTACAAGCTCTGGTGCAGGAAATTAAAGCTTTGAGAGAAGATAATAGCAGCTTCAAGAAGGATCTTTTGGACACACGGAAGCAAGTGCTGGAAAACACACAGAAGACTGAGGAGCTGGAAGGGGGGCTGGTTGGGGCAAAGGGAGAGCTTAAAAACGTTAACAGTGAGGTTGGAGAACTGAGTGGGCATATGTCTAGGATGGATTTTGAAAGGATGTCATATTTTTTAAGATTTCAGAACATTTCTGAAGAATCTGGTGAATGTCTTCCTGAACTCATGAGTACAATTTTAGCAGACTATTTACATAAACCTAAAGATGAGATCAGGGGTGACATTGACCTAGTTTACAGAATAAACTCGACATATGCCAGGATAAATGAAGTACCCAGAGAGATACATATTAAATTTGTTAGAAGGTCAACCAGAGAGGGAATTTTGAAGGCGCAGAGAGGGGGCCCGCTAATTTACCAACAAAAGAAAGTCGCCATCTTGAAGCAGATCCCAAAAAAGATTAGAGAGATGAGAAGGAGGTATTCCTTCTTATCCAAAAAATTGTTTGACCACGGGATTTGGTTTAAGTGGGCGATGCCGGAAGGGATGTTGGTGTTCTGGGATGAAGGAAGAGTAAGGATTAAAACAGTTGCTGAGGCGGAAGCCTTTCTTAAAAAAACATTCCTCTGTCCTGGGGGACGATTCAGGGGGGACAGGGGGGGGCCACGGTCTCGCCCGCTTGGGGCCAGGGAGGAGAAAAAGAAGATACAATTGCCAAGAGACTTAGATCGAAAAAATAACTTTGCTTTTTTTTACTAATATTGTATAACCTTTATATCTGGATGTTTGCACACGACTGCCAGCATAGAATTTAGAATTTAGGAAAAATGCACTTATTTTCACCTTGTAGTATTTTTGAAAAATGTTTTTTCAATGTTTTATTATGAAGCCCTGGAAGGGCCAATGATCCCGACGCGAAAGTTCTTAAAATGTTTCTGTATCCCTTACCCTACCCTTTTGGAAAATTGTAAAAACCAATAAAACTTTTTCAATAAAAAAAAAAGTTAAAAACAATTTTAAAAACATATTAAATAATTTGGCCTCTCATAAGATTAAAACCATCAAACCCCAATTAAAATTAATAAAAATTCATATTTAAAAAATCATATTTACGCCAGCCCAGCTTGTTGGAATAGAAAAGTTTTGAGAGCACGGCGGAAGGTGCATAGGTCTGGGATAATTCTTAACTCAGGGAGCAATTTGTTCCAGTGGACAGGTGCTCTCACGGAGAAGGCTCTACTCCTGGGTGTCGCCAGTCGACATTGTTTAGCCGATGGCACCATGAGGAGACCCTCTCTATGGGAGCGTACTGACCGGTGGGTGGCTCTTGGTGGCAGAAGGCAATCTCGTAGGTATCCAGATCCTAAGCCATGGAGCGCTTTAAAGATAGTAACCAACACCTTGAATCGCACCCGGAAAACGACTGGAAGCCAGTGTAGCTTGCACAGGAGGGGTGTTAAATGGGAGCGTCGTGTCACCCCCATAATTACCAGCGCAGCAGCATTCTGGGCCAGTTGGAGGCTGTGGGTGCTCTTCAAGGGGAGCCCCATGTAGAGAGCATTACAGTAGTCCAGATAGGAAGAGACAAGGGCGTGAGTGACTGTGCGCAGGGCATCCCGATCCAGGAAGGGACACAATATGAAGAACGGTTGCAGGGTATGTCTAGTTTAATAAAAAGAAGGACTAGGGGAGAAATGATAGCAGTGTTCCTATATCTCAGGGGTTGCCACAAAGAAGAGGGAGTCAAACTATTCTCCAAAGCACCTGAGGGTAGGACAAGAAGCAATGGGTGCAAATAATCAAGGAGAGAAGCAACTTAGAACTGAGGAGAAATTCGTGACAGAACAATCAGTGGAACAGCTTACCTCCAGAAGTTGTGAATGCCCCAACACTGCAAGTCTTTAAGAATTTGTTGGATAGCCATTTGTCTGAAACGGTATAGGGCTTCCTGCCTAGGCAGGGGATTGGACTAGATGACCTCCAAGGTCCCTTCCAACTGTGCTATTGTGATTGTGATTAAAAAGAAATGATTGGGGCATTCAGGGATGAAGTGAAGTGGGTTTATTTAGAAACAATTCTGGACATTTTTATCTTGTTTTAATTTCATGCTTGCAATTAGAGTTTAAAAAACCCAACAATTTGCCTGAGAAATTACTGATGTATGGTAGCCCCAGTTAAACGTTTTAAAAAGTAGCTGTACTTAATGATAAATGGCATTTTCGAGGTGGCCACTAGATGGAGGCATAACCAAAGATATCTCAAAGGCGCTTTTCAAAAGGCAACAGGACTCCCCCCCCCCCCCCAGTTCAGAAAAAGCTTCTTGGATGGGAAGCGAAATGTATTCAAAGAAAAAAACGAAATCCAGTTTGCTTTTGAAAGGCACCTTTGGGACAACCGTAACCTGGATGATTGAGAATCCCCATAACCAAAGGTGTACCTATGGAAGAGGTGCCAAAATTTCTCCATGAAATCTAGGTAAACAGAAAGAGGAAACCCTATTTATTTCTACTATCTCTGTATGGTAACCCCAGAGAATAGCCAATAGGAAACAGCTAAAGCGCTATCATTCTTGAACTAATTAATAAAACCGACTCAAACACCTCAAACTTTTACCATGTAAAATATTTAGTAAACTACAGTTGGCAATACTGGCAGCAGATGGCAGCAGTTAATTGATTTTCACTGGTATGAAAGGACCAGCATGATCAGACCAGAGCAGTTTTTGGATGAGAATTCCAGACTGGCTGATTGAACTGGGAAGTGCAAAAATATTCTGGAAAAGGCCAGGAAAAACCACTTCCATGTTGTTGCTCTGAAAGCTACGTAGACGCAGACACTGGAATCTGAGCTTGGCTTAAGGGTGTCTTGAGGACCAGCAATGAATTCTTATGGAGTCAGGTAAAACGTGTAGTACACATAGTCCTTGACTTGCAACCATTCGTTTAGTGACCATTTAGTCACACTGAAAAAAGGGACTTTTCACACATATGGCCTTTGCAGCGTCCCCATTGGCAGGTGATCATTTGGGCGCTTAACAATTGGCGTGTAGTTATGACAGTAGCAATTCTCCTAGGGACACGAAGTCCCCGTTTGTAACCTTCTCAGCTGGCTTCCGACAAGCAAAGTCAGTGGGGAAGCCAGATTCACTTAAGAACCACATGATTCACTTAACAACTGCAGTGATTCACTTAAGAACTGTGGCAAAAAGGTTATAAAATGGGGTGCAACTCACTTAACAACCATCTTGCTTAGCAATGGAAATTTTGGGTGCTATTGTGGTCATAAATCAAGGTTTACCTGTAGTGTTGGAAGGAATGGAAGCGCATAACATAGGTACCCTGGGCAAATGATCTTGTTGGAACTGTTTCAGAGAGGACATAATTTATTTTATTATAATTACATTTGCACTATTGGACTATTGAAATTATGAGCCTCCAAAAATTTGGAAAATGGGCCATTGATTTGTCTTTTGCATTAAAACTCAAGATCCAGTAAATCATCAGGCATCAAGAAGGGACTGGAATATTAATTCATTGATTCACTATTCTCAATAGAACTTCACTGGGGGTTTTTGTTGTATCTTGTTTTCCTTGGTTTGTTTCGTTTTAGTTTTGGTTTATCAAATTCGCAACAAAATATGTTCTACTTGGATAAAGAGGAACAATAGAGAACCAGTTTCGTCTAGTGATTAAAGCAAAAGGCAAGAAACATGGATCCTGATTGAGCATAAATGCTGGCTGGGTGAATTTAGATAGATCTCTCCCCCCCCTCCTTTTCTCTCTCACACACTCATAGTGATGTGAATATGCTGCCCCAGTTTCTCTTAAAGAAGTTGCACAATATTTGCAATGCTCCTTTTAGCTTTGTTTCAGGAAATATAAACTAGAAGAAACTAATAAAACGAAATAAAACAGAAAAGATTGAAAAGTGAAAGAAGGGAAAATTTGAAAGAGCAGAAAGAAAGAGAAAAAAGAATAGAAAGAAAAAACTATAAGTAACTACACTTAACTCTTACTCTATGATTGCAAAAGACAGTCTACTCTTTTCTATTATCCGTTTTCAGCCAGTAGAGTGCTACAGGAGGTCAGGGAGGCATAAAATGGGACATGGGGCCCATTTTTCAGCAGAGGCACTGTGGGCTGGTCCTTTTATCTTTCCACTGCGGGCCAGATCTAAGCACCTCGCAGGCCAAAGCCGACCTGCGGGCCTTGAGTTTGACACTCCTGTCTTATACTATGACAGCAGCGGCTGGTATTCCCTATGAAAAGCAAAAGAGGAAACAGGTGAATGATGAATAACGATACCTTGATATTTAGATACTGTACATATTTCCTTCCAATCTTCTTCTGCAGAACTGAATGATTCCTATAAATTCAGGAAGTTCCCTCTGACCAGAGGTATCCATTTCTTCTGATTTCCCTGCAACAGCCTAAATATATTGTCAGGGTTCCAAAACAACCCACCCCCAACAAAAGAAAGCTCCCAAGCAATAAATTCCTCAAGGTTCCACTTTATTAGAGATGTCATGTTGGCACATGTAGGAAAACCCAAATCTGAAAGCTTCCAGATTTTCCCCACCCAGTTGAAAGTTCACAATCCTGCTCCACACCCACAAGTTCATCCCATGTTCCAATCCATTCTTCAGACTCGACTGGAGACAATCCCCAGCCACTCCCATCCAAGTGCAGGCAAATGTCCTTGATTTCCAGAGTAAGGAATGTTGTTGTGGCTAGGTTTCCACTGCTCCAACCCCCCCCCCACAAAAACCTCCCAATTTCCCAGGCTAAAATATGTGGCAGCCAGGAAGCTAAAAAGAAAAAATGGCTTCCAAAACTGACATATATATCAACACAGGTTTGAAGTGTGGGCCAGTGTTGAATTGGCTGTTATGCCTAAATCTATTAAGGAAGGAAATACCTCTGGCCCACCTCAAGGGAAGACCTTGCTGTGATATATTTTTCTCCAGTATTACCATGGATCCTTGCTTGCTAGGAAATAATGTTGAGTTACAGTGGCTGGTTCTCCTGGGTCTTTTGGATGAAGATGTTGAGTAAGATTAGTTAACTTCCTTTGGACTTTAGAACCTGGTTTTCCTTTGGCTTTTTCCCTTTTCTCTTAATGTTTCTAATACTGCTCTTTTCGGCTCTAAAACCCATCCGTTTTAGTATTCATTGCAAGTTCCAGAACAAATTACAGCAATGAGGACTGAGGTACCATTGATTCCTTTCAGCACACATTTTCTTCAATAGGCCCAGTGATTTGGGCTGAAAGAGGGTGACTGACCCAAAGTCACTCAGTTGGTTTCTGGCCTAAGGCAGGTCAAGAACACCCAGGTCTCAAATTTGCAGCCTGATGCGCTAAACACTACATCAAGTTGACTCTCTCTCCCCAGACTTAAAGTTACATTTTTTCCTTTCTTATCTTCTTATATTATTATTTGCATTATGCATTATTCCTGCATTATTGACAGGAATAAGGTTTGAGTCTCACAAAGTGCTAGTGACTGAATAAATGATTAAATGAAGGAAAAATTACAGTCTCTCTTTCTCCCACTCTCTCACATCTATCTATCTGTATTTACCTACTTATAAAATTTATTGGCCATCCATCTTATCACAGGGTAATGTTCAATTCAGAGCCAGAGAAGGTGTCTTATTAGTGTCACAGATACTAATAAAAGAGCAGTTGTGATCATTACATTGTTGGAAAATAGTTTATTCTCATGCCAGATACAAGCTTTTCTTCCAGTATAAATAGCAAGCAGACCAAGTGTTTCAATTTTCATGTTCATTTTGGGTAGGCATCTAGGTGATTGCCTCACTTGCTATAGCAACTAAGTTATGTAACCATATAGCAATTCTGTAAACCTCTATAGCACACAAAATTGCAGTACCTCAAGGACACAGTCTGCAATAGCCATTTCTACATTTAATCTTGCATAAAGACGAAACCGTTGACGGTCCTTGAGTGACCTTGAATAACTGTTTGTGGAAAGAACATGAATGATGAATGTGAACCTTCTTCATAGCTTATTTTCTTTCTCCTTCTAGTGTGAAAGGGCCCTCTATTCTTTTTTGACATACAGTAATCCCTCGTTTTTCGCGGGTAATAGGGACCGGACCCTTCCGCGAAAAACGAAAAACCGCGAAGTGGGATTCGCCACTAGGAATGCTCCCCCCCCGTGCGCCTCAGCGTTGGTGCTCCTGTGGAAAAGTGGTGGACTTGGGGAAGGAGTGAGGAGGGGAGGGGTGGCCGAAATGGCTGCTTCCCTCCTCGGTTGGGGAGCAGCAGTAGGCACCCCCCCCCTGGGGACAGCAGCAGGAGTCAAGTCAATGCGGCAGCCTCCTCAGTGAGGGAGCAGCGCCGCGGCGGGTGGAGCGAGCGTGCCTAACTTGATCCATCAGCTCTTCCAATAGTGCATCACCACTGCTATACTTGAATCCATCTATGTTACAATTGGTTGTCCTCTTCATCTCATCCCTTTTACCTTTCCCAGCATTAGAGCTTTCTCCAGAAAGCTAGTCTGCAGGTAATGTTTCCAAATAGGATAATTTGAGTCTTTGCACTTGTCCCTGAAAGGAGAAATCGAGGCCCCAAGACTTTCTGGTAATACTATCCTATTAACATTGCAACAGACCTCTGCAGTTTCTATGGGGATGCTTTGGGTTTAGTTTCTGTACTTTGTAGCAATTTGAATGAGAGCTATGTGTTTTTCTAAGTTCGGTTAGGGTTAGGGTGACTCACTGAGAGATGCTGGATGGTCAGTCCTAAAGACTTTCTTTGGAATGCAATTAGAAACATTGCTCAACCCAGGGAGGGTAGGATCCTGCGTCGCATCAATACAACGTGGGGTCTCGATGATCTGAGACCTTCGTTGACACTTTTGCCACTGATCGGTTCAGACCTAAACCATCTCGGAGGGACGGCGACTAGGAAGATGAAGTCTTGCTGGTCACAGGGATACCACAAAGTCCCTGTTTGACCCAAGGGGAGTGCTTCTGCTAGGTGGCAAACAGACAGCCCCCAGACTGACAAAGAGAAAGTGGGTGCATTTGGAAAGGTATTTTTCTTTTTTTTTTAAATATTCTGCCCAAAGAAACTTTTTTTTAAAAGTAAAATCAAATCCCTTAATTAAAAGAAATAACTGGCGGAATTAATCTTCTTTGGATTGATCTGGAAAGGTTTTTTTTTCTTTTCCCTTGTAATTGTGGATTGAAACGCTTGTATCTGGTTTTTTTTTCTCTCTTCCTCTTAAAGTGAATGGATTATTTCCTCTTCTTCTGTTTTTAGCTACTCTATTTTTTGAGCCTTGGACTAAACCCTTATTTTTATTTTTATAATTCTTCTTATGATTTGCTACTAAATTTCCAATAAGGACTTTATTTTTTCTTTTCTCTTAAAACAAAGAGAGACACATCAGAAAGTGAAAAGTAGCAACACTGCCACTGGGAGGTTAGAGGCCGAACCTGATGAGACAATATATATTTTTTCTTTTTGGAGATTGTTGATTACTTGGATGAAGGGTTCATACTTTGTTTATAGAAACTGATAAAGCCTCAAGGGCATAGATTGTTTTGTATAGGTGCTCTTTGAAAATTGTTTAGTTAAATGACAATCTAAAACATTCTATGACATACTAAGTTTCTACTTATTAATCATCAAAGGATAGCAACTCTCATTATCAACCACTATCTTTCCAGTAGCTAGGTGAATTATCTATTTTGCCATTTGTGGCTCCAGTCTCTTTTTATTCTTTTTTCCAGGTTTCTTATGGATTTCTTTTCACAGTTTATTGTCCAGTATAGCTCTCAAATAATACCGCTGCCCAGTTTCTGTCATTACACATTGTTTCTCTTTAAATATCAGATGTGTTTCTGGGGAGATTTCTCCTCTTACATCCATCTTCGATTCTTCCCCCCCCCCTCTTTCCCTTGAAGACCAAGATGAGGCTCACATTCTTCAAATTCTTTTCAAAATTTCCTTCTTTTTATTTTCTCCCACATTTGATCCATTAATAAAGTTCTCTATTATCATGTCTTTGTCTTCAACTAAGATGAGTATCTCTTTATCTTCAATGTTTTCTTCTTTCTCTTTAATGTTTGGAGCCTCCAACTGCTCACAGCTTGGTGTGATAGACAAAAGTTTATCCAATTTTTCATCCATTCTTCTTACATATTGTTTCAAAACCATATTCCAGCCAAAGCCTTCTGATTTTCTAAAGTACCCTCTTCTGGATATGGAACCATGTTGACAAATTCAAAAGTGATGAAACTTGGTTCTCACTGCCACCTTGGTCTCGGGCCTATTTTATCTTTTCATTAGGTTACTTTGAAACACAGCTCCTGTTGTGTTTTCCAAAGGAAAATATTACTGTCTGTTATCAAAGAGCACCTGTTGAAAACAATTCATGCTTTGTGAATTGCAATAAATAATTTTCACAGCTTTCAACTAGCTGTTAAAAGTAAAAAAAATAGATTGTTTCATAAAAACCAGCCTCTGACCTCCCAGTGGCAGTGTTGCAGATTTTCACTTTTTAATACGTACATCCTTCTTTATTGTTAAAAAAAGTAAAAAGTATAATTCTTGTTGGATTTTAAAAATAAGTGGTAGATCATAGGAAGAATTATAAAAATAACCCCAAATTCAAGAATTTAAGTGACAAAAAATAAAAGGAAAAGAAATAGTCCAATCACTTTCAAAGGAAAAAAAAACCTTGTTGCTAATGCTTCAATCCACAATTACAGAACAATAAGAAAAAAAAGGAAACTTCCCAGTTCAAAACATATTAGATTAATTCCGCTACTTATTCCTTTGTTAAAAGCTTTAGTTTACTAAAACAAAAGTTTCTTTAAGCAAAATGTTTCCTCGTCACCATCCCGCCAGGACGGTTTAGGTCCGAAAGGACCAACAGGCAGCAAAAGTTTCAACGGAATTCTCAGAGCGCTGAGACCCCATGTGCTATCGACATGACGCAGGCTCCTCTTCTCCAACTTCTTCTTTTTATTTATGTTAAAGAAATAACTTTGATCATTGAGGACTATTGAGCTTACAAACATTTGAAGAATATGCCATTGATTTTTCCCTTAGATTAAATCTTGAGATCCAGGGAGATATACGACATCAAGGAAGGACTGGAAAACCCATTCATTGATTCACTATTCTCTAAAAAGCTTAACTGGAGATTTTAATATTGTAATAAAATAGCTAATTTGGACAGGGTGCTATGCTTGCAGGGATTCTGTAGTGTTTTTGGACTTGGTTTGATCTAGGTTGATCACAGTTCCCCAGTTGAATGTATGGTTAAATCTATTCTTATGTTGGGAGTTTTCATCATGTTTTATGACTGCTAGTTGATATCCATAGAAATAATAGGAGGAAGGATTATTAGATACATTTGCCACCTTGAGTTATTTTAAGAAATAAAGATGAGATAAAAATAAACAAAAAATAAATATTAATTTTCTAGTGAATCTATTGATATACAATATAAAGAAAAGATATTGCAGCAAAATGTCCCAAAGGTTCCACTTTTGAACAGCAGGGCATCAACTTCTAAAGTGTTGCCATTACTATTATCAGGTTGGGAAGGGGGGGAAGGATTCCATGCATATCTTCAGTCTCATATTTCTACACACTAGTTGGTGAATATGAATTATACATGTGACAGAAGAGAGGGGATGGAGGGGTAAAGTTCAGATGCCATTAAGTTGGTTTCAGTTTAAGTTCCACAGGAGTAATGCTAAGATGTTGAGCCTAATAAATGAATGGGTTTTGTTTGAACTCTGTCTCAAGGCTAAATTAATTAGGTCATCTCTTGGGAACTTCACAGAGAGAAGAGTAGCATTAAAAATATTAAGAGAAGAGGAAGAAAGCCAAAAGTAAACCGGAGCCTGAAGGTCACAGGAAGTTAAACATTCTCACTCAACATCTCCATCCAAAGCACCCAGCAGACCCATCCATGATAATTCAGGATTGTTTCTTAGCAAGCAAGTGTCCATAGTAATAATGGAGAGAAATATATCAAAGTAAGGTCTCCCTTTGGTACGAATCAGATTTATTTCCTCTGTACTACATTAATAGATATAGGCATACCTGCCCATTCAAATCTGGCCATGCGTAAAAGCTGGGTTGATATCAGGGGTTGGTTCTGGCTTCTGCTACTGTCGGTTCGGTCAGGAACGTGCTTTATGCACATGCATTTGAGGTACCCATAGCACGAATGCGCAGTAATAAAAAAATGGTTTCTGTGCACATAAGCAAAGAACAAGATGGGGGTGCTGATAGAACCAGTTTGGAGGCATGGTGGGCGGAGTTACTACCTATTCGGCCAAACCAGTCTGAACTGGTAGGAACCCATCTCTGGTTGATATATGATACACTAGCTGTGATGGCCCAGGCATTTATGTATCCGAATCATGTATTAGACAGGAAAATTCTACAGGGAACATTTTTAAGGTAATTATCTGCATTAGCAGGCACCTCCCCTGACAATTTGCCCTCTTTGCTTGAAGCTGAGGGCTTAGGGGTGTTTTTTTTTTGGTTCTTTCTTTGTTTTTGCTTATTTGTTTGTTTGTCTTTTAAGAACCAATCCCCCTTACTACAGGGAGCCCCTTTTTGGAGTACTGTGAAGCTCTTACCAGGGAAACTCAATGTTGCTCTACAGTAGAAGCCATTTTAAGGCATAACAGGCTGTATCTTAACAGAACTTGAATCCAAAATGCACACTATCATTGTGAAATGTACTGTGATTTGACACTCTAGATGTCAAATAATAATTCATTCCTTCTCATTTCAGTGGCCCAGGCATTCCAGAGTTATGCTGGAACATACACACACACACACACACACACCAAACAGATAGACACCCCCCCGGAGTGGTGTTAGGAGTGTCTTACCCCCACAGTATTTTTTCCCATAGAGTAAGTCAGCTGTGTAGCAAGTTTGGATGAAATTGCTTGAGGCATTCCAGAGTTATGCTTGATGATACATACATAATACATACAGACATACATACATGCACATATACATATATACATACATACACATACATCCTTTTTAATATAGGAGAAGATAGATAGATAGATAGATATTTTATTTATTTATTTTATTAAATTTATACCCCGCCCTTCTCCAAAAGGACCCAGGGCGGCGCACAGGAATTTAAAATACAATACAAAGTAAAGTAAGTAAAAAATTTAAAAAACTTATTTGATTTATTTATTTATTATATTTATACCCCGCCCTTCTCCAAACTGACCCAGGGCGGCGCTAAAAACAAATGAAAATCCCCAAATTTAAAACTGTCTAAAATAGTCATTTGTGGAGGTTACGCTAGGCTGGCTAAATGGAACAAATGTGTCTTTAAACACTGGCGGAAGAGGCGGAGGTCGGAGATGGTGCGAAGTTCAGGGGGTAGGTCATTCCAAAGGGCAGGGCCCGCCACAGAGAAGGCTTTTCCCCTGGGTGTCGCCAGTCGGCATTGTCCGACCGACGGCACCCTGAGAAGGCCCTCTCTGTGGGAGCGTATCGGTCTAAGGGATGTATGGGGCAGGAGGCGGTCTCGCATATAACTAGGTCCCGAGCCATGGAGCGCTTTAAAGATGGTCGTCAAAGCCTTAAAGCGCACCCGAAAGACCACAGGAAGCCAGTGTAGCTCGCGCAGGATTGATGTTATATGGGAGTGTCTAGGCGTTCCCGTAATCACCCGCGCAGCTGCATTCTGGACTAACTGTAGCTTTCGAGTGCACCTCAAGGGAAGCCCCATGTAGAGAGCATTACAGTAGTCGAGTCGGGATGTCACGAGTGCTTGAGTGACTGTGCGCAGGGCAGCCCGGTTCAGTAAGGGGCGCAATTGGCGCATCAGGCGTACCTGATGAAAGGCCCCCCTGGCCACGGCCTCCACATAGTCCTCCATGGACAGCCGGGAATCCAGGAGGACACCCAAATTGGGGTGGTCTGGGGTGGATATGTACCGCTGAGTATCATCAGCATACAGATGATATCCCACCCCAAAACCATGGATGATCTCGCCCAGCGGCTTCATATATGTGTTGAATAGTAGGGGCGAGAGGACCGACCCCTGAGGAACCCCACATAAGAGGGGTCTCGAGGCCGACCTCTGCCCCCCTGTCAACACATATTGCGACCGACCACAGAGGTAGGACGAGAACCACCGTAAAACGGTGCCTCCAACCCCCCCAGTCGGTGCAATAGGATACCATGGTCGATGGTATCAAAAGCCGCTGAGAGGTCTAACAGGACTAGGTTAGAGGAATATCCTCTATCCCGCGCCCTCCAGAGATCATCTACCAACGCGACCAATGCCATCTCGGTGCTGTGACCAGGTCGGAAGCCGGACTGGCGCGGGTCTAGATAATCAATTTCCTCCAGGTGTCGCAGAAACTGTTGGGCCATTTCCCCACCAAGTTGCCCTCTTTGCCTGAAGCTGAGGGCCCAGGGTTTTTTTTGTTTGTCTCTTTGTTTTTGTTTGTTTCTTTCTTTGTTTTTAAAGAACCAATCCCCTTTACTAGAGGGAGCCCACTTCTGGAGTACTGTGAAGCCGTTCCTATGGCAACCTCATGGTGTTGTACAATAGAAGCCATTTAAGACACAGCAGGCTGTATCTTAACATAACTTGAATCCAAAATGCACAGTATCACTGTGAAAAGTACTGTGATTTGACACTATAAATATAAATCATTCCTTTTCATTTCAATGGCCCAGACATTCCAGAGTTGGATGGATGGATAGACAGACAGACAGACAAACAGATAGACAGACAGATGCTGCTGAATGGAGATTAACAGAAATGGATTCCTTGGTCAGAGAGAATTTCCTGAATTTATAGGAATCCTGAAATTATTTAGAAGAGAGTGATGTCTTAGAAGGAAAAAAATATATCTAAATAACAAAGTATCTTTACTTATCATTTCCCTGTCTACTCTTTTTCTTTTCACAGGTAAGGCCCAGTGCCAATGTCATCGTCATAGAGGACTCTGCTTATGTCGATGTTGAGGAAACACTGTCAACACTGGGAGATTGGACTGTAGGCTTGGGTGGACATGCTGTTGACTCTAAGTACAATACAATACAATGGCAGAGTTGGAAGGGACCTTGGAGGTCTACTAATCCAATCCCCTTCCCAGGCAGGAGCCCTATACCATTTCAGACAAATGGCTATCCAACATCGTCTTAAAGACTTCCAGTGCTGGGGCATTCACAACTTCTGGAGGCAAGCTGTTCCACTGGTTAATTGTTCTAACTGTCAGGAAATTTCTCCTCATTTCTAAGTTGCTTCTCTCCTTGATTAGTTTCCACCCATTGCTTCTTGTTCTACCCTCAGGTGCTTTGGAGAATAGTTTGGCTCCCTCTTCTCTGTGGCAACTGCTATCTGTGGCAACTGCTATCATGTCTATCATGTCTATACAAGCAATTTACACGGTGCAATCTGTCCAAGTACTATTCAATAGAGAAATGACTGTGAAAATTGATATACAAAGAGGTACAAGACAGGGATGCCCCTTGTCACCTCTGTTATTTATTCTGACTCTTGAACCCTTACTGATTACAATTCGACAGAATAAGGATATAAAGGGATTAACTATAAAGGATCAGCAATATAAACCTCAAGCATTCGCTGATGATCTTGTCACCTGTGGCTTTCTGGGTGTGCTTCAAGGTGCTAGTAACCACCTTTGAACCGCTCCATGGCATGGGACCTGGTTACTTGCAAGACCGCCTCCTGCTGCCAAATACCTCCCACCGACCAGTTCGCTCCCACAGAGAGGTCCTCCTCAGGGTGCCGTCGGCCAAACAATGTCGGCTGGTAACCCCCTGTGGCAGCCCCTGCCCTCTGGAATGACCTGCCCCCCGACCTATGTACAACCACTGACCTATGCCTCTTCCGTCGGTCCTTGAAAATGCATTCATTCCGTGCTGCTGGCCTGGTGTAGTTTTTAATCGATTTTAGTTGATTTTAGTTAGTTTTATTTAGTTTTTAGAACAGGCCCCCAATTTAATGCTATTTTAACGTATTTTATATATTGATGTTTTTTACTGTTTTATTGATGCCTGTTCACTGCCCTGAGTCCCGCAAGGGAGAAGGGCAGTATACAAATTTAATAAACATTAAACATTAAGATATGTTTACTCTTTATTCACCTGTCTCTTCTTCTTCTTTTCACAGTGAATGCCAATTACTGTGTCCTCATGAAAGTGGACACAACTTTCACCTTTGCTCCTGCCCTCTTGGCTACATTGACCTTGTAAGACCGGTCTCTGGATTGCAAGACAGATGTTGAAGACAGTAAGAAAATGATTTTCTAATAGGGATGCCATAGATATGGATGGGGATACTCTGGTATTATTGAGGTTCAGAAAGCATTGCAAGCCTTTGAAATGAACAGGCAGAGCATTTCCACGAAAATGTACGAAATCATGTGGCTCAGTACAGAAGAAAACTGTACAAACATTAGGACGTGTTGTATCACAGCTTCACTTTCCATGGGGCAAGTTAACTGAGATAACTGAAATTAAAACATTCCTTCTCTCAAGACTGACCATTAATCACAAACAACAAAAAGCCATAAGCATGAATATTAATAAAAAGCCCTGGTCAATTCAAATGCCTTTCTAACAGCACCTGAACAGTATCAACTTCTTCACATAGAAATGTAGGCAGATTCTTTTAAAACACTGAACAATTATTTCTAAGCTTAAATGTAAGTAAGAGTCCCCATTTACTTTATTACTCTTTACCTTACTTAACTTGATTACCAAATATCAAGTCAGTTTGTAACTGAGGTTTCCTCATTACCGTTGCTGTACCCATTCATTACACAAGGTAATTGTCCATTTCTTGGGTAATGGGTGGAGTTCAACATTATTTTGAGGTTTCAAGGCACTTTTAGAGATGCAACCGACTTCCAGATCGTCCTCATTAACTACTTTTTGTGGTACTTGAGCAAAAACTCACATTAAAAAATATTGATTTCCTTTCTTTCCAGAGTTACCAATTTTACCATTTTCAGTTTCACTTGGTCGGCTACAATTTAGGGTACATGCAGTTAATTGATTTCTAATTTTACATGTTCATCTTTGATGAGGTCCTTCAGCAAGGCCATTCAAAGGAGAGGAGATCATCTGTAGTCCACATAATTAGGCTTCCACCCTCAAGGCAAAGCTTAGGAGATGTGGCCCAATAAACACTCGTTGCCTGGAATGTATACTTAATCCACTTCCTATCCATTGCCCACCACCAACAAGGCTCAAGAATTGACTCCATGAAGGACCCTCTAAGTAAACCTTTCCACTGCAGCAATTCTTTTTGTCTTGATTGCTTAACAATTTCTGTATTATATTTCTGCATGTAATATAGAAACTGTTACATCTTTGAGTAGGTATTTTTTCTATCCTTCTTCTCATTCCTCTCTTAGGATCCCTTCCCAGAGCAAATATGTTGCAGATATAGAGAAGAGGAGAATATAGAGTAGCCTAACACACCCTCAAATATTTTCCCTTTACTATAGCAGTTCCCTTGCAGTTGAATTTAAAAAGTCAGTGGGAAAAATGACTGACTATATTTTATTTATTTATATGTTCACTTATTGAGTTTGTTCGCTGCACTTCTTGCTGCAATCTTCGCTGCACTTCTTGCTGCAATCTTACTTTAGCTAGAAGTAAAACTATAGGTATCCTAGGCCAGTGGTCTGCAAAGTCGGCTCTTTTAAGACTGGTTGACTTCAACTCCCAGAGTTGAAGTCCACCATAAGTTATGGTGGACTTCAACTCCCAGAGTTATGCTGGCTGGGGAACTCTGGGAGTTGAAGTCCACCAGTCTTAAAAGAGCCAACTTTGCAGACCCCTGTCCTAGGCAAATGTTGAACAGTCGTATTTAGTTTTTTAAACTAGGATGGCTATATAACTGAGGCTGAATATTTTGTTTCAGGAACACAGTCTTTAACTTACTATGACACTCAGGGTATGGGAAAATGGCTAGTGCTTCACTTTGAAATCATCTCTAAATCTCTATAACATCCATGGCAAGTGGATGCGACAGTTCAGAACCAACCAACATAATTTACAGACTAACCAAGTTGGAAGGCAGTCCAATCCCCTGCTCAATTAGGAGATCCTATACAACTTATTAGTCAAGAGAGCCAAATATCGACAGTACCACGATTGAAATTTCTTTTGAGAGCCAAAAGGTGTGGCCTGTTTTGTGGGAGTGGCTCAGCGGTCATGTGACCGGGTGGGTGTGGCCAACTTGGAAAATGTGGTGAAACTCACTTAACGACAGTCCTGCTTAGCAACCAAAACTCTTATTCTTTCTCTCTCTCTCTCTCTCTCTCTCTCTCTCTCTCTCTCTCTCTCTCTCTCTCTCTCTCTCCACTTTCTTTTTCTTTCTATTTTTCATTCTCTTTCTCTCTTTTTCATTTTGTCGCTCTCTGTCTATCTCTCTCTTTATGTCTCTCTCTCTTCCCTCCACCCATCTGTCATTCTGTGTGTTTGTGTGTGTGTGTGTGTCTGTCTCTCTCTCTCTGTGATTCCCTCTCTCTCTCCCTCTCTCTCTGTGTCTCTCTCTGTATGTCAGCCTCTCCCTCTCTCTCTCCCTCCCCCACCCCCCTGGGAGCAGTGGAAAGCCCGGCATGCCGGCCGGGGAGCCCACAGCTGCCTCCTCCCGCAGCGAGGGAGGTAGGCATGTGTCACACGAGGCCGCGGCCACCCAAGCGCCACCGGGGCTGTCTGGGTGCCACACGCCCACCTCCCTCCCAGCCCCGTGCGGCGGCAAGCCCCAGAGAGGGTGCCTTGGCAGGCTCTGCAGGTGGATGTTGTTTCTGCTGCTGCTGTCCCCGAGCCCTGAGACACGCAGCTCCCACCGACAAGCGCATCGGGCACGTTTCCACCAGCAGGGCGCGTTTCCACCAGCTCCTCCAACGGCCACCGAGGCGCACCCTCCAGGCTGCCCGCCACACGGACTGGGAGGGAGGCAGGCGTGCAGTGCCCGGATGGCCCCGGCGAGGCCAGGCAGCCGCAGCCCCGGGTGCTCCCGCCGCCCACCTGCTCGCTACAGTGGGACGCAGCCTCAGCCCCCCCCGCTGACCTGCTGGCCCTCTGCTGCCTCCGGGGGGGAGGGAAGGAGGGAGAGAGGAAGAGCCACACCCGAGGGGCCAAAGAGCCGCTTGTGGCTCGCGAGGCGCGGTTTGCCGACCACTGTCCTATACCACTGTCCTATACCATTCCAGACAAATGGCTTTCCAAAATATTCTTTAAAACCTCCAGTGACAGAGCATGCAAAACCTCTGGAGCCAAGCTGTTCCACCAGTTAATTGTCCACACCCTCAGGAAATTTCTCTTTTATTTTAGGTTGGATTTTCTGATATGTTTCAATCCATTACTTCTTGTCCTTCCCTCAGTTCTTTGGATATTAGGCTGACCCCCTCTTGGCTCCGACCACCTCTCAAATATTGGAGGATGGCTATAAAATAAATAAATAAATAAATAATTTAATTTATAGCCCGCTCTCTCTCCCCGAAGGGACTCGAGGCGGGGCACAGGGAAATTAAAAAATGCATATAAAATCACAGAAAATACAATATCAAAAAAAGAATTAAACGAAATCCTGTGCTAAAATCCCCAAAGCTAAAACAAATCCCTAAAACCCCCTGAAAACAGTTAAGTTATCCCAAGCCGGCCAAGCAAAAGAAATGTGTTTTTAATTTTTGACGGAAGGAGCGGAGGTCTGTAGTTGTTCTAATATCGAGGGAAAGTCGTTCCAGAGGTTCGGACCCAACACAGAGAAGGCCCTTCCCCTGGGCGTCGCCCGCTGGCACAGCCTAGTGGACGGCACTAGTGGGAGCGAATTGGCCGCAGGGATGTGTGGGCAGGATGCGATCCCACAGATAACTAGGTCCCGTGCCATGCAGCGCTTTTAAGATGATAACCAACACCTTGAAGCGCACCCGAAAGATGATAGGCAGCCAATGCAGCTCGCGCAGGAGCGGTGTTACATGGGAAAACCTAGAGGTTCCCATAATTGCCCGCGGGGGTGCATTCTGGACAAGCTGAAGTCTTCGGGTGCACCTCAAGGGGAGCCCCATGTAGAGAGCATTGCAATAATCCAGTCCGGATGTGACGAGAGCATGAGTGACTGTGCAAAGGGCATCCCGGTCCAGTAGGGGACGCAACTGGTGGACTAGGCGAACCTAGTAAAACGCCCTCCTGGCTACGGCTGTCACTTGATCTTCCATGGACAGCCGTGCATCAAGGAGGACGCCCAAGTTGCATGCCCCATCATGTCAGCCCTAGTCCTTCTCTTTATTATTCTGGACAAACTCATTTTTTTTCAGTCTTTCATCCTATGTTTTAGCTTCTATCCCCCTAATCACCTTTATTGCTCCTTTCTAAAATTTCTATCCTGGTGACCAAAAGGATACAGTATTCCAGGGATTTTCTTAGCAAAGAAGTATAAAGTGGTAGTAACATTTTATGTGACCTTGATAAAATTTCTCTCTTGATGCAGCCTTGGCTCTTTTGGTTGCTCTATCACACTTCTGGCTCATATGTTAATGGGTGTTCACTAGGCCTCTGAAATCCCTCTCGTGGGGACTGCTATTGAGCCACGTATCACCTCTTCTATACTTGTGCATTTGGTTTTTCTTGCCTAGGTTTAAAGGCATATTGTTCTCACTACTGAAATCTAGAGTTGAGTAATAAAAGGATGGCCCCATGAGATCCTCTATAGATGAAGCAGCAGGAAACATTCAATAGAACCAACACTCAGAGAATACACAGCTTTTAGAACCCAGCTTTCCTTCTCAATTTCAGTTAATCTTCTGTGTTCCCCAGGACTCCTTATAACGCTTCATTAAGGCTACGGGAATATTTCCAACACTAGATATACGTGCTATCTTCAGGGAAATAGAAATCACGTGCATGATATGGGGAAACTACAATGAAAGCCATAGAAGCCGATGTTTCATTTGAGTACCAAAAACACCCACCAAAAAGCAGACCTGCTGTTTCTGAAAACCCACCTATAAAAATGTGTCAGACCCAGATTTCTACCCTGGGGTTCTAAGGGCTTTTCCAAAACTGCAGCTGCTAGTGAATATGGCTGAGCATTATCATCGTGGACTGGTAGAGTTTGGGCAGCAATTCAGTCAGAAATTTTCTTTCTGTTGTGTCCTCGACCTGCGACCGGTCTCGAGTTACGACCGGCCGCAGGTCTTCCAGGCTGCCTCTGGGGTGTAACAACCCAGCAGCAGCAGCAACAACCGTCCGGCTGCCTCGCCGGGGTGTAACAACCCCGCCCGGCCGGGCATGGGTTTCCCCACACCTTCCGGCAACCATCTTCGGCCTGGCTAAGCCGACCAGTCGACCAGGCCTCCCCATCGAAGACCACGCCTCCTCGCCCGACTCACCGCTCCAGACGTCCCCGCCTCTTTGGGTAGGCCCCTCCGATGACGCCGCCGGAGCTACACCCCGGCAGGGAGTAGCTTCCTCGGGCACGTCCTCCTCGTCCGGCTTCCGTGAGACTATGGGACTGTCAGAGCGGAATGCGCATGCTCCGCTCTCCTGATGGACAGCTTTTTCGCGCATGCGCAGACCGAGGGGGGAAAGGGGTGTTGTGTCCTCGACCTGCGACCGGTCTCGAGTTACGACTGGCCGCAGGTCTTCCAGGCTGCCTCTGGGAAGCCATGGAGACAGGCTGTAGCAAGCCGGCTAACCGACAGACGCGCCTGATTGGCTGAGGCGCGTCTCGCGGGAAAGCCGGCTCCTGCTGCAGCCTGATTGACAGCTCCCTATATAAAGAGCTGTCAAGCGCGGGAGCCCCTGTCTACCGCGCTTTACTGCCTATTTCTTCTGTACTTGAAACAAAGAAACCTGTTAGAGCAAACCTGATGTGGACCTCACTCTTTGACCGAAGATATAACACTTTCTTCCATTAAGACATTGAAAGTCCTGAGCCTCCAATCTTTTACTACCATAGCAGGTTAGCGGTTGAACTAAGTCTGTTGGTCTTTCGAGGACTTTTGCAACATCAAACCCACAGGAGTGTTTCAATACAAGGAAGGGGCACTACTGCCTTATGTAGTAACTGTAAAAATAACACCTAAGAATATTTGCAATAGTTCACTGAGGTGATATGATGCAATCATTATAATTCTATAAATAGAGAGCTGTGTCTGTCCAAGGACTAAGATCTGCTCCCGACCAATCCCAGCATGAAGATCCTTTATCTGCTTTTTGCAGTTCTTTTCCTTGCATTCCTGTCTCAACCAGGTAAGAAAAAAAATTAGTCATAATTTAACCAGGATTGATAACTCACTTCTTTCTAAACAGGCATGAATATCACTGAAGGCAGGAAAATCTTCAACATCTTCTTTTTGTTTTACTTTATAGAAATAGCGTTGAACTGGGTGGGCTATTGACAACAAGAGCATCCAAACATTTGAAAAACCTGCCATTGATTTTTTCTTTTGTAGTAAATTATCAGGCATTGAAGAGCGGCTGGAAAATTAATTCATTGATTCACTATTCTCCAAAGAACTTTATTAGGGATTTTGTGGCTGTAGTTTATTTTTATTTTGTGGCCGCCCTGGGTCCTCTGTGGAGAAGGGCGGGGTATAAATTTAAATAAATAAAAATTTTTTTGTTGATTTGCTTAACTTTAGTATTGGCTTGCCAACTTCTCAGCAAAATGTGTTCTATTCGACTAAAGGGGCACATTAGAGAAACAGTTCAATCTAATGATTAAAGCAAAGGGCAACAAATCTTGGAAACTGAATGCCAGTCCCACCTTAGGCCTGAAAGGTGACTGGTTGAATTTGAATCAGTTTCTCCCTCTCCAGCAGAACCTTTTCACAGTCTTGGTTCTTTGAAAAAAACAAGAGGATGAAAGGCTATTAAATGAAACCTGGCTACATCTCTCTCTCTCTCTCTCTCTCTCTCTCTCTCTCTCTCTCTCTCTCTCTCTCTCTCTCTCTCTCTCTCTCTCTCTCTCTCTCCCTCCTTCCCTCCCTCCTTCCCTCCCTCCCCCTACTTCTCTCTCTCTCTTTCACCACCTTAAGTTATTTTAAAAAAATAAAGTGGGAAAAAAATAAAAGATAGATATTAATCATCTAGTGACTATATTTATACTTAATGTGGGGGGAAAGAGAAGAAATTACAGCAAAATATTATAAATACACAACATTTCAAGAGCTGAAAAGAAGAGTGATAGAAACATTAAGAGAAGGGGGAGAAAGCCATATAAAAACCAAACTTTTCCTGAAGTTTTAAGGGAGTTAATCCTTCTCATTCAAGGTTTTCACCTAACAATACCAGCCACTGTAACCCAGCATTATTTTCCAGCCAGAAAGGATCCATGTAATACCGGAGAGCAATTTATCACAGCAAGTGAACCAGAATATTTCTTCCTTCCTATCTTAATAAATGTCAGCTTACCAGCAAATTCATCTCTGAACCAGACTTCATGCCTTGCTTAATAGCTGGTTTTTTGAGATGCTGCAGGGAGATCCTGTAATTCTTTTGGAGAAGGTGGTGTCTTAGAAGGAGAAATGAATTTAAATATTACAGAATCTTTACTCGTCGTTTACCTGTCTCCTCTTTTTCTTTTCATAGGGAATGCCCAACCCCGCTGCCTTGCACAAGGAGGAACCTGCAGATGGAGAAGTTGTCTTTGTGGCGAAAATTGCGTTGGGGAATTGGACTGTGGACGGGCATGGATGTGCTGCGCAGGGTAAGAAAACTCTCATCTAATAGAGATACTACAGTTGCAGTATATATTTAGATTCTCTGCCTGATATGGTTTGCATTCACAAAGCTTTCCAAAGTATAGAATTTACTTTAAACTCACTTTGATCAACCTATTATTTTTTCTCATTTGTATAGCCACATTCGAAAATGATGCCATCTCCATCTACCGCCCTGGATGTCTTCAAGATATGGCCAATGACCTGAGATTACCGCCTGCTATCGCTTTATCTTTCTTTACATGAATCAAATTGCTATCTATCTAAGACTTATGCATTGAAGTAAAATTTGGCAAATACTTCTTGAAATAAAGCAAAATGAGCATTGCAGACATTGTGAAACTTCTTTAAAAAGGACCTGGAACAATATATTCCTATGGGGGAGAGAGGGAGGGGGAGAGGCATCTCTTTGCCTACACTTCCATGTGAAAGTTGTTATCTGCTTTTCAACCATATTTATGCTAATGGTTCCTTTGCCACTGAGGTTTAAAAGCTGATATAATTCTTAGCAACTGAGAAAAACACAAAACTCTTTTTTTCAAAGGGCTACAAAGTACTGTGTTACATTCTCAGCTCAAAGACTAAACTCAAAGCATCCTCATAGAGAAATAAAGTCTGCAGAAGTCTATGGTGCTTTGAAGAGAGTTGCCAGAAAGGCTGTGTGCCTTCTATGCAGTTTCCATCTTCCATAGAGTCTCAGGCGTGAGGGAAGAACTGAACTCCCTTTCTTCCTCCAGGCCAGGCTTTATACCAACACAGCCTAATGTAAACTCCCTGTATGCTCAGCAGTTAACTATGCAAAATACCCATGGAAATGATTCAGCTAAATGTGTCCCTTTACAATGAGGAGGCCCTAGGTACAAGATTGGTTCACCATTTTTAAAATAATCTGTTGGTTTTTTTTCCCTGCCATTAAACCTGCAGACTTTATATCTACTTATCCACATGTCAAAGCAGCCAAATAATTGGATAATCCAGGGCTCTAAGGAATTGAAATCCTGAGAGTTTTTTTTCCTTCTGCCTTTCCAAGTCAATGTATTGTAGGAAGGAAATGGGAGGAATTTACCACCTCTAAAAGAAAAAAAGGATAAAATCCTAAATTCAGAAACAAAGGCACCATTAGAACCTTTTTAGGAAAAACAGGAAACATTAGAATAGAAAATAATTAAAATCCCCATAGAAAGAGATAGTCCAAGAAGAAAGACCAAATAATTAGAATTCCGATATAGTGGAGGGAAAAACAGGAAATGCAGATACAAGAGAAAATTGGCCAAGATGACAAGGGGGAAGCAAAAGGTGCTAAAGACAAGTTACAGGTACAAGAGGAGATCAGATAAGATGATGAGGGAGGAAGAAAAAAAGGTGCCAAAGACAGGTTATAAAGATAGTATCAGTTTTGGGAAACATACTTGGGGCAAATAAAGTTAAAATTACAAACATAAACTAGCAAACACCTCCTTGCCAATCAAAGAGCAAAACAGGAATGAAACCATTAAAACAGGAATCGCATGAAAGCAAGAATGATTAGCACAAAGCTACAAAAAAAGTATCAGACTTCAAAGGTAAAAAGAGTATAAAAACATCTAATCAATCCCAGTTTAGTGCTAGCCCAGGTTGTACCTTGCTGCTTGAATCTCCTTCCTGAAAAATAAAATACCTGGCTTCCACGCAGCTGTTCTGCTCAAATTATTTTTCACGCTTCCTGGCTGGAAATTTGAACCTAGGAAAGGAAGATTTGAACCCTTCCAACAGTATACTTTATAAGGAGCCTGATCTATGTTGATTCTCCAGTTCTTTGAATTTGTAGTGGACATTCAGCCCTCCATTCTTATATATTCTTAGTTCTGATAGAACTAACATCCTGAAAAGCCACTTTGCCATGTGTGTCTTCTCTTGAGAACAGATAGTATAGAAGTGATACATAGACAAAAGAGTGGATTCAATCACATAGTCACCCCATATTCATTCTCCTCATCCCCAATGTCCCTTCTTAGGCCAGATGAATTTTATCATTGTAAGTGAAGACCTTAAATCTCATATTTTTCACCAGATCATCTTTCCCAAAGAAATCTCAATTCAGCAAAAGAATTCCCTTATATAAGAATTCTTCATTAGGTCCAAAACTCATTCTTGCATTCCCAGGATCCAAAGCAGATATCTAGGTGTCTCCAAATATTAACATTCAAGACATAGATTACAGACAGATATAGCTTACGTAGATACGATAGACAGACAGATAGATAGATAGATAGATAGATAGATAGATAGATAGATAGATAGATAGATGTTTATTGGTAAGCATATTAATACATTTCATTACAACCACGTGTAACTAATCTACCCTTATAAGGAATTCATTTGCAAGTTATGTCCACTCAGCAAGCCATTCAATAATGGAACCAAACATTTATTATTCCAAACTATTTTAGTTATAAGCAGAACCTTTTATCAATTCTCTTTTAATTAACTCTCTTGCTCTTGAAAGGGCTTTTGCAACAGTGAACCCACAGGAGTATTTCAATAGAAGGTAACACAACTCTGCCAATAACTATTAAGAGTAGTTACCGTTTCCCTGTCTACTGTTTTTCTTTTCACAGGTAATGCCCAGGGCCAATGTCATCATCATAGAGGACTCTGCTTATGTCGATATGGAAGAAACACTGTGAACAGTGGGAGATTGGACTGTAGGTTTGGGTGGACATGCTGTTGACCCTAAGTACAATAAAATACAATAGCAGGGTTGTGGGGGACCTTGGAGGTCTTCTACTTCAATCCCCTGCCCAGGCAGGAGCCCTATACCATTTCAGACAAATGGCTATTCAACATCTTCTTAAAGACTTCCAGTGTTGGGGCATTCAAAACTTCTGGAGGCAAGCTGTTCCACTGGTTAATTGTTCTAACTGTCAGGAAATTTCTCCTCAGTTCTAAGTTGCTTCTCTCCTTGATTAGTTTCCACCCATTGCTTCTTGTCCTGCCCTCAGGTGCCTTGGAGAATAGTTTGACTCCCTCTTCTTCGAAGAAACCCCTGAGATATTGGAACACTGCTATCATGTCTCCCCTAGTCCTTCTTTTTATTAAACTAGACATACCCAGATCCTGTATTGACTCCTCTAATAATAAAGTATTAACTCCTCTAATAAATATGTCATAGATGTAGATTTGAATACCCTTGTTTGCCTTCCAAAACCTTCCAAGGCATTGACCTGAAGAGGAACAGGTGTTTCAAAGGCAGAAAGAAGGGCAGGAGACATTTTCAGGTTCAGGTAATAAAATTTATCTTAAACTCACTTTGATCAATCTATTATTTTATCTCATTTGTACATCTACTTTGGAAAATAATGCCATCTCCATCTACAACCCGGGATGTCTTCAAGATATGCCCAATGACCTTTGATAACCACCTGCTATCGTTTTATTTTTCTTTACATGAATCAAATTACTATCTATCAGACTCAAAAACATTTATGTATTGAAGTAAAATTTGGCAAGTATTCCTTCAAATAAAGTTAAATGAGCATTGCCGATATTGTGCAACTTCTTTAAGCAGGAGCTAGGAGCAATATATTCATTTGAGTATGTGAATGTTTCTGTTTAAGATCTCTGCCTACATTTCAGTGTGGAAGGCATTTCCAGCTCTCCAACCACACATTTGCCATAAAGTCACACAGTTTCCTTCTTCTCCATCTGTTTATTTATTAAAGCAGTTCTTTTGCCACTGAGGTCTTCCAGCTGATTTGGTTGCTTGAGCAGAAGTAGAAAAAACCCAAATGTAAACTATTAACTAAGACCCCACAATCAAACTTAAAAGACCCATCCTATACTGATACTTTAGAATCTATTAAAATTATTTTTTTCAAGCTAAACATCATGGGATAGTACTTAGAATAAAAATGCCTTTTGTGTGTTGACACAGTATCAGCATAGGCTGGATCTTGTTAAAAGAATGGAAGACATAGCAAGAGAAAATCTGCATGGGAGAGATCTCTTCCTGAACCATTCTGTTCGCTAAGTAGACAGACTGGCAGATGTATTCTATTAATTTTACTCACCAGCATAAAACAAATGGAAACACTGCAATACAATAAAAGTAGCAGAGAGTGGTTCAGGTAAGATAGATTGCAAACTCACAGAGAGCGGAAGGGAAGGAGGAAATGTGCAACCAAATACTGTAAGGGGTACTATTGCGGACAATGTTATACCCATGCTCATAAAGGGATGAGATCTAATAATATGCACAAGTGAAAATATAATTTGCAAAACAACAATGTACACAAAAGTGCAATAAACATAATCAGAAATCAAGTCTGAACCTTCCTAATTTTTCTCCCTCTCAAGTCTTTTTCACTTACTTTACAATTCTCCTTTATTACCGTGCCTAATTTGAGAAAGGGATACAAATATTCAACTTGCAACCAAATAATTTTACCTCATGGACACAAATATTCCTATAAATTCTTAAAATCTGAGCTATATATCATAAATCCCTGAAAAGACTTATTAAAATATAAATAGTAATTAACTTGTATGCCTAAGACCATTTTTAACAAATATTCACCGCCGTTATACAAAACCTGGCTATTATATGGGATAAAGTCTCCTTATTTGGAAGGTCTATCCCAGTGTTTGGAGGCCGTACGGATCTGGATAGGTAGTAACAAACTCAAGCTCAACCCATCCAAGACTGAGTGGCTGTGGTTTCCGGCACCCCGGTTCAGCCAGATTACTCCAACTCTGGCCATTGTGGGCAAAACACTGGCCCCTCTGGAGAGGGTGCGCAATTTGTGTGTCCTCCTGGACTCCCGGCTGTCCATGGAGGACCATGTGGCGGCCGTGGCCAGGGGGGCGTTTCATCAGGTACACCTGATGCACCAATTGCGCCCCTTACTGGACCGGGCTGCCCTTTGCACAGTCACTCAAGCACTCGTGACATCCCGACTTGACTACTGTAATGCTCTCTACATGGGCCGTCCCTTGTTGTGCACTTGAAAGCTACAGTTAGTCCAGAATGCAGCCGTGCGGGTGATTACGGGAGCCCCTAGACACTCCCATATAACACTGATCCTGCGCGAGCTGCACTGGCTTCCTGTAGTCTTTCGGGTGCGCTTCAAGGTTTTGACGACCATCTTCAAAGCGCTCCATGGCTTGGGACCTAGTTATATGTGAGACCGTCTCCTGCCCCATACATCCCTTCGTCCGATCCGCTCCCACAGAGAAGGCCTTCTCAGGGTGCCGTCGGCCAGGCATGCCGACTGGCAACACCTAGGGGAAGGGCCTTCTCTGTGGTGGGCCCTACCCTCTGGAACGACCTGCCCCCCGAACTGCGCACCATCGCGGACCTCTGCCTCTTCCACCAGTGTCTAAAGACACATCTCTTTCACCAAGCCGGCCTAGTGTAACCTTCTGCTGGGACTATTTTAGACATTTTTAATTTGAGGATTTTAATTGGATTTTAGCATGGGATGGGAATTTATTATGTCTTTTAAATTTTGTATTTTGTCATTTTGTATGTTTTTTAAATTCCTGTGCGCCGCCCTGGGTCCTCTCCGGAGAAGGGCGGGGTATAAATTTAATTAAAATAAAAATAAAAAATAAAAATATAAGTAGAAGAAAGTTAATATAAAGTACCTTAGGCTGACCTGAAGGAAAAGGGGACAAAAGAAAGATAAGCAAAAGATAAACCTTCTTCTGGTACTGTAATAAAATGCACAATGGAACGGCACATGAAGAATGATATGAATCTGAACCCTTATCACAAGGGCAGGGCTGTCTGGCTGTAAGAATCTACGGTATTTTTTATAGCATAAGATGCTCCAAAGTATAGTTTTTGGGGAGGGAAATAAGAAAAAGAAATTCTGCCTCTGCCTCTGCCTACCAGCATCCATTGATATTCATCTGGCTAGCATCTGTAGCAAACAGCCTGGACAGTTTCAGCATATTATCACAGCCTGACTCAGCATGAGCAGCTGATTGGTGGGTGAATCCTCCTCCTAGAATACCCCCAATCATCTGTTTCCAGAGGTGAACATTAACAATCGATTGGTTTGGTTATGAGCACTCGTGTGCTGGGAGAAAGATGCTGGAAGTAAAATGGAGGCTGGAGGCTGATTGGAAAGACCCTGGTGGCTCTGTTCATCAATAAATGGACATTTATTGATGAGCAGATCCACCAGGGTTTGTGGTTCTGGTGCAGCTGACCAACTGCTTTTATGAGCACCTGGGTTTTTATAAGTTTCAGAAATGCTGCTAAGGGGGTTGTGCAATGTCTGAAATGCTCCTTAGGAGATTGTGTAATGTAGTGAGCTCTGTGTCGTCTGCTAAATGATAGTGGCTTAATCCGATTATGTCCTGAAGGATCCTTCTTAATCCCATCACCCTAGAGCTGAAGCCTTTTGTTTTGTAGCAACAGATGGTTACTTGGATCATTAGAAAGATCCAGTAGGTATAAACATTTCTCACTCTTCCATGCTTTTATTCAATTAAATGTGAAGTGCTAGAGGAGATAGGAGAACATTTCAGGCTGTTACTCAACAGCCTTTCTCCTCCTGGCCTGTGATAGAATTGGTCTTAGAAAGGACCCTTTGCCTAGAGAGTGGAGCCCATTTCTCTGCATTGCACATGGTTCCCTCCCCCTTGCCAGCTTTCCTCATGAAAGATGAATATGCAAAAATTGAAACGAATTAACCACCAATACAGTGACTATTAGTAGATCATTGAAACTGAAAATGATAAAACTAGCAGTTCTGGAAAGAAATAAAGTCAAAGTTTGATAATGTTTTTTATTTTATTTTATTGAAAAAGTTTTATTCAAACAAGTTTCCCCCCTTTTTACCCCCCCCCCACATATAATATAAACCACATACTTAATTAGATATTAAACCCCCTCGCCTCCCGACAAACATGATATAAATTTCTCTTAGTATAATATATATCAATCTCCCATTAACACCATCTTCTAATTTAATTAAACATGTGTAAATCATAGTATAACCATATCCTGTTATTCCCATCTCTATGTTACTTATCCACCTATATTTCCCCACCCCCCACCCTAACCCACCCCCACCTCCCACTTTTTTTTTTTTTTTTTGCTCAAGAACCACACTGATGGAGGCCAACTGTATCCCTAAAAATGCCTGGAAGTCTACAAATAACATTGGAGCTCCTGATAGTATTCCAGAAATGGTCAATTATCTTGTGTAATGAGTGTGTCCAGGGAGGAAAATGAGGAAATCTCAGGACAAGCTGACATGGTGTTTTGTAATAGAGTTAAATAAGATAAAGAATGAAATAATATTCACAATACTGTGACTTAGTTATGAAGTCAATGTAGCCTTAGATCCATACTAAATATGGCAATTCAACTTTTATGTGAAACATAATTTTGGGCTTCCAACTGAGGGAAGTATGTATTTACATGCTGTAGCAACAACCTGGGTTACTTGAATGATCAGAAAGATTCATTAGGTATAGGAATTCCACACTCTTGCCGTGGACTCTTTTATTCAACTGAATGAAAACTGCTAGAAGAGATGGACAAAGATTTTGGGGTGTATTAGACTATCCCACCTCATTTGTCCTTAATGCTGCAATAGAACTGATTTGAGAAAGGACCCTAAAATGATAGATGAGGATAAAAGTGGAAAAGGGAAATCTAGCTGCTAGATTCACTAATTCAGTGATTTCTGTGCTACATGTACCCTGCTGCAGTCAAAAGGCAGATAAAGTGTGGCAAATGTGTGTAACCAATTGGTCCTAAGCCTACCTTGAAAATTACTATTTGTATTTTAAGAATTCTTTACAGTGAAATATGATTCATAGCTGAGATTTTAAAATTTTATAGCACGATTTGTTCACATTGAGTTAAATTGTTTCGTCAGAAGTTGAATAGTTACATCTCCTAATAAATTCAGATGTTATAATAAAGGTGAAGTGGAAAGTGAACAAAATTAATGCAGTTCAGACTTTTGTCCATACTGGTCTGGCAAATTATATTTTTATCTGTGTATGTTGTTAGATAATACTCCTTTCTTAGCTTCAGTATAATAATGTCCAAAATAATATATCTTACATGTTGTTTGTTTGTGTAGTCTTTCCATTTGTTTTATGCGGGTCACTGAAATGAATAACATACACCTGCCTGTCTATCCATTTAATAAAAAGAATGGAAGGGATCCTCTCTCTCATGCCAATTTTCTCTTGATTCATCTTCCATTCTTTTATCAAGACCCAGCCTATGCTGATATTGAGTCATCTGACAAAGTCATTCTTATTCTAAGCGGTATCATGTGGTGTTTAACATCAACAACAAATAATCTTAAGAGATTCTTTAATGTTCCATTGCAGAGCCTTAGGTCATGTTTGGTTTTGTACTACTAACCAAGCAACCACATCAGCTGGAAGACCTCAGTGGCAAGGAAACTGCTTCAATGAATGAATAGATGAGGCAGAATGAGACTGTGTCACGTTATGCTGTAATATATTGTTGAAAACAGGGAACACCTCCATGCTGAAGTATGTATGTATGTATGTATGTATGTATGTATGTATGTATGTATGTATGCATATATATCCCCTCTCTCTCACACACACACTGATAGTGATGTGAATATCCTCCCTGCAATGCCTCTTAAAGAAGTTGCACAACATCTGCAATGCTCGTTTAGCTTTATTTCAAGAAATATTTGCCCAGTTTACTTTATTTACTGCCAAGTTTCAGAATTTGAAGGGAGTAATTTGATTTATATAAAGAAAGAGAAAGCAAACAATCGCGTCATGTTATTGGCCAGATCCTGAAGATATCCATGGTGGTAGGTGGTGATGGTGTTATTTTCCAGGACGGAGTCTATAGCAATGAGATAAAACAATAGTTGATCAAAATGGATTTAAGGTATTTTCTGCCACATGGACCACAACAATTTCTCTCCTGCCTTTCTTTTTTCACAGTATTTTCCTTGAAACTCTCTTCCTGTTCACATCAATGCTTTGCAATGCTTTATGAATGCAAACAATATTAGCCAGAATAGCTCAAAAAACAACAGCAGTCTGGCATCTCTGTTAGAAGAGATTGTTCTTACCGTGGACAGCACCACCAGCCCCTTGGACATTTCAGATCCTTAAAACATCCAGGGTAATGAAAGGCATAGCAGTGTCTAATAGAACAGCGTTGGCCGGCAATGGCTATAAAAGGAAAAAGAGGAGAAATGTGAATGATGACTAAAAACACTTTCGATATCTATTGGGGGCAATTTCATTTTTAATGGGGGAAATTTGAAACTTGTTTAAGCCAAGTTAATGACCTTTTATTTAGGCTTCCTCCACCTAAAAAGTGAGTAGAGTTCACTTTTTGAGTAAAATAAGAACTATATTATGTCACAGGGGGTGGGGGACAGCAGGATTTTAGAGATGTTTAGGTGGGGCATGGCCAAAAAAAATGTTTGGAACCACTGATCTAACCAGAGGGATCCATTTCTCCTGATCTTCCTGCAGCAGTCTAAATAAATCTGATCTGAAGCTAAATTTGAAGCAAGGCTTAGAATTGAATTGGCTGGTATGCCTGCATCTATTAAGATAGTAAGGAAAAATTCTGGTTTATACCAAGGGAAGACCATGCTGTTATATGTTTATCCTCATTATAACCATGGGGAGAAACCTAGGCATAGTTTGCTAGGAAATAACCCAGACTTAGAATGGTTGGTTCTCCTTGGTGTTTTGGATGGATACCTTGGGTGAGAATGTTGAATCCCTTTTGAACCACAGAACCTGATTTTCCTTTGGCTTCGCTCTTTATGTTTCTAACACTCCTCTTTTCTTCTTTCTAAAAACAGTGCATTTGTGACATTATGCTGCAATTTCTTCTTTCTTTCGCTCAAATTAAGTAGAAACCAATGCACTAGATCAGGGGTCAGCAATCTTAAACATTCAAAGAGCCATTTGGACACATTTCCTACAGAAAAGAAAACACGGGGAGCCACAAAAGCTTTCCTGTGCCTGACTTTCTTGAGCGCCATAAACTAGCATATCTAGTTGAATTAACGTTCTGTTTTCATGTGAAACTTTTCTTTTCTTGGAGTTATTACAACCATTTTCATTGTAATTTTAGTACAATGACAATAAAGATTATTATTATTATTATCTGTGGTTGGCCTACCGGAGGTCGAAAAGCTCAATAAATCGTGTGCTGGCAGGTATCACACATTGACAGTTGTGATGCATATTTTGAGCGACAGGGAGCCACAGCAGAGGGATGAAAGAGCCACATGTGCCTCCAGAGCTACAGTTTGCTGACCCCTGCACTAGATGATTAACTGTTTTTTTAAACTTTTGTCCCATCTTTATTTATTTTTTAATAACTTAAGGTAGTGAAGTTATTTTCTTTCTCCTTTTCTCTACACAACAGCAACTATGTGCAGAGGTTCAGGGAGAGGGATGGAGAAAGAAAGGGAGAGGGAGAGGGAGGGGGGGAGATATATATCTAAATTCACCCAGCCAGCTTTTATGCCTCAGGTGGGAACTCAGACTCCATGTTTCTAGCCTTTTGCTTTAATCATTAGACGAAACTGGCTCTCTATTGTTCCTCTTTATTCAAGTAGAACATATTTTGTTGAGAATTTGGTAAAACAAAACTATAACAAACTAAACCAATGAAAAGAAGCTGCAACAAAACCTCCAGTGAAGTTCTATTGAGAATAGTGAATCAATGAATTAATATTCCAGTCCCTTCTTGATGCCTGAAAATTTACTGGATTTTGAGTTTTAATGCAAAAGGCAAATCAATGGAACATTTTCCAAATGTTTGGAGGCTCATAATTTCAATAGTCCACACTGCTATTTCTTTAAAGTAAAACAGAAAGAATGCTGAGAGTTGTCCTGCTTTCAGTGATGATCATACTTGCTTAGAAAGTAGTGAATTACCAATCCTTTTGAAATTATTAGCAATTTTATTTCTTACCTGGTTCATACAGGAATGCAACAAAAAGGAATTGGAACAGCAGATTAAGGATCTTCATGCTGGTTTGGTTCTGGACCCAATCTTATTCCTGGGACAGGACACACCTCTGTGTTTATAGAATGTTAATGATTGCACCACGTCACCTCAGTGAAATATTGCAAATATTCTTACATGTTATTTTTACTGTTGTTACTTAGGCATTGTTGCATCTTGCTTGTATTGCAACACTCTTGTGGCTTTGTTGGTTCAAAATACTGAAAAAAAATTCTTATTGTTTCTAATGCTGTTTTCTTCTCTTGAAAAGCTGTTGCATTTGTGACATTTGGCTGCAATTTCTTCTCTTTTTTTGTAAATTAAACACAAATAGATTCACTAGATGATTACTATCTATTTTCTTCTCAACTTTACTTTTTAAAAATAACTCAAACTGTCTATGGAGATTCGTAGCCACCTAGACTGCTGAACTGAAACTAAGAAGGAGAGCTGGATTCTACCAGTTGCATAGGCAGTCAGTGCTTGATACAATAGATATCTCCTGCTGCTCCTTCAAGTACGAGGTATTTGACAAGGCCATACTTTTTATTAAACATCTCTAAACTTTATTTCACTTCTTCAAAACTGAAAACTAGAGGAATTATACAATGCATGTCAGAGTCCCTTTGAAGAAGTAACACTACAATGATTTCCAACCTTTCTGAAAATCCATTGACGTGTGGAATAAATATGAAAATGATCTTTTTTGAATAAGTCATATATCAAGGGAGTAGGAAAATATTTCTTTTGTTTTGGGCTAGATTAATATTTTAAGGGCTTTGTGAACCGTTTTTGTTTGGTTTAAATTTTTGTATTCTATTTTTATAATTTTTTCTAAATAACTCATGGAGGTGAACAAACCTAATACAGCCATACCATACCATTCAACTACTTTAAAATGTGCCAAATTCAGTATTTTACATGTTTTGAAGGAGAAATCTTGTCCCTGCACTCATCTTTTTCCTGATAGTCAACATGTAAGGAAAATGTTGCTTATGTTGGCTGCCTCTTGACTCACTATCCTGAAGACATCCACGGTGGTAGATGAAGATGGCGTTATTTTCCAGAATGGAGGCTATAGCCGTGAGATAAAACAATATTTTATTTATTTTATTTTATCAAATTTATACCCCGCCCTTCTCCTTGCAAGGACGCAGGGCGGCGCACAGGCAATATTAAAAAACCATACAAAATACAAAAATATTATTAAAAAACTAATAAATTCTGTCCCGTGCTAAAACCCATTATAAACCCTAAGAATTTAAAATTTATCCACATTTAAAAGTCAGAAAACGGGGGTTACACTAGGCCGGCTTGTTGGAATAAATAAATCTTGAGACGTTGGCAGAAGAGGCGGAGGTCCGAGGTGGTGTGTAGTTCGGGGGGTAGGTCGTTCCAGAGGGCTGGGCCTGCCACAGAGAAGGCCCTTCCCCTAGGCGTCGCCAATCGGCATTGCCTGGCCGACGGTACCCGGAGAAGGCCCTCTCTGTGGGAGCGGATCGGTCGAAGGAATGTATGGGGCAGGAGGCAGTCTCGTATGTAGCTAGGCCCCGAGCCATGGAGAGATTTAAAGATGGTCGTCAGCACCTTGAAGCGCACCCGAAAGGCCACAGATAGCCAGTGCAGCTCGCGCAGGAGAGGTGTTACGTGGGATTGCCTTGAGGCACCCATAATCACCTGCACGGCCACATTCTGGACTAACTGTAACCTTAGAGTGCACCTCAAGGGGAGCCCCATGTAGAGAGTGTTACAGTAATCCAGCCGGGAAGTCACAAGTGCTTGAGTGATTGTGTGAAGGGCCACCCGGTCCAGTAAGGGGCGCAACTAGCGTATCAAGCGTACTTGATAAAATGCCCCCCTGGCCATGGCCATCACATGGTCCTCCATGGACAGCCGGGAATCCAGGAGGACACCCAGGTTGCACGCCCTTTCCACGGGGGCCAGTTGTTCGCCCCCAATGGCCAGTGTTGGACTTATCTGGCTGAACCAGGGTCCCGGAAACCACAGCCAGTCAGTCTTGGATGGGTTGAGCTTGAGTTTGTTACTCCCCATCCAAAACCGTATGACCTCCAGACACTGGGACAGCACCTCGACGGCATCGTTGGGGTGGTTTGGGATGGATATGTACAACTGAGTATCATCAGCGTACAGATGGTAGTCCACCCCAAAACCACGGATGATCTCGCCCAGCGGCTTCATATAGGTGTTGAACAGAAGGGGGGAGAGGACCGACCCCTGAGGAACCCCACATAAGAGGGGCCTCAGGGCTGACCTCTGCCCTCCTGCCAATATCCATTGCGACCGACCAGAGAGGTAGGACAAGAACCACCGTAGAATGGTGCCTCCCACCCCCAACCCTCCCAATCAGTGCAATAAGATACCATGGTTGATGGTATCAAAAGCAGCTGAGAGGTCTAATAGGACCAGGATAGAGGAGCAACCTCTATCCCGTGCCCTCCAGAGATCCTCAACCAACGTGACCAATGCTGTCTCGGTGCTGTGACCGTGCCGGAAGCCGGACTGGCGTGGGTCTAGATAATCAACTTCCTCCAGGTGTCGAGGAAACTGTTGGGCCACCACACTCTCAACAACCTTCGCTAAAAAGTGAAGGTTGGAGACAGGACGATAGTTTTCTAATAATGCTGTGTCTAGGGATGGCTTCTTGAGGAGGGGCCTCACCACCACCTCTTTCAAGACGGTAGGCAAGGACCCCTCACTCAGAGATGAATTCACAATGCCCTGGAGCCAGCCTCGTGTCACCTCCCAGGATGCCAGTAAAAGCCAGGAGGGACACAGGTCCAATAAACATGTGGTGGCCCTAAGGTTCCTCAACAACCTGTCCATATCCTCGGTAGTGACAAAGTCAAACTCCTCCCAAGATGTTATCTTAAGACCAGCATCGGACAAACCAACTGGACCACTTTCAGTGGAGGGCAAGGAGGGAGCGGGTCACCCCAAACAGGGCGGCAGGGCGGTTATCCACGGACGTGATAAGGGTGGCACAATACTCGCGTTTTGCCACTCTCATCGCCACTATGTAAGTCCTAATATGGTCTCTTACTAGTGTTCGGTCAGCTTTGGAGCGAGAGGATCTCCACCTACTCTCTTGCGGCGTTTCATCTCCCGTAGCTCCTTGGTAAACCAGGAAGCCTGGGTGATTCGACAGCGCATGAGAGGCCACAAGGGGGTGACTCAGTCCAGGGGCCCCATGGCCACACTATACCATGCGGCCACTAGGTCCTCAGTCAAGTTGCGGGGCAAGGACACAGGTATTGGCCCAAGCTCCCTCTGGAACCTTTCAGGGTCCATCAGGCGCCTGGGGCAGAACCATCTCAGTATCTCCGGTTCTGGGTTGTGACGGTTGGAAAGTCCATCCGAAGGAGAGAGTGATCTGTCCATGACAAGAGTAAGATGACTAAATCCCCTGTTCCGAGATCACTTCTCCACTGCCCAGAGACAAAAATGAGATCCAGCGTGTGTGTCCCCTCATGAGTGGGGCCCTGAACTACTTGGGTCAGGTCCATGGCCATCATGGAAGCCATGAACTCCCGAGCTGCCTCGGATGTTTCGTCCGCCGATGGCAGGTTGAAATCCCCCATGACTATCAGCCTGGGGGTCTCAACTGCCATCTCGGCGATCACCTCGAGCAGCTCAGGCAGGGCTGCTATTACACAGCGGGGAGCCAGGTATACAATCAGCAATCCCAACTGCCTCCCTAGGCCCCACTTCACGTAGAGGGACTCACAGCCGGTCATTTGTGGGATAGTGGTCTCCCTAAGATTGAGACCTTCCTTAACAATAACCACCACCACCCACCCCTGCCTAGGGCCCGAGGCTGATGGAATGCACGGTAGCCTGGTGGGCACATTTCCACGAGGGGTAAATCCCCCTCGGGGCCCAACCAGGTCTCCGTAATTTCCACCAGGTCCGGGTCCCCCTCTGACACAAGGTCATTAACGAGGGGGACTTTGTTCACCATGGACCTGGCGTTGCAGAACATCAGCCTGGGGCCCTGGCTCTGCGGTCCCTGACTGCCTAGTTGATCAAAGTGAATTTGAGGTATTTTCTGCCAGATGAACCACAAAATCTTTCTCTCCCACCTTTCTTTTAACACAGTATTTTCCTTGAGAGCCTCTTCCTGTTCACATCAATGCTTTGTAAACAATATCAGGCAGAATAGCTCAAAATACTTCTCTGGCATCTTGTTCCGTTGCCTTTTGAAAAGCGGCTTTGAGATATCTTCCAATATTTGAGGGGCTGTCAAAGAGAAGGTGGGGGGGGGTAAACCTAATCTCCAAAGCTGTTTTCACAAAACAAAACATTCAGACTTAGTTATACAGTCATGGCTGTTCAACATCTGCCTGGGACATCTAGCACTGTGGGCTGTCAGCTGTAGGAAGATTGTGGTAAGAACAGCAGCAAGGAAATTAATTACACAGTTATGCACTATTCCCACTGACTCTTTTATTCAGCTGTAAGACAACAGCTATAAAGGGACCACATCTCAGAATGTATTAGGCTAGTTCACCTTTTTCTCTCTTCCCTATCTGCAATACAACTGCTTTGGAAAGGATCCTAAGAGTGAGGGACGAGAAGAATAGAAAATAAACCTATCCTGAAGACTCAACAATTCCTTTGTTACATATACCCAGCCTATAAATTGGGGGTTGAACAATCAGGATGTAACTAATTAATGCAGTGAAAAGGCATACCAATGGATTCAAATATTGACTCTGGTTGTTGGTGAGTAATGGATTGGATACATTCTAGGCAAAGAGTAGAAAAGCTGGTTAAGCTTTGCCTTAAGAGTACAGCCTAAGAGTACAGGTGATTCTCCATTCCAAATATTCTTGCTGCAGGGCCTCATAAAAGGTGAACATTATTAATATTCAATAAAGTTTCTTTGCCCAAGAACCACAGGAAGCAACTGATGAGGAAACTCTGGTAGCCAACTGCCTTGAAGCCTTGAAATAACATTGAACTCCTGCTGTCACCAAGAAATGGTGAATTAACTTGTGTAAGAAATGTGTGCAGCAAGGGTAATGAGGAAACCTCAGATACTAACTGACTTGGTGTTTGGTAACTAAGAAAAGTAAAGAATAATAAAACAAAACAAGTGGAGACCAATGCTGCCATTTTGAAGTTGATATTTTTCAGCAGTTGTTAGAAATACATTTGAAGACACCAGATATTTTATTTATTACTAGCTATACCTGGCCACACGTTGCTGTCTGGTTAAATGGCCAACCAATCTGTGTGTAGATCTACACCTGCATACAGACACACAACCACTGTATAACCCCCAACCTACCTACCTACTGTATTTCTCCCTCCCTCTCTATTCCTCTACTTACCTACCTACTATATTTCTACATATCTATCTATCCACCTACCCACCTACCTACCTACCGTATTTCTCCCTCTCTTTCTATTCCTCTACTTACCTACCTACTGTATTTCTTCCTTTCTCCCTCTATCTACCTACCTACCTACTGTATTTCTCCTTCTCTATCTATCCACCTACCTACCTACCTACCTACCTACCTACCTACTGTATTTCTCCTTCCCTACCTACCTACCTACCTACCTACCTACCTACCGTATTTCTCCCTCTCTATCGTATTCTCTAGCGTATTCTTAAGATAGTCAAGAATGCAAGTAAGGACTGTGAAGTTGATGCTATTATACATCTTGGCACAAATGATCTGTCCCAAAAAGATGTAGCTTCTGTGCAGAATGATTTCCAGAGTTTGGGGTACGAACTTAGTAGTACAGGTTGTAGGCTTATCTTCTCAGAGGTTATACCAGTATACAAGGAACAAAAAGGAAAGGGCCAGCGCATAGCAGAGTTTAATGTGTGGCTAAAGGAGTGGTGTAAAAAGGAAGGCTTTGGTCTTATTAGTCATGATGCCTGCAGCTGGTCCAATGATAAACTGTACGAAAGAGATGGTTTGCACCCATCCAAGAAAGGGACTGAGTTACTTGGCACTAAATTCACAGATTTCCTGCCTAAACATTTAAACTGAATAGTGGGGACAGAGAATCAATAGATAAAGAACATTTCTGTCCCCAGCAAACTAAAATTCATAGGGTTATCAGTGCATGTAACATAGATATTTGTGCGGGTAATATTATCAACACTGCTGTCAAGCAAAACCAAACAATTAACAGTGAGTGCCATACCATGTACATGAACCATACAAGTGGCAAAGAAATAGGGGCAAAGAGAACCATAGTCAGGCATAACACAGGTTTCGTAGACAGAAAACACAGGGTCAATCAAAATGGACTCAAATGTCTATACACCAATGCACAGAGTATGAGGAATAAACAGGGTGAATTAGAAATTCAAGTAAATGAGGGCAGATACGATATTGTTGCCATTACAGAAACTTGGTGGGATGAAACCCACAAATGGAACATACAGTTAGAAGGATTTAAATTATTTAAAATAAATAGACCAAATAAAAGAGGAGGTGGAGTTGCACTATATATAAGAAATAATTACATCTCTACAGAAATAGAGCACAACAATGATGAGAACTATCTTGAATGTATTTGGGTCAATATTAAAGGTTGGGGGGGGGAATGATATTGTCAGAGGTCTATACTACAGGCCACCCAACCAAGCAGAGGAAGTGGATGTACTTTTTGCTAACCAGCTAACTAAGGTATGTAGGAAGCACACTACAATAGTAATGGGAGATTTTAACTACCCTGACATCAATTGGGAAACAAACTCTGCACCAAGTGGAAGATCCAACAGGTTCCTAACAAACCTAGCAGACAACTTTGTTTCCCAAAAGGTAGAGAAGGGAACAAGGGGATCAGCAATATTGGACTTAATTCTCACTAATAGAGAGGAAATGATAGAAGGTGTAGAAGCTACAGGAACTTTGGGGGCAAGCGATCATGAAATACTGGAATTCAACATTATGCAAACAAAAGTAGTTGAACAAAGTCAAACTAGAGTCTTAGACTTTAAGAGAGCTAATTTCAATAAACTCCGAGAGAGCTTGGGAAGGATTCCATGGATGAGAATCCTCAAGGGGAAAACAACTCAAGAAGCTTGGGAAATTTTGAAAAATGAGATTATAAAAGCCCAGTCCAGCGCAATACCAATGAAGAAGAAAAATAACAGCTCCCAAAAGAAACCAGCATGACTTCATAAAGAACTCTCTGACAAATTGAAAGACAAAAAGGATAAATATAAAAAGTGGAAAAAGGGGGACATAACTAAGGCAAAATATCAGCAAATAGCCCGAGCCTGTAAAGATGAAGTGAGGAAAGCTAAGGCTCGCAATGAAGAAAGGCTTGCCAAAAAAGTAAAAAATAACAAAAAAAGCTTCTTCCAACATGTTAAAAATAAGAAAAAAGTTAAGGAAACAATTGGTCCACTGCTGGGAGAAAATGGCAAGAAGATGATAAGCAACAGGGAGAAAGCAGAACTATTTAACTCTTTTTTTGCATCTGTCTTTACACAAAGGGATAAAACAGTCCAACCAATCAAAAACAGTACCACAAAAATCAGATTAGGAACACAAGTTGAAATAGGGAAGAAAATGGTAAGTGAGCACCTGTCTGCCCTGGACGAGTTCAAATCACCAGGACCGGATGGATTACACCCCAGGGTTCTGAAGGTACTGGCAGACGAGATCTCAGAACCACTGAACTATATCTTTCAGAGATCCTGGAGCACCGGGGAACTGCCAGAAAACTGGAAAAGAGCTGATGTGGTTCCCATCTTCAAAAAAGGAAAAAAAACAGATCCAGGAAACTATAGACCCATCAGCCTAACCTCAATATCAGGAAAGATTCTGGAAAAGATAATTAAACAACAAATAAGTGAACACCTAGAAGCAAACAAAGTAATAGCCAAAAGCCAACATGGGTTTGTCAAAAACAGATCATGCCAGACGAATCTAATTGCATTCTTTGACAAAGTGACAAAATCAGTGGACCAGAGGAATGTTGTTGATATAATTTACCTGGACTTCAGTAAGGCATTTGATAAAGTAGACCATAACCTACTATTAGATAAAGTAGAAAATTGTGGGTTAGACAGCACCACCACCAAATGGATTCGCAACTGGCTGACCAACCGCACTCAACGTGTAGTCCTCAATGGAACTGCATCTACATGGAAGGAAGTATGCAGTGGAGTCCCCCAAGGCTCTGTTTTAGGCCCAGTACTCTTTAACATCTTCATCAACGATTTGGATGAGGGGATAAATGGGGAACTCATCAAATTTGCAGACGACACCAAGCTGGCAGGAATAGCCAACACTCCAGAAGATAGGCTTAAGATACAGAAGGATCTAGACAAACTTGAACATTGGGCACTATCTAATAAAATGAAATTCAATTGTGAAAAAAGTAAGGTCCTATATATAGGCAAGAAAAACCAAATGCACAAGTACAGTATAGGTGGTACCTTGCTCAATAGTAGCAACTGTGAGAGGGATCTAGGAATCCTAGTGGACAACCATTTAAATATGAGCCAGCAGTGTGCAGCAGCTGCCAAAAAAGCCAACACAGTTCTAGGCTGCATAAACAGAGGGATAGAATCTAGATCACGTGAAGTGTTAATGCCACTGTATGGTGCCTTGGTAAGGCCACACTTGGAATACTGCATACAGTTTTGGTCGCCACGATGTAGAAAAGACGTGGAGACTCTGGAAAGAGTGCAGAGAAGAGCAACCAAGATGATTAGGGAACTGGAGACTAAAACATATGAAGAACGGCTGCAGGAGCTGGGTATGTCTAGTTTGATGAAGAGAAGGACCAGGGGAGACATGATAGCAGTGTTCCGATATCTCAGAGGGTGCCACAAAGAAGAGGGAGTCAAACTATTCTCCAAGGCACCTGGGGGCAGGACAAGAAGCAATGGGTGGAAACTAATCAAGGAGAGAAGCAACTTAGAACTAAGGAGAAATTTCCTGACAGTTAGAACAATTAACCTCTGGAACAGCTTGCCTCCAGAAGTTGTGAATGCCCCAACCCTGGAAGTCTTTAAAAAGATGTTAGATAGCCATTTGTCTGAAATGGTATAAGGTTCCTGCCCACACAGGGGGTTGGACTAGAAGACCTACAAGGTCCCTTCCAACTCTGCTATTGTATTGTATCTATTCCTCCACCTACCTACCTACTGTATTTCTTCCTTTCTTCCTCTATCTACCTACCTATCTACCTAACTACTGTATTTCTCCCTCTCTATCTATCCCTCTACCTACCTACCTACCTACTGTATTTCTTCCTTTCTCTCTCTATCTACCTACCTACTATATTTCTCCCTCTCTATCTATCCACCTACCTACCTACCTTACCTACCTACCTACCTACCTACCTACCTACTGTATTTCTTCCTTTCTCCCTCTATCTACCTACCAACCTACGTTTCTCCCTATCTATCTATCCCCTACCTACCTACCTACCTACTGTATTTCTCCCTCTCTATCCATTCCCCTATTTATCTACCTACTGTATTTCTTCCTTTCTCCCTCTATCTACCTACCTACCTACTGTATTTCTCCCTCTCTATCTATCCCTCTATCTACCTACCTACCTACTGTATTTCTCCCTTTCTATCTATTCCCCTATTTACCTACCTACTGTAATACAATAATGCAATAGCAGAGTTGGAAGGGACCTTGGAGGTCATCTAGTCCAACCCACTGCCTAGACAGGAAACCCCATACCATTTCAGACAAATGGCTATCCAGCATCTTCTTAAAAACTTCTAGTGTTGGGGTATTCACAACTTCTGAAGGCAAATTGCTCCACTGATTAATTGTTCTAACTGTCAGGAAATTCCTCTTCAGTTCTAAGTTGCTTCTCTCCTTGATTAGTTTCCACCCATTGCTTCTTGTTCTGCCCTCAGGTGCCCTGGAGAATAGCTTGACTCCCTCTTCTTTGTGGCAACCCCTGACATATTGGAAGACTGCTATCATCTCTCCCCTAGTCCCTCTTTTATTAAACTGTATTTCTCCCTCTCTCTCTCTATGGGCCACCTGGGAGTTTGCTATCCTCTTTGTTTTGGCCCTTTTAGGCTTCCATACTTTGCTGAGGAAATGACCGTTGAAAAGCAGACTGATGGGAGGAGCTATAGGGTGGTGAAAACCTGATCAATGGGTACATTTCATGTTTGTGTACCTTGCACATGACACACATGTGCTATGCACAAAATGAGTACGTATTCTATTATCGGAAGTCCTTGGGAACATTGTGTCAAAATTTGGTGTAAATCAATGCAGTAGTTTTTGAAATTAGCTGCTTCGTACAAACTATTTTACATTTTTATTTATATAGATTTATGTTTATGGCCTTTTGTTATCGGGGACCAATGGTTAGGTTTGGGGTAAGGAAAGTTTTAGTTTCAGTTATGTCAGTTAACTTGCCACAAGGAAAGTGAAGTTATGATACAACATGCCACAATCTTGGACAGCTTTCTTCTGTACTGGACCTCATGAGTCCATAAATTTTACTACTAAGGCAGATTTTTAATTGGGAATCTGGCAATTGGCAGAATCATCATAAATAATTCAACAGGTACATTTGCATTTTTAGCAGTTTTATTAGTTTGAGTTTTTCATCATTCAAGTGTGAAATATCATAAACAGAATAACAGAGTTGGAAGGGATCTTGGAGGTCTTCTAGTCCAATCCCCTGCTTAGGCAGGAAATCTTACACCATTTCAGACAAATCATTATCTAACATCTTAAAAACTTCCAGCGTTGGAGCATTCACAACTTCTGAAGGAAAGTTGTTCCACTGATTAATTGTTTTAACTGTCAGGAAATTTCTGCTTGTTTTTAGGTTGCTTTTCTCCTTGATTAGTTTCCACCCATTGCTTCTTGTCCTACCCTCAGATACTTTGGATAATAGCTTGACTCCCTCTTCTTTGTAGCAGCCCATGATATATTGGAAGACTGCTATCATGTCATCCCTAGTCCTTCTTTTTATTAAACTAGACATAACCATTTCCTGCAACCATTCTTCATATGTTTTAGCCTCTAGTCCCCTAATCATCTTTGTTGCTCTTTTCTGCACTATTTCTAGATCCTTAACATTTTTTTTACATCGTGGCGATGTAAAGTTTACACTTTCATACATCCTGCTTCCACACTGTAATCTCTCAAAGACATTTTAAAATGAACCAGGTTATCTTCTATTGACTTTCTATGACATTGAGAAGTTGTGGTGCTTCTCTGCCCAATAAGAGGGCACTTCTACTGGATTCATATTTCCACTTCCAAATCTCTCACAAAGCTGTTTGAATTTAATACTCAGTTATTTACTTTGAACTGCATAGTATGAGAAGAGAACATTATAAAGCTATCAGTGTTCAAACCTCATCAATAGGATAGTGCTTTTGTTTGGTGATATCCTAAAAGTGTCTGATAAAAAACTATATGATAACAAGTTGATTTCCAAAAACATTAAAAAAGAGTCATAGAATGAAAAGTAATCCAATCCAATCCAAGCAATGCCAAGCCAAGCCCCAGTTTCAAGACTCAGCATTATTTCAATTCAAAAATCCTATGACTTCTGAAGGTAACATGATAATGTTCTGATAATTTAGCTTTGACCAAAGCTGCATAAATCTGACTGACTGGAAAGGTTAATTAGACTTGACTTTGATTAGCACTTGGATGCTGGATTGGACTTTGGTCTAAACACTGGTACACTTGGCCCCCGTCAACCATTACTGTTCTATATTATGAAAAACTGTCTGGATGGGTTCTAAAAAAAGCTTTTTGGAGCGATAACTGTATATGAATTTTGGTAGTCCGATTATGCTGGTTCCATATGCTCAACATAGCATGGCTAATAAAATGATTATTGAAATCTATATTAACCTTAATTTTGTCATACCATAAACCACCATCTCAAATCATCATTTTCAAACTCCAGCAACCTCCTGTTTTTCAAAGTCTCTGTCATGGCTGCCAGTCTCCAAAGCAAGCTTTGAAAAACAGACAACCTGACATTAGAAATGAGGGGAGGAAAGGGGGCTTGGGATGCAGGGAGGAGACAGGGGGGAAAAAGAAACTGAAATTGTGCCGGCCGATGGATGAAGAACATCTTTTTTTAAAAAATTTATATAACCGCGCCTATCTCCCCAGGGGGACTCAGGGCGGTGCACAGGAAATTAAAACAGAAGTACAAAAAATATAAAACAATAACAAGACTATAATAAATGAGACTACATACTAAAAACATATTAAATTTGTGGTGCCCTGTGCTAAAAAGATAACCTAAAACCTAATGATCCATTAAAATCCAATTTAAAACAATTTAAAAACTCAGACTCCCAGTGGTTACGGGGGACTAGGCCAGGCAGGCTAAATGGAAGAGATGTGTCTTCAAGTGTTTGCGGAAGGAGTGGAGGTCCGTGATGGTCCTAAGTTCGGGGGGTAGGTCGTTCCAGAGGGCTGGGCCCGGCACAGAGAAGGCCCTTCCGCTGGGAGTCACCAGCCAGCATTGTCCGGCGGATGGCAACTGGAGAAGTCCCTCTCTATGGGAGCGAATTGAGCGAAGGGATTTATGAGACAGGATACTGTCCCACAAATAACTAGGCCCCGTGCCATGGAGCGTTTTAAAGATGGTTATCAACACTAATGCACGTGAAAGGCCACAGGCAGCCAGTGCAGCTCGCGCAGGAAAGGTGTTATGTGGTAATGCCGTGAGGCTCCCAGGATCCCCCACGCGGCCGCATTCTGCACTAACTGTAGTCTTCGGGTGCACCTGAAGGGGAGCCCCATGTAGAGAGCATTACAGTAGTCTAGACAGGATGTCAAGAGTGCTTGAGTGACTGTGCGCAGGGCGTCCCGGTCCAGTAGGGTGCGCAACTGACGTATCAGGTGAACCTGATAAAAAGCCCCCCTGGCCACAGCCATCACATGGTCCTCCATGGACAGCCGAGAGTCCAGGAGGACACCTAAGTTGCGCGCCCTTTCCATGGGGGCTAATAATTCACCCCCGATGGCCAGTGTTGGCGACAAATGGCTGTACCGGGACATCGGAAACCACAGCCACTCGGTCTTGGACGGGTTGAGTCTGAGTTTGTTACTCCCCATCCAGGCCCGTACGGCCTCCAAACACTGGGCCATTACTTCAACGGCATCGTTGGGGTGTTTTGGGGTAGATATATACAGCTGTGTATCATCAGCGTACTGATGGTATTCTATCCAAAAACCACAGATGATCTCACCCAGCGGCTTCATGTAGGTGTTGAACAGGAGTGGCGAGAGGACCAACCCCTGAGGTACCCCACAGATGAGGGGCCTCGAGGTCGACCTCTGCCCTCTTGCCAACACGAATTGCGACTGACCGGAGAGGTAGGAGGAGAACCACCACAGCACGGTGCCTCTCACCCCCAACCCCTCCAGTCGACGCAATAGGATTCCATGGTCGATGGTATCCAAAGCCACTGAGAGGTCTAACAGGACCAGGATAGAGGAGCAACCTCTATCCCGGGCCCTCCAGAGATCATCCACCAACGCGACCAATGCCGTCTCAGTGCTGTGGCCAGATCGGAAGCCAGACTGGCATGGGTCCAGATAATCAATTTCTTCCAGGTGACGGGGGAACTGCTGTGCCACCACACTCTCTACAACCTTTGCCAGAAAGTGAAGGTTGGAGACCGGACGATAGTTTACTAACAATGCTGGGTGCAGGGAAGGCTTCTTGAGGAGGGGTTTCACCACCGCCTCTTTCAAGGCGGCCGGCAAGAACCCCTCACTCAAAGAAGCATTCACTACTTCCTGGAGCCAGCCTTGTATAACCTCCCAGGATGCCAGTACAAGACAGGAGGGACACGGGTCCAATAAACATGTGGTGGCCCTCAGTCGCCTCGGTAACCTGTCCATATCGTCTGGAGTAACAAAGTCAAACTCATCCCATAAAGCTGTCTCAAGACCTGCCTCGATGATCCCTCCAGACTACTCTCCAAGGAGGTCAGCTCGTTCCGGATCTCAGCGATTTTATCTTGCAGATACTCCCCAAATTCCTCTGCTCTGCCCTGCAAAGGGGCTTCCCGCTCCCTCTGCTGCAGGAGGGAGTGGGTCACCCCTAACAGGGCAGCAGGGTGGTTATCTGCGGATGCGATAAGGGCAGTGCAATAATTACATTTGGCCACCCTTATCACCACTAGGTACATCCTCAAGTGGGATCTTACCTGTGTTTGATCAGATTCGGTCTGAGTGGCTTTCCACTTGCTCTCTAGGCATCTCTTGCGGCATTTCATCACCCTCAGCTCCTCGGAGAACCAAGGAGCCTGGGTGGATCGGCAACGCATGAGAGGCCGCAAGGGCACGACCCGGTCCAAGGCCTCCATGGCTGTATTGTTCCATGCGGCCACTAGGTCCTCAGTCGAGCCGCGGGTTAAGGTCACAGGTAATGGCCCAAGCTTCCTCTGGAACCTCTCTGGGTCCATCAGGTGCCTGGGGCGGAACCATCTAGGTATCTCTGGCTCTGTCTCCCCATGGTGGGGTGTAGCGGTAGGAAAGTCGAGCCGGAGGAGCGAGTGATCCAACCATGACAGGGGTACAATGGGTAAATCCCCTACTCCTAGATCACTCATCCACTGACCAGAGACAAAAATTAAATCCAGTGTGTGTCCCCCATTGTGAGTAGGGCCCTGAATTACTTGGGTCAGGTCCATGGCCGTCATGGAGGCCATGAACTCCCGAGCTACCTCGGATGTCTCGCCTACGATGGCAGGTTGAAGTCCCCCATGTCTAACAGTCTGGGGGTATCAACCGCCACCTCGGCGCTCACCTCAAGGAGCTCGGGCAGGGCTGCTGATACATAGTGGGGAGCCAGGTACACAATCAGCAAGCCCAACTGCCTCCCTAGGCCCCACTTCATACAGAGGGACTCACAACCGGTAGTCTGTGGCACAGTGGTCTCTCTCGGCTCAAGACCTTCCCTTATAACAACTGCCACCCCCCCACCCCTGCCTAGGGCCCGTGGCTGATGAAATGCTTGGTAACCTGGTGGGCACATTTCCACAAGGGGTAATCCTCCCTCATAGCCCAACCAGGTCTCCGTAATACCCACCAGGTCCGGTTCCCCCTCCGACACAAGGTTGTTAATGAGGGGGACTTTGTTGACCACGGACCTGGCATTGCAGAAATCAGCCTAGGGCCCCGGTTCTGTGATCCTTGACCTCCTAGATTGCGGGGGGAGCTCAGGGAGTTGGGGCATGTGACCGCTTGTAACCAGCGGCCACATTCCCCAACGAATGGTGTGGTCCCTGTCTCCCACCGCACCTACCTCTCCCCAGGACCGCTCTGATGGAAAAGCCCTCCATGGGATCGACCTCTATTCCCCCCCCCCCTTATTGGACCTACTCGCTTCCCTAGCACCATGTCCAGCGCCCGACTGAGTAAACCCTCCCACCACCCTGGAATCCCCTAAAATCAAAATTAAAAATTTAGTTATAAACCCCCTAAGTTTGCGCTTTGCCCACCTCTCTTGATCAATCAATCCATCCTTGAGGTGGGCCCTTGTTAAACATGGGGGCCAAACCTGAGCGATGGGAGACTCCCGCAGGCAGAGGAGATTTAACCTTGACTATGTAATTGGGTACTTGATGAATTGCAGAAGACCATGCTAGCCATAAAAGAAGGGAGGATCGCCTAAGATATTTACAGCAAGACATAATAAAGTTCAGAGGGTATGGAGAGATGATATTTAAATAAGGCAAGAGAGATCTATCAGATGGGGGGGGTAGGGTAGAGGGGTGGGATGGAGGATCAAATCAAAATTAATGCAGGGATTGTCCTGGCAGTTCGGTTAGGGAGGAGTATGGTCCGAACCCCCTCCGTCGGGTCTCTGCCGGTCAATTCAGTTCACCGCGCGGCTAGGTGGTTTGCCGCATGTAGACAGTTCACCGCCCAGCTCAGGTAGTTCGTCGTCCCGGCCCGTCCAGCCCCTCTCTCTTTCATGTGGCCCAGAGTCTCCCAAATGGCCTGAGGGAGGAGGTGCCGCACGGCCAGTTTGACATACCAGGACATCCTCACCTCGTCTTCCCCAAACAATCTGGGTGGGAACCACGTGGCCAGCTGGAATACCACATGGCTGGCTGTGCTTCACTCAACCCAGCCCTGCCTCTCCCCAGCTCAGCCAGCCTCTCTGCTGCTTGGCTTGTCCTCCTCGTCCTCTTTGGCCTCACAGGCCCTGGTCTGCGTAGATGCCGTGCAGCCTGCTGGTCCGCCGTGCAGCCCGATGATGAAACACTCGGCCCAGCCCAGCCCGGCTTCCCTCACCGCTGCCCCGCTCGATCTTTCCTGGCTCCTCGGCCTGCTCGATCTTTCCTAGCTCTTTGCTCTTTCCTGGCTCTTCGGCCGCTCAAGCCCCAGGTTGGGTGGGAACCGCATGGGCCGGGTGGGAGTTGCGCGGTCAGCTACCTCCCTGCACAGCCAGATGGTATACTGATCAAACCGGCCCGGCCTCCTCATATCTCGCCCTGACTTCTCCGGCTTACTTCCTCCCAGGCCACGCCGGTCTTCCCGAACTCTCCTACATTCTCCACATTGCCCGTCACACCTCGCAAGCCCGGAATGGTCTTGGTGTGACGGCAGGGTGAGTGGCTTGCTGGGCCAACCCCCGTAGATGGTCAGTGGGGGCTGGTAGCGTCCTCCGAGGCCAGAACGGCTCTCAGACCCGTACAGCGCTCAAGGAAAAGTCGCCATCTTCACACATGCACAAACAGATCATTCTGCTCTCCAAGGTTACCTAATGGAATGTGAAGGAAACACCCCCACCCCTGCGTTGCTGACAGCTGTTGCCCATATAATAAACTAGCATGTAATTGGACACCTGTAGATAATGGGCGTGGGTGGGAAGGAGTGACAGGGGAAAGGAACAATTAATTGCACTTTTTGCATGTGGAACCACCAAAGCTAACTTCACTATTCTTCTGTATCCATTTAAGCTGCAGTAAAATGTACGCTTGAGTAAACAATATCAGTACTTTAAAGTCATCCATGCAGTTCACTGGGTTGTAGGAGGAGTAAGATTTGAAAAAAGTGTTGGTAAAATATTTTTCACTTCATTTTTTTAAAGTTTTGGATAATGCAATTTCCTATTCTGTTTAGCTATTCATTATTAGTATGTACTTTTTCTATTAGCAAGCAACTTCTGTGTGAGCATTCATGAACAAAATAAGATTTTATGAGTCATATTATTCTTTATATTAAAAATAATAACATTTAATGTTTTGCAATTAGTTTTGCAGTGGTAGTAGATTATTGAAACCATCTGTATAGAGAGGAACAAATTGCCACAAACTTTTAAACAATCAGCAAGCATTGTTTAACATACAGGCAATAAATCCTTGAGTTTACAAATTAATGTTGGAAGAAAACTGTTAGATGTGAATTACCATATTTTTCAGAGTATAAGATGCACCGGAGTATAAGATGCACCAAGGTTTTGAAGAGGCAAATTACAAAAAAATGTAGGTAGGTAGAGAGAGGGAGAGAGAGAGAGAGAAAGAAAGAGAAATACAGTAGGTAGGTAGGTAGGTAGGTAGGTAGGTAGGTAGGTAGGTAGGTAGGTAGGTAGAGAGAATAGGTAGGTAGGTAAATGGATAGAAAGAGAGAGAACCAGAGAGAGAGTGCTGCCTGTTCCTCGTGCAGGACCTACCAGGCAGACAGAGCTCAGAAGCCTCAATGCGTGGGTGAGATGATGGTGTCAGGAGGAGGGCTTCAGATTTGTCAGGAACTGGAGAACATTTTGGGACAAGCCAAACCTGTTCAATGGGGATGGGTTGCACTTGAACCATGATGGGACAAGATTGCTGGCACTCAACATCAAAAAGGCTGCAGAACAACTTTTAAACTGATAACTGGGGGAAAGCCGACAGGAGCTGGGCAGCATCCGGTTTGGGAAACTGTTTACTTGAGTAGTGAGGAGGATGCAAGTCACCAGCACTCTAGCAGAAGGATGCAAGAAGCAGTCTAAGGATGCAACTGGACTCAAAAGACTGCATCAGAATAGGATATATACTGTAAATGCCTGTATGCAAATGCCAGAAGCCTCCAGAACAAAATAGGGGAGCTGGAATACTTAGCAATAGACAAAAATATTGATATTATTGGTATCACTGAAACCTGGTGGACGGATGATAACCAATGGGATACAGTCATCCCAGGCTACAAACTGTACAAGAAGGACAGGAAGGGGCAAATGGGAGGTGGTGTAGCCTTGTATGTCAAAGAAGAGATAAAGTCATACAAATTGGCATATCGAGGTGATTTAGAGTCACCACTAGAAACTCTGTGGGTAAGACTATCAGGCCAAAAGAATGGTCTAACAGTAGGCATATGTTATCGGTCTCCGACCCAAGTCCCTGAGAGAGACTGGCAGTTGGAGAATGTTGTAAAGGAGGCATCAAAAAAGGGAAGCCTGGTTATAATGGGGGATTTCAATTACCCTCACATAGACTGGGTGAACTGTTGTTCAGCACATGACAAAGAGATAAAGTTCCTAGATATGGTAAATGATTGTTCCCTGGAACAGATGGTTGAAGACCCAACTAGAGGTACAAGAATCCTTGACTTGGTTCTGAGCAATATACAGGATCTGGTGCAAAATGTTAATGTGACTGATGCAATAGGGAACAGTGACCACCACACAATTATTTTTAACTTAATAATTTGCATAGACTGCAAATCACCGATAAAATCTAACACAGAGACCTTAAATTTTCATAAAGGAAATTTCCAGAAGATGAGAAAACTAGTAAAAAAGAAGCTGAAAGGGAGAATTGAGAAAGTCCAAACACTCCATGAGGCATGCTCCATGCTCACAAAAACAGTAACAGAGGCCCAATTGGAATGTATACCTAAAAGGAAAAAGGGCACCGCCAGGTTCAAGAGGACTCCGATGTGGCTTACAGGAGCTGTTCGGGAAGTGATCAAAAGCAAGAAAAGCTCATTTAAAAGATGGAAGGCTTCTCCAAATGAGGACAACAAGCAGAAACATAAATTCTGGCAGAACAAATGCAAGGCAACAATCAGGAAAGCAAAGCAAGACTTTGAGGAGCGTTTAGCTAAAAACACTCAAGGAAATAACAAGGACTTCTTTAAGTACATTAGAAGTAAGAACCCAACTGGGAAGGCCATTGGACCATTAGATGACAATGGAAGACAAGGGATTATTAAGGAGGAAACAGAGATTGCAGAGAGACTCAATGAATTCTTTGCTTCAGTATTCACTGAAGAAGACAGAGATCACATGCCCAAAACAGAGCCTATCTTTGTAGGGAGGGAAACTGAGGAATTAACCCAGATAGAAATAACCAAGGAGGAGGTCCTTGCATGTCTTGTTAAACTAAACACTAACAAATCACCAGAATCAGATGGCATCTATCCACGAGTTCTCAAGGAACTTAAAGATAAAATCGCTGATGTCCTTGCCAAAATATATAGTCTTTCCCTCAAATCAGGCCTTGTGCCAGATGACTGGAAGGTAGCAAATACAACACCAATCTTCAAAAAAGGATCCAGAGTTGATCCAGGAAATTATCAACCGGTCAGCTTGACAAGTGTCCCAGGTAAAGTGATGGAAACCATCTTAAAAGATAAAATTAATAGGCACGTAGAAGAGAAGGCGCTGCTGAAGGAAACCCAACATGGCTTTTGCAAGGGCAAATCATGCCTCACTAATCTGCTGGAATTTTTTGAGAGTGTCAACAAGCACATGGACAAGGGAGATCCAGTTGACATTGTTTATCTGGACTTTCAGAAGGTCCCGCACCAAAGGGTCTTAAATAAACTTGCCAGTCATGGAATAAGGGGCAGGCCTTGTCCTGGATTAGCAACTGGCTAAGGGACAGGAAACAGAGAGTAGCATTAAATGGACTTCTCCAGGTGGAGGGAGGTAAAGAGTCCCCCAAGGTTCAGTACTGGGATCCCTGCTTTTCAACCTTTTCATAAATGATCTAGAAGTAGGAGTTAACAGCAAGGTAGCCAAATTCGCCAACAACACTAAATTATACAGGGTAGTAAAAACTGAGAGAGAGTGTGAGGAGCTCCAGAGGGATCTCTTGACACTGGGGGAGTGGGCAAACCAGTGGCAAATGAGCTTCAACATTAGTAAGTGCAGAGTGATGCACTTTGGGGCAAAAAAAACCAACTACATCTATAAACTGATGGGGTCCAAACTCCTTGCAACTAACCAGGAAAGGGACCTTGGTGTCCAGATGGACAGCTCAATGAAGGTGTCAACCCAGTGTGCCGCAGCAGTGAAAAAAGCAAACTCATTGCTAGGGATCATTAGGAAGGGTATAGAAAATAAGTCAGCAAGTGTCATTTTGCCTCTTTATAAATCTATGGTGAGGCCCCAGGGTTCAAACAATATACCATTAACCATTAAACAAGAGTCTCCTTGAACCTCAAGATGGGTGGCAAATACATTTGATGATGATGATAGCAACAAGAACAACAAGAACAAATAGCACACTATGCCTCTTTATAAATCTATTGTGATACCCCATCTGGAGTATTGTGTATAGTTCTGGTCACCATACCTTCAGAAGGATATTATGGAAATGGAAAAGGTTCAGAGGAGGGCAACCAGAATGATTAGGGGTCTGGAACACCTTCCTTACCATCTGAAGCTGCAACGGCTGGGCCTCTTCACTCTAGAATGACGGCGCCTGAGAGGTGACCTGATTGAAGTCTATAAAATCATGCACGGTGTGGACAAAGTAGAAGAGGAAAAACTGTTTTCCCTATCGCACAACACTAAAACTAGGGGACACTCCATGAAACTTTTGATAGCTAGAACCTCAAACAAATAAGAGGAAGTACTTTTTCACCCAGATGATCACTGGTCTATGGAACTCCCTGCCAGAAGACGTGTTGACAGCTTGCAGTCTGGACACCTTTAAGAAAGGATTAGACGAGTTCATGGAGAACCAGGGTATCAATGGCTATCATTATGAATGCCTAAGGACACCCTCCGGGATGGAGAGATAGGCAAGATATTTCTCAATGCCATTTGCAGTGAATCATAAGCAGGTGAAGACATCTGCTGGGGAATACCCTGAAGCAAATGGTGAGCCACTGTGTGAGACAGAATGCTGGACTAGATGGGCTTTGACCTGTTCCAGCAAGGCTGTTCTTATGTTCTTATGAGAGAAATTCAGTAGGTAGATAGGGAGAGAGAGAGAGAATGTATGTAAATAGGTAGGTAGAAGGACAGAGAGAGAAATAGAAAGAGAAATACAGTAGGTATTTATTTATTTATTTATTTATTTTATTAAATTTATACCCCGCCCTTCTCCTTGTTAGGACCCAGAGCGGCACACAGGGATGTTAAAATACATACAAAATATATAAAATATATAAAATTTAAAATGCTTATTCTAATAAATAAACCCTGCGCTAAAACCGAATTACAATCCCAAGTTTAAAACTATCTAATAGTCAGTATGGAGGTTACGCTAGGCCGGCTAGATGAAATAGGTGTGTCTTCAGACACTTGCGGAAGAGGCGGAGGTCGGAGATGGTGCGGAGTTCAGGGGGTAGGTCATTCCAGAGGGCTGGGCCCGCCACAGAGAAGGCTCTCCCCCTGGGTGTCGCCAGTCGGCATTGTCCAGCCGACGGCACCCTGAGGAGGCCCTCTCTGTGGGAGCGTATCGGTCTGAGGGATGTATGGGGCAGGAGGCGGTCTCGCATATAACTAGGCCCCGAGCCATGGAGCGCTTTAAAGATGGTCGTTAAAACCTTGAAGCGCACCCAAAAGACCACAGGAAGCCAGTGCAGCTCGCGCAGGATAGGTGTTATGTGGGAGTGTCTAGGCGCTCCCGTAATCACCCGCGCGGCTGCGTTCTGGACTAGCTGCAGTTTTCGGGTGCACCTCAAGGGGAGCCCCATGTAGAGAGCATTACAGTAGTCGAGTCGAGAGGTGACGAGTGCTTGAGTGTCTGTGCGTAAGGCACCCCGGTCCAGTAAGGGGCGCAATTGGCGCATCAGGCATACCTGATGAAACGCCCCCCTGGCCACGGCTGCCACATGATCTTCCATAGACAGCCGGGAATCCAGGAGGACACCCAAATTGCGCGCCCTCTCCACGGGGGCCGGTGTTTCACCCCCAATGGCCAGAGTTGGAATAATCTGGCTGAACCCGGGCGCCGGAAGCCACAGCCACTCAGTCTTGGACGGGTTGAGCTTGAGTTTGTTACCACCCATCCAGATCCGTACGGCTTCCAAGCACCAGGACATAACCTCGACGGCATCGTTGGGGTGGTCTGGGGTGGATATGTACAACTGAGTATCATCAGCGTACAGATGATATCCCACCCCAAAACCACGGATGATCTCACCCAGCGGCTTCATATATGTGTTGAACAGTAGGGGCGAGAGGACCGACCCCTGAGGAACCCCACATATGAGGGGCCTAGAGGCCGACCTCTGCCCCCCTGCCAACACATATTGCGACCGACCAGAGAGGTAGGACGAGAACCACCGCAAAACGGTGCCTCCCAGCCCCAACCCCCCCAGTCGGCGCAATAGGATACCATGGTCGATGGTATCAAAAGCTGCTGAGAGGTCTAATAGGACTAGGATAGAGGAATATCCTCTATCCCGCGCCCTCCAGAGATCATCAACCAACGCGACCAATGCCGTCTCGGTGCTGTGCCCGGGTCGGAAGCCGGACTGACGCGGGTCTAGATAATCAACTTCCTCCAAGTGTCGCGGAAACTGTTGAGCCACCACACTCTCAACAACCTTCACTAAAATGTGGAGGTTGGAGACGGGGCGATAGTTCTCTAATAATGCTGGATCCAGGGACGGCTTCTTGAGGAGGGGCCTTACTACCGCCTCTTTCAAGACGGTAGGCAAGGACCCCTCACTCAAAGATGCGTTGACAATGCCCTGGAGCCAGCCTCGTGTTGTCTCCCAGGATGCCAGTACAAGCCAGGAGGGACACGGGTCCAATAAATATGTGGTAGCCCTAAGTCTCTTTGACAACTTGTCCATATCCTCGGTGGTAACAAAATCAAACTCCTCCCAAGATGGTGTCACAAGAACAGCCTCGGCCCGCTTGACTGGACCACTGTTGATGGAGGGTAGCTCGTTCCGAATCTGAGTGATTTTCTCCTGCAGATAAATCCCAAATTCCTCTGCTCGACCCTGTAGAGGGGCTTCCCGCGGCCTCTGTTGAAGGAGGGAGCGGGTCACCCCAAACAGGGCGGCAGGGCGGTTATCTGCGGATGCAATAAGAGTGGCACAATACTCACGTTTGGCCACTCTTATCGCCACTAAGTAAGTCCTAATATGGTCTCTCACTAGTGTTCGGTCGGCTTCGGAGTGAAAAGATCTCCATCTGCTCTCTAGGGGTCTCTTGTGGCGCTTCATCTCCCTAAGCCCCTCGGTAAACCAAGGAGCCCAGGTGGTTCGTCGCCGCAAGAGAGGCCGCAAGGGCGCGACTCGGTCCAAGGCCCCCGTGGCCGCACTTAACAATGCGGCCATTAGGTCCTCAGTCGAGTCGTGGGGCAAGTCCACAGGAATTGGCCCAAGCTCCATTTGGAACCTTATCAGGTCCATCAGGAGCCTGGGGCGGAACCATATAGGAATGTCCGGTTCCCCTCCCCACAGTGAGGTGCGGCGATCGGAAAGTCGAGCCAAAGGAGAGCGTGATCTGTCCATGACAGGGGTGTGATGACTAAATCCCCTATTCCCAGATCACTACTCCACTGTCCCGAGACGAAGATTAGATCCAGGGTGTGTCCGCCCTCGTGGGTAGGGCCTACAACTACTTGAGTCAGGTCCATGGCTGTCATGGAAGCCATGAACTCCCGAGCTACCCCAGAGGTTTCGCCCGCTGACGGCAGGTTAAAGTCCCCCATGACTAAAAGTCTGGGGGTCTCAATCGCCGCCTCGGCTATCACCTCTAGGAGCTCGGGCAGGGCTGTTGTTGCATAGCGAGGAGCCAGGTATACAACTAACATGCCCAACTGCCTCCCTAGGCCCCACCTCACAAGGAGGGACTCGCACCCTGTCGTCTGAGGGATCGTGGTCTCCTTTGGCTCAAGACCTTCCCTAACCATAATCGCCACTCCCCCACCCCTCCCTAGGGCTCTAGGCTGATGGAAGGCTCGGTATCCTGGTGGGCACATTTCTACGAGGGGATGTCCTCCCTCGTGGCCCAACCAGGTTTCCGTAATGCCCACCAGGTCCGGGTCCCCCTCTGACACAAGGTCATGGATGAGGGGGGATTTTTGTATCACGGACCTGGCGTTGCATAGCATCAGCCTAGGACCCCGGGTCTGTGGTTCTTGCCCACCTAGTATGCGATGGGGACAGGGGGAGCTGGAGCGTGTGACCACCCGTAACCAGCGGCCACGGTGCTCCAGCTGGTAATGTCCGCCCCCCTTCCCACCGCCCCTGCCCCTCCCCAAGACCGTATTGATGGAAAATACCTCAGTGGAAACGACCCCCCTTCCCCCTCCTCCGTTGCTCTATTTCCGCTACCTGCCGGCCCTTTCATTTGGTGTACCCCCACCTGACTCTCCCTCCCCCCCTCCCTGGAACCCCCTAAAAGTCGAATAAAATGTTTATATAAAACCCCCTTAGTCTGCGCTTCACCCACCTCTCAGGAGCAATTAGTCCATCCTCGAGGTGGGCCCGTGTTAGATAGGGGGGCCAGGCCTGTGAGAGGGGAGACTCCCGCAGGCAAAGGAGATCGCGCCTAGAGTACATTTGGAACCCCTGATGGTCGTTTAGGTCCGGGGGGATAATAGCAAGTCTGCTAAGAGTCCAGGGGAGCAGCAATAAAGTGACAGGTGAATAATAAAGTGCAATAGGTGACCTTAAAGGGGGGTGAGTAGGAGGGAAAAAGTCCGTTATCAGATTGGTCCCACAGTCTTAGTCTATCAAACTGGGGTCCTGCATAAGGTAGGTAGGGAGAGAGAGTGTGTGTGCATAGGCAGGTAGAAGAATAGAGAGAAATAGAGAGAGAGAGAGGAGGGAAAGAGAGAAATACAGTAGGTGGGTAGGGAGAGAGAGAGTGTGTGTAGCCAGGTAGGTAGAAGGATAGAGAGAGAGAAATAGAGAGAGAAATACAGTACGTAGGGAGAGAGAGAGAGTGAGTGAGTGAGTGTAGGTAGGTAGGTTGATGTTTCCAGGTGTATTTATCCATTTCCTGGAGAAGGAAATCACTGACAAACTTTAAAACTTTGTTTCTCCTGACACAGAAACAGTCAAAGAGCCTTCCAAAAGAGCTTTCTGAAAATGTTCTAACTCAGAGGTTCCCAAACGTGGCAACTTTAAGACTTGTCGACTTCAATTCCCAGAATTCTCCAGCCAGCTATGTCCACAAGCTATGCTGACTGGAGAATTCTGGGAGTTGAAGTCCAAAGTTTTAAAGTTGCCAAGTAATGAAACAACCTTCCAAAAGGGGGGAGGGAAAGTGTACTTCCCCCAAACTACTCTTTCTCTGCGAAAACGTGGCCATTTTTCTTCAAATAAAAAGCATGACTAGCCTTGGGGAGGCTTGCTGAGTGTTCCTGGGGTGGGGGTGGGGGTTGAAAAATGAGCAAAAAACTGTCCCATTTGTCAAATAAATTGCATGCATAGCCCTGTGGAGGCTTATAGAGTGCTGCTGGGGGCTAGAGGAGGGGGAAACGGCCTGTTTGAGGCTAATTTCTGCCCTCCCCAGCCCCCAGAAGCTCTCTGGAAGCCTCCATAAGGCTAGCCACAGCCTTATGGGGTGGGGTTTCGGGAGCAAAAAATGCTGTATCTGATGTATAAGACGCACCCAGATTTTCAGCTTCTTTTTAGAGGAAAAAAGGTGCGTCTTATACTCCGAAAAATACGGTAGACTTTATATGTGGGGATTTAAATAATTTTACTCATTTAAAATAGCAAGTTGTATATAATACATTCACAGAAGCATACAGTGTATAGACAACTTTTGCAATTGAATGTGAACTCATTAAAATGAAGTATATCAAGTGAAATTCATTAAGATGAAATATATTAAACATTTACTATTTTAATATTACCGGGTATTAAGTGCCATTTATCTATTCATTTCAAAGCTCTTTGTTATTTAATCCAAAATGAATTTGAAAAGATAACTGTAATAATTGATAAACCCTAACCCTAACCCTATATAGGTACATCATCAGTGCTGATGTCGAAACATAAAGCTGGAGTAAATGTTATGCAGAAAAAGTGCAGCTTGAAGTTTAAACCAGAATGATTGGGAGAGTTAGTACAAACTGAACTGCCAACTTCATCTAGAAAACAGTTAACAAAACTGGGCGACATCTTCACTTATCGTGAAAGTAGTGATGACATTGTTTGCCAGATATGCCAGGAAGCTTGTACAGGTGGCGACACATTCACCACTGGAAAATGATGGAATGATTGGGAAATCAATTATTTGAAGCATCATATCAATCAGAAGATTTACCTGTCACTAAACTACGATGCCAGAAATCTGTCTGCATCTTGACAGTCGTTTTCAAGACACCGAGCTGACAGATTGGAATATATTCGAAATTGTTGCTCTGTCGAACGTGAACTCTTTTAATTTTGAGGAAACTGAGATTGCAACTCTGGTTAGAAAATACCAGCATTTCTTTGAGGATTTGGATGAAGTCAGCATCACATCAGCTGTACAGTCACAATGTTGTGACTTTAGATTTCTGGTGTCGGAGACATTCAAGTCTGGATGAATGCACTCATTTGATGATGTAGTTCACTTTGTACTAAGAGAGCAACAGTTTGGATTATTGTCACGTCTGCTAGACATCTGCGCAACATTCCAAGCATCAAGCGCCGATTATGAGTGAGGTTTCAGCCTGATGAATGCCATCAAGACCAAAGCTCACAATCGGCTGCAAACTGAGCACTTGGATATGCTGATGTGAATACGATCTTACCAGACAGCGGCACAGATTGTTCTTGATAAAGTGTACTCAGAATGGTTGTTAAAGAAAAACAGACATGAGAAACTGTAAGATGAGACAGACTTTCAGTGAATAACAGTGTACATTACCATAAATACTATACAAGTATTTTAATATTGCAGACTTGCAGTATTATAAGTGATACTGATATTATATAACACTTTTAATTAAGCAGGTACCTTGAATAAACATAACTTTGAGTTTCAAATAACACTGATTTCATTGTTGTCTTGGGTGACATCTGTGAAAAAAAAATTCAGGTGCTCAGGCATGAAAATGTACCACTCAGACACTATACTTTTCCGCTCACGCTGAAAAATAATGAGAGGGAACATTGGATAGGTGGTGTCTTTAAACTTTTATTTAAAACTTATTTCACTAAGATTTGAAAGAAACTCACCTTTGCTGTAAATCCTGAGCTGTGATCAGTTTGCCATTTCGTCACTCACCCATGGCAGTGGATGATGTCACATGATGTTTTCAGGTAGATGTGAAAGTACAATGAAGAGAATGGTGATCTCTGCAAAACTTTGCATTTTGGTTCAAGGATCGCTATATTCCAGCCAGACTGATTCCATCTCTGGGAAGCCCCCCTAGAAGAATGAAATACTTTGGGAAATATTAAAAACATCATATTATTTTTAGAATGTTATATTTCCCCAAAGGGGAGCAGATTTCCTTAATAGCACATGATCCTTCAGGACATAATAGGATTAACCTATTTATTACCATTTAGCAGAAGACACAGAGCTCACTACATCGCGCAATCTCTTTAAGGGCTTTTCAGACATTGCACACATACACCCCTAGCAGCATCTCTGAAACTTATAAAAATGATTCATATCATTCTTCATGTGCTGTTACATTGTGCATTTTATTACAGTACTGGAAGAAGGTTTATCTTTTGCTTTTCTTTTGTCCCCTTTTCCTTCAGTTCAGCCTGAGGTACTTTATATTAACTTTCTTCTACTTATATGAGATAGAGCTTCCAAAGAAGGAGACTCTATCCCATATAATAGCCAGGTTTTGTATAATGGTGGTGAATATTTGTAAACAATTGGTCTTAGCCATACAAGTTAACTACTATTTATATTTTAATAAGTCTTTTCAGGGATTTATGATTTATAGCTCAGATTTTAAGAATTTATAGGAATATTTGTGTCCATGAGGTAAAATTATTTGGTTGTAAGTTGAATATTTGCATCCCTTTCTCAATTTAGGCACTGTAATAAAGGATAATTGGAAAGTAAGTGAACAAGACTTGAGAGGGAGAAAAATTAGGAAGGTTCCAACTTGATTTCTGATTATGTTTCTTTCACTTTTGTGCACATTCTGGTTTTGCCAACTATATTTTTACTTGTGCATATCATTAGATCTCATCCCTTTATGAGCATAGGTATAAGTTTCCGCAATAGTATCCCTTATTTGGTTGTGCACTTCCTCCCTCCCTCCCTCCCTCCCTCCCTCCCTCCCTCCCTCCCTCCCTCCCTCTCTGTGTTTGTAATATATCCTACCTGAACCACTCTCTGGTACTTTTATTGTATTGCAGTATTTCCGTTTGTTTTTTGCTGGTGAGTAAAATTAATAGAATACATAGAATACATCTGCCAGTCTGTCTGTTTAACGAAGAGAATGGTTCAGGAAGAGATTTCTCCCATGCAGATTGTCTCTTGCTGCGTCTTCCATTCTTTTAACCACACCCAGCCTGTGCTGATACTGAGTCAACAGACATAAGGCATTTTTATTCTAAGTACTATCCCATGATGTTTAGCTTGAAAAAATAATTTTAATAGATTCTAAAGTATGAGTATAGGCTGGGTCTTTTAAATTGCATCATGGGGTATTAGTTAATAGTTTAAATTTGTTTTTTTTCTACTTCTGCTCAAGCAACCAAATCAGCTAGAAGACCTCAGTGGTAAAATAACTGCTTCAATAAATAAACAAATGGAGAAGAATGACACTTTATGGCAAATGTGTGGTTGGAGAGCAGGAAACGCCTTTCACACTGAAATGTAGGCAGAGGTCTGACACACAAACAGACACATTCACATGCTCAAATGAATATACTGCTCCCAGCTCCTGCTTAAAGAAGTTGCACAATATCTGCAATGCTCATTTAACTTTATTTGAAGGAATACTTGCCAAATTTTACTTCAATGCATAAATGTTTTTTTTAATGAAAAAAACGTTTTATTGGTTTTTACAAAATTGGTTTTTACAAAAAAAGGTATAAGGTATTAAGGAGATATTTTGAGGACATCTATGTCGGAGGTGTCGGCCCCCTCCGAGGCTTCATACAAAAAAATAAGATAATACAATACATTTTTCATTTCCCTACAAAGTGGAAAGAGATACAGATATATCATTTTATATTCATGCAATCAATCATTATTTCTATAAACATCCAGATAAAGGATACACTATATAGAAAAAAAGTTATTTGTGAGATCTAAGTCTTTTAGCAATTGTATCTTCTTCTGCCTGACCTCCAGTAGGCGGAGCCGTTCCCCCCCCCCCCCGTTCCCCCATTTTCATCCTCCAGGATTGGGGAATGTTTTTTAAGAAAGGCTTCCGCCTCTGCAATTGTTTTAATTCTTACTCTCACCTCTCTCCCAGAACACTAACATTCCCTCGGGCATCAACCACTTGAACCACACACCCTTTTTATATAATCTTTTTGATAAGAAGGAATATTTCCTTCTTATTTCTCTTATCTTTTTCAAAATGGCAATCTCATTCTGTTGATATATCAAGGGACCGTCTCTTTGTGCTCTCAGGATCCCATCCCTTGTTGACCCTCTTACAAATTTAATATGTATCTCTCTGGGTACTTCATTTATTCTGACATATGCTGAGTTAATTTTATAAATCAGATCGATGTCCCCCCAAATATCTTCTTTGCTCTTTTTGGTGTAATCTGCTAACATTGTACACATTAAATCTTTTAAATCTTCAGAGGCAGCTTCAGGAACATTTTGAAACCTTAAAAAGTCAGACATCCTTTCAAAATCCATCCTAGACATATGACCAGCTAAATCCACAATTTCTCTTTGAGAATTTTTTATCTCACCCTTCATCTCAGCCGCCCCCCCTCCAGTCCATCAATTCTTTGTTTGTTTTCCATTATTGCTTTCTGTGTCTCCAAAAGTTCCAATTTTGAGCTAACATTGTCTTTCCGGATTTCTTTTATTTCTTTCATGATATTTTGAAGAGTTTCCTCTATTGCTGATAACTGTGTAGCTTCCACCTCTGTTTCTTTGGATAACATTGAAGTAATCTTAGGTTGATGTGGCTGCTTTTTTGAAGCCATAATGAAAGTGTTAAGTTCTTGTCATTAATATGGCGTCTGTTGGAGAGGTAGTCCGTGAGGTGAGGAGAGAGTAAAAGTCAATATCCAAATTCAAAGTTCAATTTACTTACAATCCAGAGAGAGAACAATTTTTAAAAACAATGAAAAAAAGAAAAAAAAAGAAGGCACATCTGGGAAAGGTCCTAATAATCAGTTACATCAATCCACTGGTAAAAAGTTCAGTCCCGAAGATGAGGGAGTGTCAGCAAATTTCAAAGAGAAGTATTTCTTGCTGAGAACAAAGGAACACCATCTTCCCCACCCCTCTAGAAGCCGCGGAGAGCTAGTGAAAGTCCATATCAATTGTTGCAAGACAGTTATACAAAGTATCATTAAAAATCTTAAAGTGAAAGACTTTCATTTGTAGTTTAAAAATCGGATATTAATTTCTCCACCTCCCCAAGTCTGGGGAACATTCCAAAATGCCACTTTTTTTTCCTTTCCGAGGAGGGGTTTTACAAACTCCCTCCTCCTCCTTCTTTTAAAATGAAAGTTGAAAGCATTAAGTTGGAATCACTAATGATCCATTATGTAGCAATAACAGAGCCTCAGTGTTGCCTTCAGCCTCAGCTTTTCTGCCCATCTCTAATTGCAGCAGCTGTTCCAGCTCTCCATCAGCGAAGGGGATGAAAGAGGAACTCCCCCCCGCGACTCGTTCTCCGGCGCCTAGGATGAAGCGGGAGCCACACCCTCGATACTCCCATATAACACCTCTCCTGCGCGAGCTGCACTGGCTGCCTGTGGCCTTCTGGGTGCACTTCAAGATACTGATAACCATCTTTGAAGTGCTCCATGGCACGGGACCTGGGTATTTACGAGACCGCTTCCTACCACATACCACCTTCCGTTCTGTCCGCTCGCACAGGGAGGGCCTCCTCAGGGTGCCATCTGCCAGCCAATGCTGGCTGGCAACCCCCAGGGGAAGGGCCTTCTCTGTGGCTGGTCCAGCTTTCTGGAACGACCTACACCCCCAACATTCGTACCATCACGGACTCTTTCGCCGGGAGCTTAAAACTCACTTTTTCCATCTGGCTGGCCTGATTAAGATTTTTAAATAACAAATTGTTAGGGATTTTAGTAAGGGATTTTAGATGGGTTTTAAAGATGCTTTTAGCACGGGTTTAAATTTAATATATTTTTATTGTATTTTTATTGTATTTTTGTATTGTTTTTAATATTTATCTGTGCACCGCCCTGGGTCCCTTCGGGGAGATAGGGCGGTATACAAATCCAAGAATAAATAAATAAATAAATAAATAAATAAATAAATAAATAAATAAATAAATAAATAAATAAATAAATAAATAAATAAATAAATAAATAAATAAATAAATAAATAAATAAATAAATAAATAAATAAATAAATAAATAAATAAATAAATAAATAAATATTGGGAAACTTTTCTAACAGTTGGCCAGGGCAATGACGTCTCTACTTCTCACCACAGTGAGCGATGGCTTTTCCTGTCTAATACAGGATTCGGATAAATACAAACCTGGGTCATCACAGCTACTATATCATATATCAACCAGAAATGGGTTCCTACCAGTTCAGACTGGTTTTGCCAAATAGGTAGCAACTGTGATCAGTCTAGATCAAACCAAGTCCAAAAACACTACATAATCCCTGGATGCATAGCACTCTGTCCAAATTAGCTATTTTATTACAATAATAATACTTCCAGTTAAGCTTTGTATTGTAGGAATTTAAAACTCACCCCTCTTCTAGAAAAATGAAATATCCTGGGAAATATTGAAAAGGCAGAATATTATACTTCTATGAGAAGGGAGAAACATGTTTTAATTCCTGCAGCTTCCTGCCTTACCCGCCCCCCTTTGTCAATGGGCCATTAAGAAGCCAAGCCAGTCAAAAGGAGCAGCCTGCGGCGCAATGATAACACATTTGATCTCACCTCTGCGAGATCATCATTGATTCTTCTGCTGCTGGACAGTCCAATTGGACTTAAATTGCCCTAAAGGACCATGTGACCACTGTGGCCAGGGGGGCGTTTTATCAGGTATGCCTGATACGCCAGTTGCACCCCTTACTGGACCGGGGAGCCCTTCGCACAGTCACTCAAGCGCTTGTGACATCCCGGCTGGATTACTGTAATGCTCTCTACATGGGGCTCCCCTTGAGGTGCACTCAAAGGCTACAGTTAGTGCAGAATGCAGCAGCGCGGGTGATTATGGGTGCCCCAAGGCAAGCCCACATAACACTTCTCCTGCGCGAGCTGCACTGGCTGCCTGTGGCCTTTCGAGTGCGCTTCAAGGTGTTGACGACTATCTTCAAATCACTCCATGGCTTGGGGCCTAGCTATATACGAGACCGCCTTCTGCCCCATACATCCCTTCGTCCGCTCCGCTCCCACAGAGAGGGTCTTCTCTGGGTACCGTCGGCCGGGCAATGCTGGTTGGCGACGTCCAGGGGATGGGCCTTCTCTGTGGCGGGCCCGGCCCTCTGGAATGACCTACCCCCCGACCTACGCACCACCTTGGACCTCCGCCTCTTCCGCCAACGTCTTAAGACGTATATATTCCAACAGGCCGGCCTACCATAGCCCCCCGTTTCTGACTTTTATCTATAAATTTTAATTTTCAGTGTTTAAATGAGTTTTTTAGCATGGGATTTAATTTAATATGTTTTTAATAATGTATATTGTCTTTTGTTATGGTTTTTAATAATGCCTGTGCGCCGCCCTGGGTCCTAACAAGGAGAAGGGAGGGGTATAAATTCGAAAATAAGCTGAATCTTTGCTGATCACAGGGACACCACAAAGTCCCTGTTTGATCCAAAGGAAGGGCTTCAAATCTGCGGTAAACAGATAGCCCCCCCTCCAGGCTGGCAAAGTTGCTGATGGCTCTGGAAAGAAAGAGACGAGAGTGAAAGTGGATTCTAGCTGGCAGCTGTTTATTGGCTTAAAAGAGACTGGTTTAAAAGAGATTGCGCATAAGAACTTTTAAAAATAAGATGAAACTTTTAAAGAAATACTAAAATAAGCAGTGGAATTAAGCACTGGAGGACTTGGTCAGTGGGTTATCACAATTTCTTCAATTGATATTTTAAATGGAACCTATGAAGAACACTTAAAAGATACAGAAATACTTAAGAATTTGGTTTCTTTTTGAAACAATTAAGATATAAAAAGAAACAAGAAAAATTGTAATGATTGAAACAAAAGAAGGGAAAATGGCACTGCTACTTGCAAGTTAAAGTATGTGGATTACGAACAACATATGTTCAAAGAACTGCAGTTTGCTTAAAAGTGAAAGTGAAATTGCTTTTTTTCTCTGCAATTTCTTTTTTGAAGCCTAATTTTAACTAGAGATTCGCTTGTGAACTTGAGTTTGTTTAAAGCATTCCCTAAGCTAGGGTAGCAGCCTTTTTCTTTTCTTTAACAATTGGAGACAATGGTGTATACTGAACAACATCAAAAATATGTTACCTTGCAAGAAATAATGGATGCAATACAGCAATACTCTAATTCATTTGAAAAAAAAATTAGAACATTTAATTGGAGAATATGAGGAAAAGTATGGAGTTACATATCAAAAGGAAAAAAAGAGGTTGGTTCCTTAAGCACTAAAAAGAAAAATAACCACAAAGAAACTAAAATGGCTGATTCTTTGGATGAGTGGCTTATGTCCAGCAATGGGAAAAGTGGAACATGGAAAGATAAATCAGATGGATGGGAACTCCACCCCAGATGGCAAGATATAGAAGAAGAAACTACAATTTGTTTCTGAATTTAGGATTTATCCTTTTTTTCTTTTAGTGGTGGTAAATTCCTCCCATTTCCTTCCTACAATACATTGACTTGGAAAGGCAGAAGGAAAAAAAACTCTCAGGATTTCAATGCCTTAGAGCCCTGGATTATTCAAAGATTTGGTTTCTTTGAAATGTGGATAAGTCGATATAAAGTCTGCAGTTTTTATGGCAGAAAAGAAAACCAACAGACTATTTTAAAAAATGGTGAACATAGAGCCTTCTCATTGTAAAGGGACACATTTAGCTGAGTCATTTCCATGAGTATTTTGCATAGTTAACTGCTGAGCATACAGGGAGTTTACATTAGATTTGTATAAAGCCTGACCTGGAGGAAGAAAGGGAGTTCAGTTCTTCCCTCACGCCTGAGACTCTATAGAAGATGAAAACTGCATAGAAGGCACACAGCCTTTCTGGCAACTCTCTTCCAAGCACCATAGACTTCTGTAGTCTTTATTTCTCTATGAGAATGCTTTGGGTTTAGTCTTTGAGCTGAGAGTGTAACACAGTACTTTGTAGCACTTTGAAAAAAAGAGCTTTGTGTTTTTCTCAGTTGCTAAGAACTATATCAGCTTTTATATCTCAGTGGCAAACTAACCATTAGTTAATTAATAAGATGTGGTTGAAAAGCAGATAACAACTTTCACACAGAAGTGTCGGCAAAGAGATGCCTCTCCCCCTCCCCCCCCCCAGGAATATCTTGCTCCAGGTCCCTTTTAAAGAAGTTTTCACAATGTCTGCAATGCTCATTTTTCTTTATTTCAAGAAATACTTGCCAAATTTTACTTCAATGCATAAAAGTTTTTGAGTTTGATAGATAGCAATTTGATTCATGTTAAGAAAGATAAAGCGATAGCAGGCGGTAATCTCAGGTCATTGGCCATATCTTGAAGACATCCTGGGCAGTAGATGGAGGTGGCATCATTTCCCACTGCGGCTATACAAATGAGAAAAAATAATAGGTTGATCAAAGTGAGTTTAAAGTAAATTCTATGCTTTGGAAAGCTTTGTGAATGCAAACCATATCAGGCAGAGAATCTAAATATATACTGCAACTGTAGTATCTCTATTAGAGGAGAGTTTTCTTACTGGACACAGCACTTCCATCCCGGTCTACAGTCCAATTGCCCAATGTCATGTCGGAGAGCAGGACAACTTCCCCGTCTGCAGTATCCTCCTTTTGAAACACAGAGGTTTTGGGACTTCCCTTTGAAAAGAAAAAGAGGAGACAGGTAAACGACAAGTAAAGATTCCGTAATATTTAAATACATTTTTCCTTCCAAGACACCACCTTCTCCTACAGAATTACAGGACCTCCCTGCAGCATCTCAAAAAACCAGCTATTAACTGAGACATGAAGTCTGGTTCAGAGATTAATTTGCTGGTAAGCGTACATTTATTAAAATAGGAGGGAAGAAACATTATAAATAAATAATAAATAAATTTTAATTTATAACCCGCTCTCTCTCCCCGAAGGGACTCGAGGCGGAGCACAGGGAATTTAAAATACATATAAAAGTACAAACATAGTACAATATAAAATAAAATTAAACTAACTCTGCGCTAAAATCCCATATAAAGCTAAAAATTAATCATTAAAAACCCTAAAAACAGTTGATTATCCTAGGCCGGCCAAGCAGAAAAAGTGTGTTTTTAATTTTTGACGGAAGGAGCGGAGGTCCGTAGTTGTTCTAATATCGGGGGGAAGGTCATTCCAGAGGGTTGGGTCCGCCACAGAGAAGACCCTTCTCCTGGGCATCGCCCGCTGGCACAGCCTAGTGGATGGCACCCGGAGAAGTCCCTCTCTGTGGGAACGAATCCGCCGCAGGGATGTATGGGGCAGGATGCAATCCCGCAGATAGCTAGGTCCCATGCCATGGAGCACTTTAAAGATGATAACCAACACCTTGAAGCGCACCCGAAAGATGACAGGCAGCCAATGCAGCTCGCGCAGGAGCGGTGTTACATGGGAAAACCTAGAAGTTCCCATAACTGCCCGCGCGGCTGCATTCTGGACAAGCTGAAGCCTTTGGGTGCACCTCAAGGGGAGCCCCATGTAGAGAGCATTGCAGTAGTCCAGTCGGGATGTCACGAGGGCATGAGTGACTGTGCAGAGGGCACCAATAGGGGACGCAATTGGCGGACCAGGCGAACCTGGTAAAATGCCCTCCTGTCCACGGCCGTCACTTGATCTTCCATGGACAGCCGTGCATCAAGGAGGACGCCCAAGTTGCGTGCCCCATCCACAGGTGTTAGATGTTCACCCCCTATGGCCAGTGATGGAGTCAACTGATTGTACCGGGATGCCAGAAACCACAGCCACTTAGTCTTAGACGGGTTGAGTCTGAGTCTGTTCCTTCCCATCCAGGCCCGCACGGCTTCCAGGCACTGGCACATCACCTCTACAGCATCGTTGGGGTGGTTTGGGGTAGATGTATACAGCTGCATATCATCAGCGTAGAGGTGGTACTCTACCCCAATACCACGGATGATCTCACCCAGCGGCTTCATATATGTGTTGAAAAGGAGAGGCGAGAGGACCGACCCCTGAGGCACTCCACAAGTGAGGGGTCTCAAGGTCGACTTCTGCTCTCCTGCCAACACAAATTGCGATCGACCGGAGAGGTAGGAGGAGAACCACCGCAACATGGTGCCCCTCACCCCCAGCCCCTCCATCGACCATGGTCGATGGTATCAAAAGCCACTGAGAGGTCTAATAGGACCAGGATGGAGGAACAACCCCCATCTCTGGCCCTCCAGAGATAATCCACCAACGCGACCAATGCCGTCTCGGTTCTGTCCCGGGCCGGAAGCCGGACTGGCGCGGGTCCAGATAATCAACTTCCTCCAGATGACGGGGGAACTGTTGTGCCACCACACTCTCTACAACCTTCGCTAGAAAGTGAAGGTTGGAGACCGGACGGTAATTTACCAACAATGCTTGATCCAGAGAGGGCTTCTTGAGGAGGGGTCTCACCACCGCCTCTTTAAGGGAGGCCGGCAAGAACCCCTCACTCAAGGAAGCATTGACCACCTCCTGGAGCCAGCCTCGTGTAACCTCCCAGGATGCCAGTTCAAGCTAGGAGGGACACGGGTCCAATAAACCTGTGGTAGCTCGCAGTCGCCCACGTAATCTGTCCATATCTTCGGAAGTAACAGAGTCAAAGACTTCCCACAAAACTGTCTCAAGACCCGCCTCGGGGCATCCCACTGGGCCACTTTCGATGGAGGCTAACTCGCTCCGAATCTGAGCGATTTTATCCTGCAGATAATCCCCAAATTCCTCTGCTCTACCCTGTAAACAGGGCGGCAGGGCGGTTATCTGCGGATGCGATGAGAGTGGTGCAATGATGACGTTTAGCCACTCTCAGCGCCACAAGGTAAGTCCGTAAATGGGCTCTCACCTGTGTTTGGTCAGATTCAGACCGTGTGGACCTCCATCCCCTCTCTAGGTGTCTCTTTTATATTGAAAAAGTTTTATTGGTTTTTACCATTTTCCAAAGGGGTAGGGAATACAGAAACATTTTAAGAGCTTTCGCGTCGGGATCATTGGCCCTTCCAGGGCTTCATAATAAAATATTGAGAGAACATTTTTCCAAAAATACTACAAGGTGAAAATAAGTACATGTTTCTTAAATTCTCAATTCTATGCTAACAGTCATGTGCAAACATCCAGATATAAAGGTTATACAATATTAATAATAACTAAAAAAAAGCAAAGCTATTTTTTCGATCTAAATCTCTTGGCAATTGTATCTTCTTTTTCTCCTCCCTGGCCCCCAGCGGGCGGGGCCGTGGCCCCCCCTGCCCCCCCGAATCGTCTCCCAGGACAGAGGAATGTTTTTTAAGAAAGGCTTCCGCCTCAACAACTGTTTTAATTCTTACTCTTCCTTCATCCCAGAACACCAACATCCCTTCTGGCATCGCCCACTTAAACCAGATCCCGTGGTCAAGCAATTTTTTGGATAAGAAGGAATACCTCCTTCTCATCTCTCTAATCTTTTTTGGGATCTGCTTCAAGATGGCGACTTCCTTTTGTTGATAAATTAACGGCCCCCCTCTCTGCGCCTTCAAAATTCCCTCTCTGGTTGACCTTCTAACAAATTTAATATGTATCTCTCTGGGTACTTCATTTATCCTGGCATATGTCGAGTTTATTCTGTAGACTAGGTCAATGTCCCCCCTGATCTCATCTTTAGGTTTATGCAAATAGTCTGCTAAAATTGTACTCATGAGTTCAGGAAGACATTCACCAGATTCTTCAGAAATATTCTGAAATCTTAAAAAATATGACATCCTTTCAAAATCCACCTTAGACATATGACCAGACAAATCTGCAATTTCAATGTTGACATTTTTAAGTTCTCCCTTTGCCCCAACCAGCCCCCCTTCCAGCTCCTCAGTCTTCTGTGTGTTCTCCAGCATTTGCTTCCGTGTTTCCAGAAGATCCTTTTTGAAACTGTTGTTATCTTCTCTCAAAGCTTTAATTTCCTGCACCAGAGCTTGTAACACTGATTCCAAAGATGACATTCTTTGTTCTAATCCTGCCAATTCTGATTTTGATGCCATGGTAAGCTGTTAAAGTCAGTGCCACTAAGATGGCGTTTTTTGGGTGGGGCCGTTGAGGCAGATCAGGAGAAAAACAATTCAAATAAAAGTTGTAAAAATTTCAAGACCCAGCAGAGAAACACTTTTCACAGTCAATAATTTTAGCAAAGAAGGCACTCAGGGAAGGAGTCAATCAATCCAGAAATTTCTTCATTAGTAGAGAGAGAGAGTCCATTTCACAAAGAGATGTTGGTAATTTTCCAAAGATAAAAATAGTCATTCAGGAACAAAGGGAGCCATCCTCCACCGCCCAGTCTGAGAGCCAGCAGGAGAAAGTAACCAAAGAAAAATTGTTTCAAGCCAGCCGGACTTAGATACATTGTAAAGAAACAAGCCGCAAATCACTTTCGCTTATTTCAAAGCAGTCTGGAAACAAAATATCCGCTTCCTCGCAACGAGGAGCCATTTCTAAACGCCGCTTTAAATCCGAGGGGGGGTTTAGCAAACAAACACCCCCCTCTACGTTCTTTCAGTCCAAGCTGCCAGCACAAATAATGTTAAAAAATCACTCACTCTTCACCTCGCTGCCAAAGCCCCGGGGAGCCTTCCGACCCGCACGCTCAGCTCTTTTTAAATTCGCTGTTCGTTGCCGTCCTCCATTGGCGAAGGGAAACCCCCCCGCAACATGCCTCCTCTCACCTAGGCCGAAGACAAGGGCCGTTCTCCCGCCGCCGCTGGGAGGAACAGACCCAGGCGAGCCAGCCCTATGGGAGGCCCCCAAAAAAGGGGGTGCCTCACCCCCGTTGGGGGGCAGAAAAAAGGACAAAGCGGCGAACGAGTCCAAGACTCGTCCGTCACCGCTGGAAGGCGGAACCGGAAGTCTCTCTAGGTGTCTCTTGTGGTGCTTCATCACCCTCAGCTCCTCGGTAAACCAAGGAGCCTGGGTGATTCATCGCCGCAAGAGAGGCCGCAAGGGCGCGACCCGATCTAAGGCCCCCGTGGCCGCAGTATTCCATGCGGCCACGAGGTCCTCCATCGGGGCGTGGGTCAAAGACACAGGTAATGGCCCAAGCACCGTCTGGAACCTATCTGGGTCCATCAGGCGCTTGGGGCAGAACCATATAGGTGAATCAGGTTCCGCCTTCCCGCGGTGGGGTGTAGCGATTGGAAAGTCTAGCCGGAGAAGTGAGTGGTCTGACCATGACAGGGGTATTATGGCTACGTTCCCTATACCCAGATCACTCTTCCATTGACCAGAGACAAAAATTAGGTCCAGCGTGTGTCCTCCTTCGTGCGTGGGGCCCTGAATTACTTGGGTCAGGTTCATGGCCGTCATGGAGGCCATGAACACCTGAGCTACCTCTGATGATTTGCCTACCAATGGCAGGTTAAAGTCCCCCATGGCAACCAGTCTGGGGGTCTCAACCGCCATCGCGGCGATCACCTCAGGAGCTCAGGCAGGGCTGCTGTTACATAGCGTGGAGCCAGGTATACAATCAGCACGCCCAACTGCCTCCCAAGGCCCCACTCCACACAGAGGGACTCACAGCTGGTGGTCTGTGGTACAGTGGTCTCTCTCGGCTCAAGACTTTCCCTAACAATAACCGCTACCCCTCCATCCCTGCCTAGGGCCCGTGGCTGATGAAAAACACGGTAACCTGGTGGGCACATTTCTACGAGGGGGAGTCCTCCCTCGTGGCCCAGCCAGGTCTCCGCTATTCCCACCAGGTCCGGCTCCCCCTCCGACACAAGGTCGTGGATGAGGGGGGCTTTGTTGACCACGGACCTGGCGTTGCAAAACATCAGCCTCGGGCCCTGGCTCTGTAATCCTTGACCACCTAGCCTGCTGGGGTTGTGGCACCTGACCGTTTGCAACCATCAGCCTTGTGCCCCAAAGCGGGAAGAAGAAATCTGTCTCCCATCGGACCTGCCCCTCCCTACGACCGTCTCGATAGATAGACCCTCAATGGAAACGGCTTGAGTATCCCCCCTCTTAATGGATCCATCCGCTTCCTTCCTCGGTCTGCTGGCTCGGCCCGTTCCCTTCTCCTCAACCTGTCTATACCCTCCCCCCTCCCTGGTACCCCCTAAAATACGTAACAAATGTCTGCCTAAAAAACCCTTGAGACCACGCTTCGTCCACCTCTCGGGATTAATAAATCCCTCATCAAGGTGTGCCCTCGTTAAAGCGGAGGGCTAGGCCTGCGAGAGCGGGGACTCTCGCAGTAATAGCAGGTCTACCTTTGAGTACATCAATATATATAAATAATTAAATAAATAATTACGTATAAATATCAATATGAATATAAGTACGTGATTACATGTAAAATGGGTCATACAATTAATTTACAGGGCTACAATTGGCTACAACGATGTTAAGATGGATGTTAAAATAGATGTTTAAAATAAATATTAAATAGATGTTACATAAATATTAAATATTAAATAGAATAAAACAATTTCATCATGCTCCAGTAAGAATATAGTCCGGCTGTCTTAGTTTGTACATTCTCGGGCGGATTAAAGATGGTAAAAGTGATAAAAAGTCCATATAGGACGCTGTAGGTAAGTAAATACCAGTTCTTTTCCAGGTTCGGCCTCACCATAAACAGGACAGCATCTCTCGGGCCTCAGGTCTCAGCCCTTTGGTGTTTTTGGCCCAGCTCTCCTGGTCCTCCTTTAGCCTCCCTTCCAGTGTCTCCGATATCATCAATTCCAGCCTCCTGGTCTCCAGCCTCCCCCACGACAGCTCCTTCTGGCTGCAGCACTCCAGGGCTCAGGCAGCAACTCTCCGTCCGGCCTCGGGACTCGGCCTAGGTCGTCTTTGGCCTCGGCCCGGCTGTTTTTTCGGCCTCCCAGCCTCCCAGCCCGTCCCCCAGCCTCCGGTATCTCCGATACTCACCTCCGATGTCTCCAGCATTGTCCTGATATTCCCCTCCGGCTGTCTGCGCCCGTTCTCTGGGCCACTCTAGGCCACAACGCCCTCCGGCTGTCTGCCAGCATCTTTGGCCGCTCTCTGGGCCGCTCTAGGCCGCTCACTCGTTTGGCGTCAGTCAACGTCTTCGCCCAGTTCTCTGGGCTACCCTAGGCTGCTCTAGGCCACTCGCCTGCTCTTCGGCCGCTCGCCTGCTCTTCGCCCGCTCTGAGCCGCCGACCCACCCTGGGAGGCCATCCAGGCCTCGATGGAAAGCCAGGGTGGGCGACTTACTAGGCCCGACCCTCTAGATGCAAAAACGGACCGGGCAGCATGGCTATGTTAGCCAAAAGCCCCCCCCCCCGACCCACATGGAACTAATCAGCGGGCCGCCATTTCCGTGCCATTGTGGTTCAATTGCTGTGATAAATTTCTCTCCAGTATTACATGAATCCTTGCTTGGTGGAAAATAATGCTTGGTTACAATGGCCAGTTCTGCTGGTGAAAACCTTGAACGAGAAAGATTCACTCCCTTTACACTTCAAGAGAAGTTTGGTTTTCATTTGGCTTTCTCCCTCTTCTCTTAATGTTTCTAACACTCTTTTTTTCTGCTCTTGAAATCCTGTGTATTTATGACATTTTGCTATAATTTCTTCTCTTTTTCCCACATTAAGTACAAATATAGTCACTAGATGATTAATATCTATCTTTTATTCCCCCCATCATTATTTTTTAAAAATAACTTAAGGTGGTAAAAGAGAGAGAGAGAAAGAGGGGGAGGAGGAGAGGGAGGAAGGGAGGGAAGGAAGGAAGGAGGGAGGGAGAGGGAAAGAAAGGAAGGGAGGGAGGGTGGTAGAGAGAGAGTGAAGGTGAGAGAGACCCAGCTGGGTTTCATTTAATAGTGTTTCATCCTCTTATTTTCTGCAAAGCATCAAGACTGTGAGAAGGTTTGGCAGGAGAGGGAGCGACTGATCCAAATTCAAGAAGTTTTTAACAGATAACAGATTAACAGAGTTGTTCCAGATCCAGGTCACCTAGTCCAAGCCCCTGCCCAAGCAGGAGACTCTACATGTGCCTCTACCTATGATCAAACTCACAACCTCCTGCTTGTGAGGCAAGAGCTCTACATCTAGGCATAGCAGCTTCCCTTAAAAAGTCACCTTTCTAGTCTAAGGTGGGACAGGAATCCAGTTTCCAATATTTGTTCCCCTTTGCTTTAATCATTAGATTGAACTGTTTCTCTATTGTGCCCCTTTATTTGAAAAGAACACATTTTGCTGAGAAGTTGGTAAGCCAATACTAAAGTTAAGCATATCAACAAAAATAAACTACAGGCAAAAAATCCCTAATAAAGTTCTTTGGAGAATAGTGAATCAATGAATTAATTTTCCAGCTGCTCCTCGATGCCTGATAATTTACTACAAAAGAAAAATCAATGGCAGGTTTTTCAAATGTTTCGATGCTCATGTTGTCAATAGCCCACCTAGTTCAAAGCTATTTCTATAAAGTAAAACAAAAAGAAGATGCTGAAGATTTTCCTGCCTTCGGTGATATTCATGCTTGTTTAGAAAGAAGTGAGTTATCAATCCTGGTTAAATTATGACTAATTTTTTTTCTTACCTGGTTGAGACAGGAATGCAAGGAAAAGAACTATGAAGAGCAGATAAAGGATCTTCATGCTGGGATTGGTCGGGAGCAGATCTTACTCCTTGGACAGACATAGCTCTCTATTTATAGAATTATAATGATTGCATCATATCACCTCAGTGAACTATTGCAAATATTCTTAGGTGTTATTTTTAAAGTTATGACATAAGGCAGAAGTGCCTCTTCCTTGTATTGAAACACTCCTGTGGGTTTGATGTTGCAAAAGTGCTGGAAAGACCAACAGACTTAGTTCAACTGCTAACCTGTTATGGTTGTAGAACAGGGGTCCCCAACCCCCGGGCCACGGACCGGTCCCGGTCCCTGTTTGATAGTAACTGGGCTGGAGTGAGCAGCGGAGGGAGTAGCAAAACTCTTAGGAAAGTATAGCAAACACTCTGCTATCTTGGTGGCTGGCTGGGGTGCTCCTCGGGGGCAGGATGGGGGAAACGGCCTGCATTGGGGGGGTTCGGGGCACCACCCAGCCCTGTGCAGGGGGATTGGGCTGCCAGGCCCTCCTGCCCGGGACGCAGTCCGTCCTTCCCTGCACAGCTGGGGTGCTTCGCCCGGGACCCCTGGCAGCTTTCCTGCTTGGTTGCATGCAAGTTGCCCTCTCCGAGTTGCGTTCCCATGAGATGGAGGTTCCCACCTCAGGTTCTGTGTGACCGCTGAATGCGCGTGCGGCCCACGTGACTCAACTCACCCGCTGGAGGCTCCAACCGGTATTTTACATGAAACCGGTCCCTGATGTCAAAAAGGTTAGGGACCCCTGTTGTAGAAGATTGGAGGCTCAGGACTTCAATGTCTTAATGGAAGAAAGAAAGTTTCTTACTGAATTGCTGCCCAAAATCTACCAGTCCATGATGATAATGCTCAGCCATATTCACTAACAGCTGAAGTTTTGGAACAGCCCTTAGAACCTAATGGTAGAAATCTGGATCTGACACATTTTTATGGGTGGATTTTGGGAAAAAGCAGGTCTGCTTTTTGGTGGGTGTTTGTGGTACTCAGATGAAACATCGGTTTCTTTGGCTTTCATTGTAATTTTTCCCTCTCATGCAGGTGATTTCTATTTCCCTGAAGATAGCACGTATATCTAGTGTTGGAAATATTCCTGTAGCCTTAATGAAGAATTATAAGATTAACTGAAATTGAGAAGGAAAGCTGGGTTCTAAAAGCTGTGTATTCTCTGAGTGTTGGTTCTATTGAATGTTTCCTGCTGCTTCATCTATAGAGGATCTCATGGGGCCATCCTTTTATTACTCAACTCTAGATTTCAGTAGTGAAAACAATATCCCTTTAAACCTAGGCAAGAAAAACCAAATGCACAAGTATAGAAGAGATGATAGTGGCTCAATAGCAGTCCCCGCAAGAGGGATTTCAGAGGCCTAGTGAACAGCCATTAACATATGAGACAGAAGTGTGGTAGAGCATCCCAAAAAGCCAAGGCTGCATCAAGAGAGAGATTTTATCAAGGTCACATGAAATGTTAGTACACTTTATACTTCTTTGCTAAGAAAATCCCTGGAATACTGTATCCTTTTGGTCACCATGATAGAAACTTTAGAAATGAGTAATAAAGGTGATTAGGGGGCTAGAAGCTAAAACATAGGATGAAGGGCTGAAAAAAATGAGTTTGTCCAGAATAATAAAGAGAAGGACTAGGGGTGACATGATAGCCATCCTCCAATATTTGAGAGGCGGTCGCAGGGAAGAGGGGGTCAGCCTAATATCCAAAGAACTGAGGGAAGTACAAGAAGTAATGGATTGAAACATATCAGAAAGAGATCCAACCTAAAACGCAAGAGAAATTTCCTGAGGATGTGGACAATTAACTAGTGGAAAAGCTTGGCTCCAGAGGTTTTGCATGCTCTGTCACTGGAGGTTTTAAATAATATTTTGGAAAGCCATTTGTCTGGAATGGTATAGGATCTCCTAATTGAGCAGGGGATTGGACTGCCTTCCAACTTGGTTAGTCTATAAATTACGTTGGTTGGTTCTGAACTGTTGCATCCAGTTGTCATGGATGTTATAGAGATTTAGATATGATTTCAAAGGGAAGCACTAGCCATTTTCCCATACCCTGAGTGCCATAGTAAGTTAAAAACTGTTTTCCTCAAACAAAATATTCAAACTTAGTTATATAGTCATCCTAATTTCTAAAACTAAATACTACTGTTCAACATTTGCATAGGATACCTATAGTTTTGGGCTTCTAGCAATTTCTGTATTACATGCAGAAATATAATACAGAAATTGTTAAGCAATCAAGTCAAAAAGAATTGCTGCAGTGGAAGGGCTTACTTAGAGGGTCCTTCATGGAGTCAATTATTGAGCCTTGTTGATGGTGGACAATGGATAGGAAGTGGATTAAGGGTACATTCCAGGCAATGATTGTTCATTGAGCCACATCTCCTAAGCTTTACCTTGAGGGTGGAAGCCGAGTTCTGTGGACTGCAGATGATCTCCTCTCCTTTGAATCGCCTTGCTGAAGGACCTCATAAAAGAGGAACATGTAAAATTAAAAATCAATTAACCACAGGTACCCTAAATAGTAGCAGAATGAAAATGGTAAAATTGTTAACTCTGGAAAGAAAAGGAAATCAATATTTTTAATGTGAGTTTTTGCTCATGTACTACCAAAAGTAGTTAATGAGGATGATCTGGTAGTCGGTTGCCTCTCTAAAAGTGCCTTGAATTCTCAGAATAATGTTGAATTCCTGCCATTACCCAAGAAAAGGCCAATTACCTTGTGTAATGAATGGGTTCAGCAACTGTAATGAGGAAACCTCAGTTACAAATTGCCTTGGTATTTGGTAATCAAGTTAAGTAAGGTAAAGAGTAATACAATAAATGGGGACTCTTACTTACATTTAAGCTTAGAAATAATTGTTGAGGGTTTGAGAAGAAACTGTCTACATTTCTAGGTGAAGAAGTTGATACTGTTCAGGTGAAAGTTGTGTCCACTTTGATGATGAAACAGTGGTGGGCATTCACTGTGAAAAGAAGAAGAGACAGGTGAATACAGAGTAAATGTATCTTGATATTTAGATCCATTTTTTTCAATGTACCATCTTTTTCTACAGAAATGTAGGAGTCCTATGATTTCAGAAAGTTTCCTCTAACCAGAGGAATCAATTTCTGCCTAACTCCCAGCAGCAGCCTAAATAAACTCAAAATGAAGCCAAAATTTGAAGCCCGGGTTATGGTTTAATTGACTTCTATGTCTGCATCTTTTAAGACAGTAAGGAGGAAAAAATAATCTGGTCTATACAGCAGATCTTGCTGTGATATATTTATCTCCATTATTACCATGGATCCTGGCTTGCTAGGAAATAACCTGGAATTAGAATATTCTGCTGGGTGTTTTGGACAGATATCTTGAATGTGAATGGTTAACTCCTTTGGATTTCGGTTTCTGATTTTAGTCTTTATTTCCCTCTTGTCTTAGTGTTAATTCTTTTGTCCATTACTGCTCTGTTCGGCTCTTGGAAAGTTGTGGACGTGAAGCTCAGATATAGAGCTTGCATGAGGAATCCATAGAATATCCTAGATGTCCAAAGAGCTTTAGATCCAATGATAAAGACACGCCACTCATGTACAGCTATGAAAGTCAAGTTCATTGGATCGTTGACCTAATATCCACATTGATGGAGTTTGTGTGGTTTTGTTTTCTCTATTAGTACGTCTTATTAGATAATAGGTCAGAGAAGAAAATTTTCTGAATTGCGGACTTCTATCAGTCAGGAAAGATAAAGTTCAACCGTATTCACCAGGGGATGGATTCTGATACAGTTTAGAAGGACATGCTAGAATTCTTGGATTTTCACTCCTGTCCTTTAAAAACATACCAATACAAAGATAAATATATAATTTAAAATAAATATTAAACAGTCCTATGCTGTACTAAAACCAAATTTAAAATACCCAGTTTAAAAACTTCGTAAAAGTTCCCACGGGAGGTTAGGCTAGGCCGGCTTGTTGGAACAAATATGTCTTTAGACATTGGCGGAAGAGGCGGAGGTCGGTGATAGTACGTAATTCAGGGGGTAGGTCATTCCAGAGGGCTGGGCCCGCCACAGAGAAGGCTCTTCCCCTGGGTGTCGCCAGTCGGCATTGTCCGGCCGACGGCATCCTGAGAAGGCCCTCTCTGTGGGAGCGTATCGGTCTAAGGGATGTATGGGGCAGGAGGCGGTCTCGCATATAACTAGGCCCCGAGCCATGGAGCGCTTTAAAGATGGTCATCAAAACCTTGAAGCGCACCCGAAAGGCCACAGGAAGCCAATGCAGCTCGCGCAGGATCGGTGTTATGTGGGAGCATCTAGTGGCTCCCATAATCACCCGCGCAGCTGCATTTTGGACTAGCTGTAGCTTTCGGGTGCACCTCAAGGGAAGCCCCATGTAGAGAGCATTACAGTAGTCGAGTCGGGACGTCACGAGAGCTTGAGTGACTGTGCGAAGGGCAGCCCGGTCCAGTAAGGGGTGCAATTGGCGCATCAGGCATACCTGATGAAACGCCCCCCTGGCCACGGCCGCCACATGGTCCTCCAAGGAGAGCCGGGAATCCAGGAGGACATCCAAACTGCGCGCCCTCTCCACGGGGGCCAGTGTTTCGCCCCCAATGGCCAGAGTTGGAGTAATCTGGCTGAACAGGGGTGCCGGAAACCACAGCCACTCAGTCTTGGCAGGGTTGAGCTTGAGTTTGTTACCACCCATCCAGATCCGTACGGCTTCCAAACACCAGGACAGCACTTCGGCGACATCGTTGGGGTGGTTTGGAGTGGATATGTACAGCTGAGTGTCATCAGCGTACAGGTGGTACTCCACCCCAAAACCACGGATGATATCACCCAGTGGCTTCATATATGTGTTAAATAGGAGGGGCGAGAGGACCGACCCCTGAAGAACCCCACATAGGAGAGGCCTCGAGGTCGACCTCTGCCCTCCCGTCAACACATATTGCGACCGACCAGAGAGGTAGGACGAGAACCACCGCAAAACGGTGCCTCCCAGCACCAACCCCCCCAGTCGGTGCAATAGGATACCATGGTTGATGGTATCAAAAGCCGCCGAGAGGTCTAATACGACTAGGATAGAGGAATAACCTCTATCCCGCGCCCTCCATAGATCATCGACCAACACGACCAATGCCGTCTCGGTGCTGTGACCGGGTCGGAAGCCGGACTGGCCCGTGTCTAGATAATCAACTTCCTCCAGGTGTCGCGGGAACTGTTGGGCTACCACACTCTCAACAACCTTCACCAGAAAGTGAAGGTTGGAGACCGGACGATAGTTCTCTAATAATGCTGGGTTCAGGGACGGCTTCTTGAGGAGGGGCCTCACTACCGCCTCTTTCAAGACGGCAGGTAAGGACCCCTCACTCAAAGATGCGTTGACAATGCCCTGGAGCCAGCCTCGTGTCATCTCCCAGGATGCCAGTACAAGCCAGGAGGGACATGGGTCCAATAAACATGTGGTCGCCCTAAGTTTCCTTGACAGCCTGTCCATATCCTCGGTGGTAACAAAGTCAAACTCCTCCCAAGCGGGAACCTCAAGACTAGTCTCGGACAGTCCCACCGGACCACTGTCGATGGAGGGTAGCTCATTCCGAATCCGAGTGATTTTCTCCCGCAGATAAATCCCAAATTCCTCTGCTCGCCCTTGCAAAGGGGCTTCCCGCGACCTCTGATGAAGGAGGGAGCGGGTCACTCAAAACAGGGCGGCAGGGCGGTTATCTGCGGATGCAATAAGGGTGGCACAATACTCACGTTTGGCCACCCTTATCGCCACTAAGTAAGCCCTAATATGGGTTCTCACTAGTGTTCGGTCGGCTTCGGAGCGAGATGATCTCCATCTGCTCTCTAGGCGTCTCTTGTGGCGTTTCATTCCCCTGAGCTCCTCGGTGAACCAAGGGGCCCAGGTGGTTCGTCGCCGCAAGAGAGGCCGCAACGGCGCGACTCGGTCCAAGGCCCCTGCGGCCGCACTTAACCATGTGGCCACTAGGTCCTCAGTCGAGTCGCGAGGCAGGGTCACAGGCATTGGTCCAAGCTCCCTCTGGAACCTTTCCGGGTCCATTAGGAGCCTGGGGCGGAACCATCTAGGAGTATCCGGTTCCGCCTCCCAACGGTGAGGTGTAGTGATTGGAAAGTCCAGTTGAAGGAGAGCGTGATCTGTCCATGACAAGGGAGTGATGGCTTGGTCCCCTATTCCCAGATCACAGCTTCACTGTCCCAAGACAAAGATCAGATCCAGCGTGTTTCCCCCCTCGTGAGTGGGGCCTAAAACTGGGGTCAGGTCCATGGCCGTCATGGAAGCCATGAACTCCCGAGCTGCTCCAGAGGTTTCGCCCGCCGACGGCAAGTTAAAGTCCCCCATGATTACTAGTCTGAGGGTCTCAACTGCCGCCTCGGCTTTCACCTCTAGGAGCTCGGGCAGGGCTGTTGTTGCATAGCGAGGAGCCAGGTATACAACTAACATGCCCAACTGCCTCCCTAGGCCCCATCTCACGCAGAGAGATTCACACCCGGTTGTCTGAGGGACTGTGGTACATCTTATTAGATAATAGGTCAGAGAAGAAAATTTTCTGAATTGTGGACTTCTATAAGTCAAGAATGATAAAGTTCAACCATCTTCACCAGGGGATGGATTCAGATACAGTTTAGAAGAACATGCTAGAATTCCTGGATTTTCACTCCTGTCCTTGTAGCGGGAATTTGTTGTATGGGCTCTGCACCTTGGTGTATGTCTGAATTATTGAAAGTACTGGCCAAATTTGCTTTCTTTTCAGTATTTTCCTCGGCTTATTGATTCCTGTCTATCGGAAGTTGGAGGAAATATGTAGTCTGGAAATATTCCTGCAACATTTTTTTTATTCCTTAGTTGGAGGTTGAGCTGAAACTGAGAAGGAGAGTTTGGTTCTATAAGCGGTGTGTCCAGTGAGTACTTGATACATTAGATGTTTCTTGATGCTTAGCAGCAAAATATTTCATAAGGACACAGTTTTTATTAAAAATCTCTAACTTAATTTATTTTACCAAGATATGTTAAATTATTTTATAACATGCTAATGATCCCAATAATTAGGACCTTAAAGCAAACAGGACAAGGATAGACAGAGCTTCTACTATACAGTGCATGTGAAGAAGCAAGTTTCAAAAACCAACATCTAGAATTGATATCCAACTTTTCTAAAAATCCACTGAAATGAACAGTAAATATGGAAAGGAATCTTTTTTGGAATTAGTCTTATATTAAGATAAACAGTAGGAATCTTTTCAGTAGGAAATTTGTTTTATATTTAGGTATTTTTCATTTTGTCTTTATTATTTTTATAAATTACTCATGGAGGTGAAGATACTTACTTCTCCTTCCTCCACCTATTTTTTTCTTGCAGTCCAAATATCTTGCAATAATTTGGGCAGTTAGAGAATGATTGACCAAAACTCGCCAACCTGGCTTCTAGCCTAAGGCAGGTCAAGACCACACAATCTTCTAATTTACAACCTAGTGCATTAACTACTACATATACACAAAAATATAATACAGAAATTGATAAACAATCAAGATGCAAGGAATTGCTGCAGTGGAAAGGCTTATTGAAAGGGTCTTTCACTGAGTAAATTATTGAGGCTTGTTGTTGGGCATTGGATAGGAAGATGATTAATGATACATTCCTAAGTGGAAAAGATGGTTATTGGGTCACATCTCCTAAACTTTAGGGTGGAAGTCTATTTCTGTGGACGATAGATGATCCCCTCCCATTTGAATTGCCTTGCTGCAGGACCTCATAAAAGGTGAACATGCAAAATTATAAATCAATTAGCCACATTAACCTAGTCTGCTGAGTCTGGATCCTAGGGACTCCAAAAGGCAGCTACCTATTGATGTGCTGATTGATCCAAAGAAGGGGGGGGGGGGCAAACTGAATAGAACAAACCAAAAAGAATATGGAAGATCAGAAATAGGAGAACAGATCAGCAAAAGTGTCTCAGAAGAGGAAAGGCTTCTCAGAAAGCCCCAAGTGCGGCTTTGTACGCTGACGTGAGAAGAAGTGTGTTTTCTTGTTTGCTATTCCAGTAGACTTGGACAAGAGGCAGTGCCCCCCCCCCAACCATTCCTCAAAAGCTGCTCGGCCAACCGCTCAGCCTGAAGATGCAAAGCCCTCTGTGTTCGGCTTCTGGAGGGAACGGCTAGCTGGCTCTTCTGGGGAGTGAGAGGTGCATATCTTTTGAAAGGGAAAGATTTGGCATCTGGAAAAGCAGAAAGGCTAAAGGGAACCGGAGGATGGGGGCTCCTCTAGCATAACCCATGCCAAGCTTGAGTTTTCCACAGCAATTTACTTCTCCAAGAGGGCCAAAGCTGTGCTGAGGTGATGCGCAACTTCCGGTTTGCTCATTGAGCTGTTCTTTACTCTCTGGAGGCTTCAGGAGGCTTTCTTGAAGCCTGCAGAGGCTGAAAAACATCCCAAAATGAAGGCCAAAATAAGCTGGAGCTGACAGGGCAACTCCTCGTGTACCCCAAGAAATGGCTCCGTGTGCCACCTGTGGCACCCGTGCGATAGGTTCACCATCGGAGGACTAGTCTATCTTCTACTCTTCTCTGTATCTGCAATATATTTGCTCTGAGAAAGGCTCCTAAGAGTGAGGAATGAGAAGAAGGAAATAAAACATACAACAAAGATGGAACAATTTCTGTATTACATGCAGAAATATAATACAGAAATTGTTAAGCAATCAAGACAAAAAGAACTGCTTCAGTTGAAAGGCTTACTTAGAAGAGGGTCCTTCATGGAGGCAATTATTGAGCCTTGTTGGTGGTGGGCAATGGATAGGAAATGGATTAAGGGTACATTCCAGGCAATGAGTGGAAAAGGTGGTTATTGGGTCACATCTCCTAAGCTTTAGGGTGGAAGCCTATTTCTGTGGACTACAGATGATCTCCTGCCCTTTCAATTGCCTTGCTACAGGATCTCATAAAAGGTGAACGTGCAAAATTATAAATCAATTAGCCACATTAACAATTAACTACTAAATAGTAGTAGAGCAGTGACACTGAACATGGTAAAATTGGCATCTCTGAAAAAAAGGGAATCAATATTGAAGAAGTTTGTTTTTTCAAGAACCACAAAAAACAGTTAATGAGGACACTCTGGAAGTGAGTTGCATCTCTAAAAGTGCCCTGAAACCTCTAAATAATGTTGAACTCCTGGTATTACTCAAGAAATGGAGAATAACCGTCTGTAATAAAGTGGTTGCAGCAACGGTACAGAAGAAACCTCATACAAACTCACATGATGTTTAGTAATCAAATTAAATAAGGTAAATTATAATGAAATAAGTGGAGACTAGTGCTGACATTTAGGCTTAGAAATAATTGAGGAGCATTGTTGAAAAAGAAGTTGGCAAAATTTCTATTTAATAATAATAATAAATAATAATAATAAATTTTATTTGTTACCCGCTCTCTCTCCCCAGGGGACTCGAGGCGGGGCACAGGAAAATTAAAAAACAGTAAACACAACAAAATACATAATTTAAAATCACAATTAAACAACAAATCCTGCGCTAAAAACATCTATAAAAACTAAAAAAACTGCCCTAAAACCCCTAAACACTAAAAATAATTAAAATTACCCTAAAAACCCCAGGACAAGGAGGCTATCCCAAGCCGGCCAGACGGAAAAAGTAGGTTTTCAATTTAAGACGGAAGGAGCGGAGGTCCGTGGTCGTCCTAATATCGGGGGGAAGGTCGTTCCAGAGGGCCGGGCCCGCCACAGAGAGAGCCCTTCCCCTGGGTGTCGCCCGCTGACATAGTCTAGTGGACGGCACCCGGAGAAGTCCCGCTCTGTGGGAGCGAATCGGCCGTGAGGATGTATGGGGCAGGATCCGATCCTGCAGATAGCTAGGTCCCGAGCCATGGAGCGCTTTAAAGATGATAATTAACACCTTGAAGCGCACCCGGAAGATGACAGGTAGCCAGTGCAGCTCGCGTAAGAGCGGTGTTACATGGGTAGACCTAGCGGTCCCCATAATTGCTCGCGCGGCTGCATTCTGGACTAGCTGAAGCCTCCGGGTGCACCTCAAGGGCAGCCCCATGTAGAGAGAGTTACAATAGTCCAGTCGGGATGTCATGAGAGCATGAGTGACTGTGCAAAGGGCGTCCCGATCCAATAGGGGGCGCAATTGGCGAACCAGGCAAACCTGGTAAAACGCCCTCCTGGCCACGGCTGTCACTTGATCTTCCATGGACAGCCGGGCATCCAGGAGGACACCCAAATTGCGCGCCCCATCCACAGGGGCAAGATGTTCGCCCCCTATGGCCAGCGATGGAGTGAGCTGGTTGAATCGGGCTGCCGGAAACCACAGCCACTCGGTCTTGGTCGGGTTGAGCCTGAGTCCGTTACTTCCCATCCAGATCCGTACAGCTTCCAGGCACTGGCACATCACCGCTACGGCATCGTTGGGGTGGTTTGGGGTAGAAATGTACAGCTGTGTATCATCAGCGTACAGATGGTACTCTACCCCAAAACCACGGATGATCTCACCCAGCGGCTTCATGTATGTGTTGAACAGGAGGGGCGAGAGGACCGACCCCTGAGGCACCCCACATGCGAGGGGTCTCGCGGTCGATCTCTGCCCCCCTGCCAACAGAAATTGCGATCGGCCAGAGAGGTAGGAGGAGAACCACCGTAGAACGGTGCCTCCCACCCCCAACCCCCCCAGCCGATGCAATAGGATACCATGGTCGATGGTATCGAAAGCCGCCGAGAGGTCTAATAGGACCAGGATGGAGGAACAACCCCCATCTCTGGCCCTCCAGAGATCATCGACCAACGCGACCAATGCCGTCTCGGTGCTATGCCCGGGCCGAAAGCCGGACTGGCGCGGATCTAGATAATCAACTTCCTCCAGGTGACGGGGAAACTGTTGTGCCACCACACTCTCAACAACCTTCGCCAGAAAGGGAAGGTTGGAGACTGGACGGTAGTTGTTCAAAAGAGCTGGATCCAAAGAGGGCTTCTTAAGGAGGGGCCTCACCATCGCTTCTTTTAGGGAAGCAGGCAAGGCACCCTCAATCAAGGATGCGTTGACAACCTCTTGGAGCCAGCCTCGTGTCACCTCCCAGGATGCCAGTACAAGCCAGGAGGGACACGGGTCCAATAAACATGTGGTGGCTCGCAGTCGCCCACGTAGCCTGTCCATATCCTCGGAAGTAACGGAGTCAAACTCCTCCCAAACAAGATCTCTCTCGTGGCATCCCACTGGGCCATGAATGGGGGCTAGCTCGTTCTGTATCTGAGCGATTTTCTCCTGCAGAAAAGTCACAAATTCCTCTGCTCTACCCTGTAACGGGGCTTCCCGCACCCTCTGTTGAAGGAGGGAGCGGGTCACCCTAAACAGGGCGGCAGGGCGGTTTTCTGCGGATGCTATGAGAGTGGCACAATGGTGACGTTTGGCCACTCTCAGCGCCACAATGTAAGTCCGTAAATGGGCTCTTACCTGTGTCCGGTCAGATTCAGTTCGAGTATACCTCCATCTTCTCTCTAGGCATCTCTTGCGGCGTTTCATCACCCTCAACTCCTCGGAAAACCAAGGAGCCAGGGTGTTTCGCCGCCGCAGGAGAGGCCGCAAGGGCGCGACCCGATCCAAGGCTCCCGTGGTCGCAGTATTCCATGCGGCCACGAGGTCCTCCATCGGGGCGCGGGCCAGGGGTACAGGAAGTGGCCCAAGCGCCGTCTGGAACCCATCCGGGTCCATCAGGTGCCTGGGGCGGAACCAGATTGGTGACTCAGGTTCCGCCTCCCCGCGGAGGGGAGCAGCGGTCGGAAAGTCGAGCCGGAGAAGTGAGTGGTCTGTCCATGACAAGGGTGTGATGACTATATCCCCTATACCCAGATCACTCTTCCATTGGCCTGAGACAAAGATGAGATCCGGTGTATGTCCACCCTCGTGAGTGGGGCCTTGAATTAGTTGGGTCAGGTCCATGGCCGTCATGGAAGCCATGAACTCCCGAGCTGCCTCGGATGATTCGCCCACCGATGGCAGATTAAAGTCCCCCATGACTAAAAGTCTGGGGGTCTCAACTGCCACCGTAGCGATCACCTCGAGGAGCTCGGGCAGGGCTGCTGCTACATAGCGGGGAGCCAGGTATACAACCAGCAAGCCCAACTGCCTCCCTAGGCCCCACTTCACACAGAGGGACTCACAACCGGTAGTCTGTGGCACAACGGTCTCTCTCGGCTCAAGACCTTCCTTTACAATGACCGCTACCCCACCGCCCCTACCTAGGGCCCGGGGCTGATGAAACGCGCGGTAACCTGGTGGGCACATTTCAACGAGGGGGAGTCCACCCTCGTGGCCCAACCAGGTCTCCGCAATTCCCACCAGGTCCGGCTCCCCCTCTGACACGAGGTCATGAACGAGGGGGGCTTTGTTGACAACGGACCTGGCGTTGCAGAACATCAGCCGCAGGCCCTGGCTCTGTACTCCATGGCCACCTAGTCTGCGGGGGTTGAGGCACTTGACCGTTTGTAGCCAACGGCTTCGTGCCCCCAACCGGGAGGATAACACGATAGAAGAAGTTGATGCACTACTATGCGCAGAAGCAATTATTTTCAGTGCTGCGCATGCACACTCTGCGCACATGAAGTAGATGTGCATGTATCCAAAGCTTGTTCCTCACCAAACCAGCAGTAACAGAAGCTGAAACCCACCCCCGATATCAATCCAGTTTTTAACAATGGCCAGATTTGAATGGGCAGGTACGCCTGTATCTATTAATGTAGTACAGAGAAAAAAAATCTGATTCGCATCAAAGGGTGACCTTACTGTGATATATTTCTCTCCATTATTGCTATGTACCCTTGCTTGCTAAGAAACAATCCTGAATTATCATGGATGGGTCTGCTGGGTGCTTTGGATGGAGATGTTGAGTGAGAAAAAGTGGTGGGTTTCTGCAGCCTCGCACCTACTCATGAGAGCCGGTTGGTGAAATTTAGAGAACCGGTGAGAGTGGGTTCCACTGGCGTACCGGGAAGTAAATCTGGCCCACTGCTGCCAGTGACCCAACAGGAAGGAAAGGAAAGGGAAGGAAAGGAAGGAAGAAAGGAAAGAAAGAAAGAAAGAAAGAAAGAAAGAAAGAAAGAAAGAAAGAAAGAAAGAAAGAAAGAATTTATCATCACAATTGAGTCCAAAATTTTGGTTGCTAAGCAAGAGCATTGTTAAATGAGTTTCACCACATTTTAAAAGGTGGCCACTCCCACCCTGTCACATGACTGCCAAGCCACGCCCACAAAATAGGCCACACCTACAGAGTAGGTTCTAAAATTTTTTGAAACCCACCACTGGTGAGAATGTTTAACTTCCTGTGACCTTCAGGATATTGTTTACTTTTGGCTTTCTTCCTCTTCTCTTAATATTTCTAATGCTACTCTTCCCTGTGTGAAGTTCCGAAGAGATGACCTAATTAATTTACGAGCCTTGAGACAGAGTTCAAACAAAACCCATTCATTTATTAGGATCAACATCTTAGCATTACTCCTGAGGAACTGAAACTGAAACCTACTTAATGGCGTCTGAACTTTACCCCTCCATCCCCTCTCTTCTGTCACATGTATAATTCATATTCACCAACTAGTGTGTAGAAATATGAGACTGAAGGTATGCATGGAATCCTTCCCCCCCTTCCCAACCTGATAATAGTAATGGCAACACTTTAGAAGTTGATGCCCTGCTGTTCAAAAGTGGAACCTTTGGGACATTTTGCTGCAATATCTTTTCTCCACATTGAATATCAATAGATTCACTAGAAAATTAATATTTATTTTTTGTTTATTTTTATCTCATCTTTATTTCTTAAAATAACTCAAAGTGGCAAATGTATCTAATAATCCTTCCTCCTACTATTTCCATGGACAGGAAGTAGCAGTCATAAAACATGATGCCCTGGGTCCTTTTTGGAGAAGATGCGGGGTATAAATTTGAATAAAATAAAAAATGATGAAAGCTCCAACCAAAAGAATAGATTTAACCATACTTTCAACTGGGGAACTGTGATCAACCTAGATCAGTGTTTCTCCATTATTTTCTGTCAGGCCCCCCCTAGGAAGAAGAAAACATTTCGCGCCCCCCCCCCGCGCGCGACTGTAAATAGTATCCCCTTCCTTATCCCTGCCGGCCAGTAGAGGGCGCATCTGCTTTCTGCATCGTCCAACCTAGCGGTGCTCAAGAGGCACGGCTTCCGGCCGCTCCTTCTCTGATGCCTTTCTCAGTCGCCTTCGGGCTTTACCTACAGCCGGCGATACAAACGGGGAAATCCAGAGGCACCAAGAGCAGCAGGCGCTGCGTCTCGAGGCTTGCCTCGATTTGTATAGCCGTGAGTGGCGAAATGGGCTGAGCTGGTGTGTATGTTCGCTGACAAGCCCGAGGTCAAACGCGCCCCCCTTTACGGAGCCTCGCGCCCCCCCTGGGGGGCGCGCCCCACTATTTGAGAAACGCTGACCTAGATCAAACCAAGTCCAAAAACACTACAGAATCCCTGGAAGCATCACACTCTGTCCCAATTAGCTCTTTTATTACAATATTAAAATTTCCAGTTAAGCTTTTTAGAGAATAGTGAATCAATGAATGGGTTTTCCAGTCCCTCCTTGATGTCGTATATCTCCCTGGATCTCAAGCTTCTTCTATACAGTGTATGTGAAGAAGCAAGTTTCAAAAACCAACATCTAGAATTGATATCCAAATTTTCTAAAAATCCACTGAAATGAACAGTAAATATGGAAAGGAATCTTTTTTGGAATTAGTCTCATATCAAGATAAACAGTAGGAATCTTTTCAGTAGGAATCTTGTTTTAGATTTAGGTATTTTTCATTTTGTCTTTATTATTTTTATAAATTACTCATGGAGGTGAAGATACTTACTTCTCCTTCCTCCACCTATTTTTCTCTTGCAGCCCAAATATTTTGCAATAATTTGGGCTGTGAGAGAATGATTGACCAAAGTCGCCAACCTGGCTTCTAGCCTAAGGCAGGTGAACACGTCATAAAAGGTGAACATGCAAAATTATAAATCAATTAGCCACATTAACAATTAACTACTAAATAGTAGCCGAGCAGTGACACTGAACATGGTAAAATTGGCATTTCTGAGAAAAAAGGAAATTTATTTATTTATTTATTGTTTCGATTTATATACCGCTCTATTTCACCTATTTCTGGGCGGTGCACAGAAAGATAAAAACCCCACAGTATACAAAATATAAAAAACAATTAAATTATTAGATCTGTGCTAAAATTTAATAAATAAATAAAACCAATAAATATCAAAACAAAATAATTCCCTAATCTATGTCAGGCCGGCTAAATGAAAGAAATGTGCTTTTAACATCCGATGGAAGAGGCGTAGGTCCGTGATGGTGCGGATATCGGGGGGAAGGTCGTTCCAGAGTGTCGGACCCGCCACAGAGAAGGCTCGTCCCCTGGGAGTTGCCAGTCGGCGTTGACCGGCTGACGGCACCCTGAGAAGGCCTACTCTGAGGGACCGGACAGGCCGAAGGGAGGAATGTGGTAGGAGGCGGTCTCTCAATCAATATGCAACGCCAGGTCCGTGGTTCAGAAAGCCCCCCTCATCCATGACCTTGTGTCAGAGGGGGACCCAGACCTGGTAGGTATAATGGAAACCTGGTTGGGCCACGAAGGGGGTTTACCCCTCGTGGATATGTGCCCACCAGGTTACCGCGTCTTCCATCAGCCTAGGGCCCTAGGGAGGGGTGGGGGAGTGGCGATTATGGTTAAGGAAGGTCTTGAGCCGAAGGAGACCACAGTCCCTCAGACAACCGGATGTGAATCTCTCTGCGTGAGATGGGGCCTAGGGAGGCAGTTGGGCGTGTTAGTTGTATACCTGGCTCCTCACTATGCAACAACAGCCCTGCCCGAGCTCCTAGAGGTGATAGCCGAGGCGGCAGTTGAGACCCCCAGACTAGTAGTCATGGGGGACTTTAACTTGCCGTCGGCGGGCGAAGCCTCTGGAGTAGCTCGGGAGTTCATGGCCTCCATGACGGCCATGGACCTGACCCAGGGTTTTCTTGTTTGCTATTCTGGCAGAATTGTACAAAAGGCAGTTCCTCCCCCCCCTCCCCCCACAAACCTTCTTCAACAGCTGCTCAGCCAACTGCTCAGGCTGAAGATGCAAAGCCCACTGTGTTAGGCTTTTGGAGGGAACGGCTGTCTGTCTCTTCTGAGGAGGGGGAGGTGCTTATCTTTTGAAAGGGAAAGGTTGGCGTCTGGAAAATCAGAAAGGCTAAAGGGAACCGGAGGATGGGAGCTCCTCCAGCGCAGCCCGTGACAAGCTGGAGCATTCCACAGTGACTTACTTCTCCAAGAGGGCCAGAGCTGTGCTTGATGATTGCGCAACTTCCGGTTTGTGCATTGGGTCAGAGGCTGAAAAATGGCCCAAAATGAAGGCCAAATCAGTTGGAGCTGACAGGGCAACTTCTCGCGTATCCTAAGAAATGGCTCTGTGTGCCACCTGTTCCATAGGTTCGCCATCACGGGACTAGTCTATCTTCTCCTCTTTTCTGTATCTGCAATATATTTGCTTTGAGAAAGGCTCCTAAGAGTGAGGAATGAGAAGAAGGAAGAAAACATACATCAAAGATGTAACAATTTCTGTATTACATGGAGAAATATAATACATAAATTGTTAAGCAATCAAGACAAAAAGAACTGGTACAGTCGAAAGGCTTCCTTAGAAGAGGGTCCTTCATGGAGTCAATTATTGAGCCTTGTTGGTGGTGGGCAATGAATAGGAAATGGATTAAGGGTACATTCCTGGCAATGAGTAGAAAAGGTGGTTATTGGGTCACATGTCCTAAGCTTTAAAGTGGAAGCCTATTTCTGTGGACTACAGATGATCCCCTCCCCTTTGAATTGCCTTGCTACAGGACCTCATAAAAGGTGAACCTGCAAAATTATAAATCAATTAGCCATATTAACAATTAACTACTAAATAGTAGTGGACCAGTGTAACTGAACATGGTTAAATAGGCAGCTCTGAAAAAAAGTAAATCAATATTTAATAATGTTGTTTTTTCAAGAACCAGAGAAAACAGTTAATGAGGACACTCTGGAAGTCAGTTGCATCTCTAAAAGTGCCCTGAAACCTCTAAATAATGTTGAACTCCTGCTATTACTCAAGAAATGGAGAATAACCGTCTGTAAATAAAGTGGTTGCAGCAATGGTACAGAAGAAACCTCATACAAACCTGCATTTTATTTTATTTATTTATTTTATTTATATTTATATCCCGCCCTTCTCCACAGAACACCCAGGGCGGCGCACAGGAATTTAAAAAACATATAAACAATAAATACATAATTTAAAAACATATTAAATTAATCTAATCCTATGCTAACACCAATTTTAAAATTCCCAATTTAAAACTCTCTAAAATAGTCCCCATGGGAGGTTAGGCTAGGCCGGCTTGCTGGAAAAGATGTGTCTTTAGACTGGCAGAAGAGGTGGAGGTCAGTGATGGTGCGCAATTCAGGGGGTAGGTCGTTCCAAAGGGCAGGGCCCGCCACAGAGAAGGCTCTTCCCCTGGGTGTTGCCAGACAGCATTGCCCGGCCGACGGCACCCTGAGAAGACCCTCTCAGTGGGAGCGGATTGGCCGAAGGGATGTGTGGGGCAGAAGGCGGTCTCGCATATAACTAGGCCCCGAGCCATGGAGCGCTTTAAAGATGGTCGTCAAAACCTTGAAGCGCACCGGAAAGACCACAGGAAGCCAGTGCAGCTTGCACAGGATCGGTGTTATGTGGGAGCATCTATTAGCTCCCGTAATCACCTGCGCGGCTGCATTCTGGACTAACTGTAGCTTTTGAGTGCACCTCAAGGGAAGCCCCATGTAGAGAGCATTACAGTAGTCGAGCCAGGACGTCACGAGAGCTTGAGTGACTGTGTGAAGGGCAGCCCGGTCCAGTAAGGGGTGCAATTGGTGCATCAGGCGTACCTGATGAAACGCCCCCCTGGCCACGGCTGCCACATGGTCCTCCAAGGAGAGCCGGGAATCCAGGAGGACACCCAAATTGCGCGCCCTCTCTACGGGGGCCAGTGTTTCTCCCACAATGGCCAGAGTTGGAGTAATCTGGCTGAACCGGGCTGCCGGAAACCACAGCCACTCGGTCTTGGAAGGGTTGAGCTTGAGTTTGTTACCACCCATCCAGATCCGTACGGCCTCCAGACACCGGGACAGCACTTCAGCGGCATCGTTGGGGTGGTTTGGGGTGGATATGTACAGCTGGGTGTCATCAGCGTACAGGTAGTACTCCACCCCAAAACCACGGATGATCTCACCCAGCGGCTTCATATATGTGTTAAACAGGAGGGGCGAGAGGACCGACCCCTGAAGAACCCCACATAAGAGGGATCTCGAGGTCGACCTCTGCCCTCCCGTCAACACATATTGCGACCGACCTGAGAGGTAGGACAAGAACCCCCGCAGAACGGTGCCTCCCAGCCCCAACCCCCCCAGTCGGCGTAATAGGATACCATGGTCGATGGTATCAAAAGCCGCTGAGAGGTCTAACAGGACTAGGATAGAGGAACAACCTCTATCCCGCGCCCTCCAGAGATCATCAACCAACGCGACCAATGCCATCTCGGTGCTGTGACCGAGTCGGAAGCCGGACTGGCGCGAGTCTAGATAATCAACTTCCTCCAGGTGTCGCGGAAACTGTTGGGCCACCACACTCTCAACAAAAAGTGAAGGTTGGAGACAGGATGATAGTTCTCCAACAATGCTGGGTTCAGGGACAGCTTCTTGAGGAGGGGCCTCACTACCGCCTCTTTCAAGATGGCAGGTAAGGACCCCTCACTCAAAGATGCGTTGACAATGCCGAGAGGATCTCCACCTACTCTCTAGGCATCTCTTGTGGCACTTCATCTCCTGCAGCTTCTCAGTGAACCAAGGAGCCTGGGTGGTTCGTCACCGCAAGAGAGGCCTCAATGGCGCCACTCGGTCCAAGGCCCCCGTGGCTGCACTTAACCATGCGGCCACTAGGTCCTCAGTCGAGTCGCGGGGAAGGTCCACAGGAATTGGCCCAAGCTCCCTCTGGAACCTTTCCGGATCCATCAGGAGCCTGGGGCGGAACCATCTAGGCGTATCCGGCTCCACCTCCCCGCGGTGAGGTGAGGCGATTGGAAAGTCCAGCCGAAGGAGAGAGTGATCTGTCCATGACAAGGGAGTGATGGCTAGATCCCCTATTCCCAGATCACTACTCCACTTCGTCCCGAGACGAAGATTAGATCCAGGGTGTTTCCCCCCTCATGAGTAGGGCCTAAAACTACCTGGGTCAGGTCCATGGCTGTCATGGAGGCCATGAACTCCTGAGCTACTCCAGAGGCCTCGCCTACTAACTGCAGGTTAAAGTCCCCCATGACTACTAGTATGGGGGTCTCAACCGCCGCCTCGGCTATCACCTCTAGGAGTTGAGGCAGGGCTGTTGTTACATAGCGAGGAGCCAGGTATACAACTAACATGCCCAACTGCCTCCCTAGGCCCCATTTCCCAAGAAGGGACTCACACCCGGTCGTCTAAGGGATCATGGTCTCCTTTGGCTCAAGACCTTCCCTAACCATGATCGCCACCCCCACCCCTCCCTAGGGCCCTAGGCTGATGAAAGGCTCGGTAACCGGGGGGCACATTTCTATGAGGGGTAAACCCCCCTCGTGGCCCAGCCAGGTCTCTGCTATTCCCACCAGGTCCGGCTCTCCCTCCGACACAAGGTTGTGGATGCGGGGGGCTTTGTTGACCACGGACCTGGCGTTGCAAAACATCAGCCTCGGGCCCTGGCTCTGTAATCCTTGACCACCTAGCCTGCTGGGGTTGTGGCACCTGACCGTTTGCAACCATCGGCCTTGTGCCCCAAAGCGGGAAGAAGAAATCTGTCTCCCATTGGACCTGCCCCTCCCTATGACCGTCTCGATAGATAGACCCTCAATGGAAACGGCTTGAGTATCCTTGAGTGGGTACATTTCTACGAGGGGTAAACCCCCCTCGTGGCCCAGCCAGGTCTCCGTTATACCCACCAGGTCTGGGTCCCCCTCTGACACCAGGTCATGAATGAGGGGGGCCTTTTGTACCACGGACCTGGTGTTGCATAACATCAGCCTAGGGCCCCGGGTCTGTGAATCGTGCCCACCTAGTCTGCGATGGGATGGCGGAGAGTTGGAGCACATGACTGCCTGTGTCCAGCGGCCACAGGCTCCCAACCGATGATGCCTATTCCGCCTCCCACTGCCCCTGCCCCTCCCTAAGACCAGATCGATAGAAAACGCCTCAGTGGAGACGACCCCCCCTTCCCCTTCCTCCATTACCCTTCTTCCGCCGGCCGGCCCAATTGGTTGCCGTTCCCCCCCCCAGGACTATTTCCCCCCCACCCTGGAACCCCCTAAAAGCCGAATTAAAAAGTTATATAAAAAAACCCTTAATTTGCGCTTCGCATGATGTTTAGTAATCAAATTAAATAAGGTAAGGTATAATGCAATAAGTTGAGACTAGTACTGACATTTAAGCTTAGAAATAATTGAAGAGCAAAGTTGAAAAAGAAATTGCCAAAATTTCTATGTGAAGAAGTTGATGTTGTTCAGCAATTGTTAGAAAGACATTTCAAGAAATTAGGGCTTTCTTTTAGTGTTTATATGTATGGCATTTTGTTGTTGGGTACTAGTGGTTAGGTTCAGGGGTGGGTTCCTGAACTGGTTAGTACTGGTTTGCTGCATGCTTGCTTTGCGCATATGCATCTTACTTCATTCACTCGTGTGCTGGCCACACGTTGCTGCATCATACACATTTGACTAAAAATTACTCTGCGCATGTGCAGATATTTTGTGCCTATTAAAAAAGATTGGGTCAACCTATCTACAAAACAAAAGGCATTCAGCTCCAGGGTGATGGGATTAAGAAGGATCCTTCAGGACATAATAGGATTCACCCACTACCATTTGGCAGAAGACACAGAGCTCACTATATTGCACAATCTCCTAAGGGCATTTTAGACATTGCACAAACCCCTTAGCATCATCTCTGAAACTTATAAAAATCCAGGTGCTCATAAAGGTGGTTGGTCAGCTGCACCAGAATCACAAACTGTGGTGGATCTGCTCATCAATAAAGGTCCATTTATTGATGAACAGAGCCACTGGGGTCTTTCCAATCAGCCTCCAGCCTGCATTTTACTTCTAGCATCTTTCTCCCAGGGTGTGAGTGCTCACAACCAAGCGAACCGATTGTTAATGTTCACCTCTGGGAACAGCCGATTGGGGGTATTCTGGGAGGATGATTCACCCGCCAATCAGCTGCTCATGCTGAGTCAGGCTGCGATAATTTGCTGAAGCTGACCAGGCTGTTTGCTAAAGATGCTAGCCAGATGAATATCAATGGATGCTGGTAGGCAGAGGCAGAATTTCTTTTTCGTATTTTCCTCCCCAAAAACTAATGTGCGTCCTATACTTTGGAGCTTCTTATACTACAAAAAATACCGTAGATTCCTATAGCCAGCCAACCCTGCCCTTGTGATAAGGGTTCAGATTCATATCATTTCATTACTATTTATATTTTAATAAGTCTTTTCTGTGATCTATGATTTGTAGCTCAGATTTTAAGAATTTATAGGAATATTTGTGTCCATGAGGTAAAATTATATGGTTGTTAGTTGAATATTTGTATCCCTTTCTCAATTTAGGCACTGTAATAAAGGAGAAATGGAAAGTAAGTGAACAAGACTTGAGAGGGAGAAAAATTAAGAAGGTTCCAACTTGATTTCTGATTCTTTTTCTTACACCTTTGTGTACATTCTGGTTTTGCAAATTATATTTTCACTTGTGCATATTATTAGATCTAATCCCTTTATGAGCATAGGTATATCAGTGTCTGCAATAGTACCCCTTATTTGGTTGTGCACTTCCTCCCTCCCTCGCTCCCTCTCTGTGTTTGTAATACTTCCTATCTGAACCACTCTCTGGTACTTTTATTGTATTGCAGTGTTTCCATTTGTTTTATGCTGGTGAGTAAAATTAATAGAATACATCTGCCAGTCTGTCCATTTAACGAACAGAATGGTCCAGGAAGAGATCTCTCCCATGCAGATTTTCTCTTGCTACATCTTCCATTCTTTCAACAAGACCCAGCCTATGCTGATACTGAGTCAACAGACAAAAGGCATTCTTTTTCTAAATATTATCCTATGATGTTTAGCTTGAAAAAATAACTTTAATAGATTCTAAAGTATGAGTATAGGCTGGGTCTTTTAAGTTCCATTGTGGGCACTTAGTTAATAGTTTACATTTGGTTTTTTTTCTACTTCTGCTCAAGCAACCAAATCAGCTGGAAGACCTCAGTGGCCAAATAACTGCTTCAATAAATAAACAGATGGGGAAGAATGACACTGTGTGACTTTATGGCAAATGTGTGGTTGGAGAGCAGGAAACACCTTCCACGCTGAAACGTAGGCAGAGATTTGACACAGAAACAGATACATTCACATAGTCAAATGAATATACTGCTCCCAGCTCCCGCTTAAAGAAGTTGCACAATATCTGCAATGCTCATTTAACTTTAATTGAAGGAATGCTTGCCAAATTTTACTTCAATGCATAAATGTTTTTTTTAATGAAAAAAAAGTTTTATTGGTTTTTACAAAATTTTAAAAATAGGAAAAAGTTATAAGGTATTAAGGAGATATTTTGAGGACATCTATGTCGGAGGTGTCGGCCCCCTCCGAGGCTTCATACAAAAAAAATAAGATAATACAATACATTTTTCATTTCCCTACAAAGTGGAAAGAGATACAGATATATCATTTTATATTCATGCAATCAATCATTATTTCTATAAACATCCAGATATTTGATTCATGTAAAGAAAGATAAAATGAAAGCAGGTGGTAATCATAGGTCATTGGCCATATCTTGAAGACATCCAGGGTGGTAGATAGAGATGGCATTATTTTCCAAAGTAGATGTACAAATGAGATAAAATAATAGATTGATCAAAGTGAGTTTAAGATAAGTTCTATTACCTGAACCTGAAAATGTCTCCTGCCCTTCTTTCTTCCTTTGAAACACCTGTTCCTCTTCAGGTCAATGCCTTGGAAGGCTTTGGAAGGCAAACAAGGATATCCAAATCTACATCTGTGGCATATTTATTAGAGGAGTGAATACTTTATTATTAGAGGAGTCAATACAGGAACTGGGTATGTCTAGTTTAAAAAAAGAAGGACTAGGGGAGACATGAAAGCAGTGTTCCAATATCTCAGGGGTTTCCTCAAAGAAGAGGGAGTCAAACTATTCTCCAAGGCACCTAAGGGAAGAACAAGAAGCAATAGGTGGAAACTAATCAAGGAGAGAAGCAACTTAGAACTGAGGAGAAATTTCCTTACAGTTAGAACAATTAACCAGTGGAACAGCTTACCTCCAGAAGTTGTGAATGCCCCAACACTGGAAGTCTTTAAGAAATGTTGGATAGCCATTTGTCTGAAATGGTATAGGGCTCCTACCTGGGCAGGGGATTGGAGTAGAAGACCTCCAAGGTCCCTTCCAACTTTGATATTGTATTCTATTGTACTTAGGGTCGACAGCATGTCCACCCAAACCTACAGTCCAATCTCCCAGTGTTCACAGTGTTTCCTCCACATCGACATAAGCAGAGTCCTCTATGACGATGACATTGGTGCTGGGCATTGCCTGTGAAAAGAAAAACAGTAGACAGGGAAATGATAAGTAAAGATACTTTGTTATTTAGAATATTTTTTCCTTTGAAGAAATCTCTTTCTTCTACATAATTGCACTCATTCCTATGAATCCAGGAAAATTCTCTCTGACCAAGGAATCAATTTCTGTTAATCTCCATTCAGTAGCGTCTGTCTGTCCGTCCATCCATCCATCCATCCATCCATACAATTTTATCTTCTTTTTCTATCATCTATCTATCTATCTATCTATCTATCTATCTATCTATCTATCTATCTATCTATCTTCTATATAAAAAAGGATGTATGTGTATGTGTGTATATATGGATATATGTGTGTATGTATGTTCAAGCAATTTCTATATCAACCAAACTTGCTACACAGATGACTTACTCTGTGGATAAAAATACTGTGGGGGTAAGACACTCCTAACACCCCTCGGGGGGGGGGGTGTCTTCCTGTTGTGTGTGTGTGTGTGTGTTCCAGCATAACTCTGGAATGCCTGGGCCACTGAAATGAAAAGGAATGAATTATAGCTGTAGTGTCAAATCACAGTACATTTTTTTTTAATATTAAAACAGTTTTATTGAGTTTTACAATTTTTTCGAATAGGGTAGGGTAAGGTGAAATAGGGAAATATTTTGAGAACTTTCACGTCGAGATTGTTGACCCCCTCCGGGGCTTCATGACAAAACATAGATAATACATATTTCAATAATACTACAAGGTGAATAGGAGTGCATACATCGTTATAAATTCTATGCTAGGAATTGTGTACAAACATCCAAACAAAAGTTATACTGCATTAAAAAAGTCATTTTTTAGATCTAAGTCTCTTAGCAATTGTATCTTCTTGTTCTCCTCCCTGACCCCCAGTGGGCGAGGCCGTGGCCCCCTCTGCTCCTCCAGTTTCATCCTCTAGGATTGAGGAATGTTTTTTAAGAAAGGCTTCCGCCTCAGCAACTGTTTTAATCCTTACTCTTCCTCCTTCGCAGAACACCAACTCTCTGGGTAGTTCATTTATCCTGGCATATGCTGAATTTATTCTATAAACCAGGTCAATGTCCCCCCTGATCTCATCCTTAGGTTTGTGTAAATAGTCTGCTAAAATTGTGCTCATAAGATCAGGGAGACATTCACCAGACTCTTCAGAAATATTCAGAAATCTTAAAAAATATGACATCCTTTCAAAATCCATCCTAGACATATGACCAGTCAGATCTCCAATTTCAGTATTAACATTTTTAAGCTCTCCCTTTGCCCCAGCCAGCCCCAATTCTAATTCTTCAGTCTTCTGTGTATTCTGCATCAATTTCTTGTGTCTCCAAAAGTTCTAATTTGGAACCGCAGTGGTCTTTTCTAAGCTCTTTAATTTCCAGTACCAAAGAGTGTAACACTTCTTCCATAGCTGTTAATCTTGCATCTGTGTCTGGTTTTTCTGGCTGCTTTTTGGAAGCCATGGTGAGCTGTTTAAATCAGTGCCAATAAAATGGCGTTTTTTGAGTGCGGCCGGTGGAGCAAGTCCAGAGGCAAAGTTCAGTTCAAAATTGTAAAAGTTATAAAATCCAGAGAGAAAGGCAAATTTTCCAGTCAATTATGAAGACAAAGAAGGCATTCCTTCAACATCACCTCATAATTAATTTTTTTCAATTCTCTAACTTTAAGTGAAAGTGTTATCCCCAAGTATTTCAATGTATTCTTAACTCTTATCCCAAATTGTTCTTGCATACTCTCCCACTCCTTACCATCTTTATTCATTAGTAATTCAGATTTTAACCAATTTACCTTTAAACCTGTCATTTCTTCAAATTCTATCAAATGTTTATTTATCCTCTTTAAATCTTTCTCTATATCTTTCAGAATAATCAAGGTATCATCCGCATACAAATTTATCTTATATCCCTTGTACCCTTCCAATTCGTCATCTGTTTGTATCAATTTAGTCAAAACCTCCATAACTAACAGGAATAATGTTGAGGACAAGGGACATCCCTGTCTCGTACCTGCTTCCAATTTAATCTCTCCCGTCATTGTTCCATTCACCTTTACTTTTGCACTACTTTTTTGATACAATTTTGAAATAACATGTATAAATTTATTACCAAAGCCTAATGCCTCAATAATTACCTTAATAGTTTCCCATTGTACAGAATCAAAGGCTTTGAAAATATCTAACGATATTATACCTATTTCATCACCATTATTTTCAGCAACGTCTATAATGTTCAATACTCTTCTAATTATATCACTCATATATCTACCTTTAACAAAACCTACTTGATTATAACTTATATATTTATCTATAAAACTATTTAATCTATTACTTATAATAGCTGTAAATATTTTTGCATCTTGGTTGATTAAAGAAATGGGTCGGTAGGACTCGATCCTCTCAAGATCTTTATCAGGTTTAGGAATTATAGATATTACCGTCTTATTCCATGACATCGGGACTTCTCCACCATGTAAAATTCCATTAAATAGTTTTTGCAGTTTTGGTATTATTAGTTCTTTGAAATCTTTATAGAATTCAGCAGGTAATCCATCTTCTCCTGGGGTCTTCCCTAATTTTAACTCTTGTATTATTTCATTGATCTCCTCCTGTGTTATGTCTCCTTCCATCAAATCTTTATATGTTTGATCTATTTTCATAGCATATTTTCCAAGATGATTCTTCAATTTTTCTGAATCAATTGATTTCTTTAAATATAATTTTTGAAAAAAATTCCTAGCTACTTCACATTTCTCCAATCTCTTATAACACCTTGTACCTTTTTCATCTATCAGAGAACCAATTTCTCTCTTTTGAGTTTTATTTTTCGCCATCTTTGCCAATAACCTAGAATTTTTGTTACTAAATTCAAAAAAATCCCTATTTAAATATCTTAAATTTTTTTTAACCAATTCAATATCTTCTTCTATCAATTTAGTTTTTAATAAGTTCAATTCCTCCAAACATTTTTTATCTTTCGTAAGTAAGAATTGGTTCTCCAATATCTTAATTTGTCTTGTGTCCTGATCTATTTTAGTTTTATATTCTCTATATTTCCTGCTTGACAATTTAATACTTTCTCCTCTAAATATTGCTTTCATCGTATCCCAAACAATTTCAAATTTAACCTCTCCATTATCATTCAATCCCCAACTTTCCTCCCATTTTTTGAATATCCATATTTTATCCTCCTCCTTTTTATACAATTTTTCATCATATCTCCAACCTCTTTCCTTTTTCTCAAAATTAAAATCTATTTCCATTGTAACTTCTGCATGGTCAGAATCCTTAAAAATTCCCACATCTACTCTATCTACATTATTCAACAAATCTTTAGAGACAAAAATATAATCAATTCTTGAATAAGTATTGTGTACCTTGGAGCAAAAGGTATACACCCTTTCAGAACCTTTCAACTCCCTCCAAACATCTACCACACTATTTCGAAACATCCATTTATTTAAAATTTCTCCTTTATTTGTTTGTCTAAGGCGGGTGGGATTATTACTATCAATTCTATCCCTAATTAAATTAAAATCCCCCGCCACAATTACTTTCCCTACACTTTCTGCTTCCAAAATCTTAGTAATTTTATCAAGAAATCCCTTTTGTTTTTCATTCGGTAGATATAAATTAACCAATGTCACTTTTTGCTCATTAATATTCCCTATAATTATTAAATATCTTCCTTCCTCATCTCTAATTACTTGTTTTTTCTCAAAATATACCCTATTTGATATCAATATCGCAACTCCTCTAGCTTTGGAAGTCCCAAAAGATTTTTCATAAGTTTGCATACCTTTAATAATCATTCTATTAAAATCCTCAGATTTTTGATGAGTTTCCTGCAAAAATAATATGTCTGGTGAGTCCCTTTTAATTTTAAGCTCCAATCTTTTTCTTTTTATATGATTGCCTGTACCCTTCACGTTCCATGTCATTATTTTTATAAACCACATTTAAACAGTAACTTTTTTAATCCTGACCCCTCCTCTTCCTTTATGTGCACGCCCAACACCAAACAAAAAAGACATACAAAGACATAAAACTCTACAAACAATATATAACAAACAACATAAACATAAAACCCAAATATCAAACACAACAACAACAAATAACAATTAATCTTCATCCCCCACATCCTCAATCGGGTATCGCCTCTGTATAAAGAGTGTGGGAGTGTGGGACATGCCGATGGTCGGGTCATCTCTTCGGGCTATTCTTTAGATTCCACTTTCAAAAAAAGAAGACAACACTGGCTTCGCCCCGGACTCAGCTTCCTGCTTTTTTCTAAGATCCTCCTCCTTATCTGGCGTTCGCTCGGTATCTTCACGAATTTTCTTATGCTCAGAAACTGCCGGAGAGATTTCTTTTCGTTTTAAACTCTTAGGATCCTGACCACCAACTGCGCCTTTTTCTTCCAAGGTTGAGGATTCCTCCTGTATTCCACCCATCTTAAGCATATGGTCTTTAATTTCTGCAAAATCTTCATCTTTCTCAATCAGCCCAAGCTCCCGAATTAATCTTATTACGTCTGTTTCTGGGGTAATAGTTTGCATCCTTCCTTTGTAAAAAAATTTCAGCATCTGTAATGACCTCCAATTATACTTAATATCATTGTCTCTCAAAACCTTTGTAACTGGTTTAAAAAAAAATCTCCAAGATCTTTCTTCTCTGGAAATATCCGGAAAAACTTGAATTTCTTTCCCCTCAAATTTAGGAACTCCTTCCAGTTCCCTTATTTTTGCCATAACCTCTAGTTTATCTCCAAGGTTTGCAAATCTTACTAAAACATTTCTATTTGCCCCATTTTGTCTCTTATAACCAATTCTAAAAGCACTTACTAGGTCTGCTGCCGTATATTCAACTGATCCAAAATCATTCAACCATTTTAACACCCTCTGCTTCAGATCATCCGGCCTATTTTCTGAAATACCACGTATAACAACATTATATTTTCTAACATCCTCCTCCAAAAGACTAATTCTCTTGTCTTGTTGCTGATTTTTATAAAAAATTCCCTCTATCTTACGGTCAATCTGCGCCTCATGTACATGGATTTGTTCAATTTCATCTTTAATAAATTTCACCTCCACGTTTTGCTTTACAAAATTAACATTCAATTCGCTTATCTGTTCTTTAGCTTTTTGAATTTCCAGCGTCATGTTCTCCATATGGTCAGTCAGTGTGGTTAATTTTTCTCCAATTGTATTTAAGGCCCCAAAAATTCGTTCAAGCTCTGAAGGCTGTTGAGTCGTCATTTCAATTCAAAAAGCTTTAAAAAAAAAAAAAGGAGTTATACCTCTTTGCCAAGAGGGTCTTTTTTGAAGAATAAGGGCAGTGTCCCAATTAAAATAAAGCTGAGATGGCTTTTAATGCACCAAAGGAGCCAGAAAAAAAAGATAAGAGGGCTTCCCCAATTTATTTAGCTTCTTAAGCATCCATTTTAGGTGTAATCCAAAAAGCTTGCTCGCTACATTCAGCTTACACAGTCCACTTAAAAAGTTCAGAAGTTCAAAAGGGTTGTAATCCACATGCCATCAACCAACTTTCTACTGTTTACTTAGTCTTCAGCCTGTGTTTATGCCTTGTAGCGAGACAAAGAGCATGCAAATCGCGGTATTTGCCAGAACAAAGGGTAGCCCCCCTCTTACCTCGGCCGCCTTCGATCAACCCTCTGTCTCCACGGAGAAACGAAACTTTGAAATTCGAGCAGTTCGGGTTGATCAATCGCTTTAAAAAAACAATTTACTGGTCCCACCGTCCTTCCAAAACTGTAAACAATTCTAGCTTCTAACGGTGCATTTTAACCACTTTAATCCACATTTTTGTTGAAAAAAAGCCCTGCGAAATGGAGGAAACTCCCTCTCTCTACTCGCGCATCGCCACGCCCCCCTCCATCGTTTCTTATAGTCAAAGCTGCCAGCAAAAAAATGTCAAAGTCACTTACAATCCACCTCGCCACCAGAGTCCCGGCATAGCCATCCGACTCGAACGATCCAGCTCTCTCCAAATCAGTTATTTGCTCCCGTCCTCCGTTGGTGAAGGGAACCAAGCCCCCCGCAGCATGTCTTCTCCCTCCTAGATTGAAGACGAGGACCCCCCCCGGCCGCCGCCGGACTAGGAAAGGTCCAGGCAAGCCGATCCTATGGGGAGGCCCCTTAAAGGGCACACCCCTCCTTGCAAAAAGAACAAAACGGCGGACGAGTCCCAAGACTCGACCGTCGCCGCCCGAAGCCGGAAGGAAGTCTCAAATCACAGTACATTTCATGTTGATAGTGTGCATTTTGGATTCAAGTTCTGTTAAGATAGAGCCTGTTATGCCTTAAAGTGGATTCTCCTGTACAGCACCATAGAGTTGCCATGGTAAGAGCTTCACAGTACTCCACAAGGGGGCTTCCTCTAGTAAGGGGAATTGGTTTTTGTTGGTTTGGACAAACAAACCAACAAAAACAAAGAAACAACCAAAAAAAACCCTAGGCCCTCAGTTTCAAGCAAAGAGAGCAAGATGGTGGGAGGATGGTGCCTGCTAATGCATATAATTACCTCAAAGACTGTTCCCTGTATCATTTTTCCCTGGCTGTTGACCAGAGCAATTGGGTCTCTACTTCTCATCACAGTGAGCGATGGCTTTTCTGTTTGATACAGGATTTGGATAAACGAATACCTGGGTCATCACAGCTAGTATATTATATATCTTCAAAGCGCTCCATGGCTCGGGACCTAGCTACCTGCGGGATCGGATCCTGCCCCATACATCCTCACGGCCGATTCGCTCCCACAGAGAGGGACTTCTCCGGGTGCCGTCCACTAGACTTTGTCAGCGGGCGACGCCCAGGGGAAGGGCCTTCTCTGTGGCGGGCCCAGCCCTCTGGAACGACCTTCCCCCCGATATCAGGACAACCACGGACCTCCGCTCCTTCCGCTTAAAATTAAAGACACACTTTTTTCGCCTGGCCGGCCTTGGGTAGTCTCTTTTTAGGTTAGGGGTTTTAGGGGTAATTTTTAGCTTAGTTTATGGGTTTTAGCGCAGGATCAATTTAATCCATTTTTAATTTTGTATTTTGTATTTTGTCTGTGGTCTTATTTGTATTTTTAATTGCCTGTGCCCCGCCTCGAGTCCCCTCGGGGAGAGAGAGCGGGATATAAAATTAAATTATTATTATTATTATTATTATTATTATTATTATTATTATTATTATTATTATATCACCCAGAGGTGGGTTCCTAACAGTTTGGCCTGTTTGGCTAGGTAGGGAATGCCATGCCCCCAAACCGATTCTATCAGTGCCGCCGTAGGCACAATGTCTTGTTTTTTGCTTCTGTGCATGCTCAGAAGCAATTTTTTTCAGTTCTGCGCATGCACACTTTGTGCAAATGAAGTAGATATGCGTGTATGCAAAGCTTGTTCCTGACCAAACCACCAGTAGCAGAAGCCAGAACCCACCCTTGATATCAATCCAGTTTTTAAGCATGGCCAGATTTGAATGGGCAGGTATGCCTGTATCTATTAATGTATTACAGAGGAACAAAATCTGATTCGCACCAAAGGGAGACCTTACTGTGATATATTTCTCTTCATTATTACTATGGACCCTTGCTTGCTAAGAAACAATCCTGAATTATCATGAATGGGTCTGCTGGGTGGTTTGAATTGAGATTTTGAGTGAGAATGTTCAACTTCCTTTGACCTTCAGGATCTGGTTTACTTTTGGCTTTCTTCCTCTTCTCTTAATATTTCTAAAAATTCTAATAAAATTCTGTTAGAATGGCAAGCAACATTGAATAAATTTGTTTGGAATGAGAAAAAACCAAGAGTTCAGTTGAAGATTATGCAAGATGCTCGTGAAAGAGGTGGCCTTAGACTCCCAAACCTTTGACTGTACTATGAAGCAGCTGCACTGTCACAAATAGCAGAATGGTTTGGGAAAACAAAAACCGAATTGCTGAATATAGAAGGTCACGACCTTGTTTCGGGATGGCATGCATATCTTTTTTATGAAGATAGGGTGGATAAAGTGGATAAAGATAAATGCCTTGATGAGAATATGGAAGAAGCACCGGCCTAACTGGGATTATAAGATACTGCTTTGGTTGGATCTTGCAGATACCATGTGGATTATAAATACTAAGTCACTTGGGGGTTGTTTATATAAAGATGTGCTTTTTGCTGATGGGGGCAGTTGGTAGCTGAAAACTTTGGAACAACTGTTGGAAGAAGGAATTATTTTAAACTGGTTACATTATAAACAGCTCAGGGGTGGGTTTCAAATTTTTTGGAACAGGTTCTGTGGGTGTGGCCTGCTTTGTGGGAGTGGCTTGCTGGCCATGTGACTGGGTGGGAGTGGCTTGCCAGCCATGTGACCGGGTGGGAGTGGCCAACTTGGAAAATGTGAAACTCACTTAACAATGGTCTTGGTTAACAACTAAACTTTTGGGCTCAATTGTGGTCATACATTCTTTCTTTCTTTCTCTTTCTTTCCTTCTCTCTCTCTTTCCCACTTTCTCTCTCTCTTTCTTTCTCTCTCTCTTTCCCTCTTTCTCTTTCTCTCTTTCTTTCTCTCTTTCTTTCTCTTTCTCTCTTTCTTTCCCTTTTTCTTTCTCTTTCTTTCTTTCTTTCTCGCTTTCTCTTTTTCTTTCTCTTTTTTTCTCTCTTTCCTTTCTGTCTCTCTTTCTCTGTCTTTCTCTCTTTCTTCTCTCTCACTTTTTTCTTTCTTTCTTTCTCTTTCTTTCTTTCTCTCTCTGTCTCTCTCCCCTTCATCCGCCCATCTATCACTCTGTGTTTGTGTGTGTGTGTGTCTGTCTCGCATTCACGCACTTAAATCACTTTCTGCGTCTCTCTCTTTCTCTCCCTCCCTCCCTCTCTGTCTCTGTGTGTGTGTCTGTCACTCTCTGATTCCCCCCTCCCTCCCTGTCTCTCTCTGTGTCTGTGCCTCTCTCTGTCTGTCTGTCGTCGTGCCCGCCCGCCCGCCCGCCCACCGCGGAGCCTCTTCATCCCGGGGCCGCTGTGCTCACTCACCTTAGCCTGCCCTCTCCGCCGCCCGGGCGCCTGCAGCTGAGAAGCGTGTGTGTGTGTGTGTCGGAACAGGGAAAGTTTTGCCGCGAGTGGCGGGGGGTGGGGGTTCGCGCAGCTTAGCGCGCTCTTGTTCCGCTGTCCCTAGCCGGCAGGCTCGCTGCCTTTGAAGCCTGCCGGCTAGGAGCAGCGGAACAAGAGCGCGCTAAGCGAACCCCCACCCCACCTCCCGCCGCCTTCCCGAGCCTCCCGCTTTGCCAGCGGCCAGTACCCTTCGCAGAGGGAAAAAGAAGACAGCTGGGAGCAGCAGTTAGCGGCGGCGGCGGTGGCAGCAGCAGGGGCTGGGCCGGCCGGCCGGAAAGCAAGCAAGGCGACCGCGCTGTCTTCTTTTTCCCTCTGCGAAGGGTACTGGCCGCTGGCAAAGCGGGAGGCTCGGGAAGGCGGCGGGAGCGCCTTTCCCCCCCTTCCCTTTGCTCAGCCACCTCTTCCCCCCTACGCCTAGCCGCGAGTGGATTCTCCTTGCGTGTTTCCTGCCTGCCCGCCCCAGCTGGGAGCAGCAGTTAGCAGCGGCGACTTACTTCCGGGTCCACGATCCAAAGGGATCGCTCGGGATCCGGAAATTTTACGAAAGGGTTCGCCCGATCCCGGCCGAACCCCCAGAAACCCACCCCTGAAACAGCTACAGATGAGATGGAAAGAAGACCAAAGAGTTGGATTCATGGACAATGAAGCAGAACTGATTAAGCAGATAAAAGAGACTGGCCCAAAGCATATCAAAAGAATATATAATGTATTGTTAGAAAGGAATTCAGAAAGTGAATTGGTTAAGGATTGTATGATTAAATGGGCTCAGAATTTTGGTGAACCTGTCATGTTGGAGACGTGGGAAAAATATGGGTTCAGAATGTTAAATTTACACAGTCACAGAATTTAAGGGAGAACTTTTATAAAATGTTTTATAGATGGTATTTAGATCCTAAGAAATTATCATGTATGTATCCTAATGTTCAACCAAAATGTTGGAGGTGTGGGTGTTTAGATGCTACATTTTTTCATATATGGTGGACCTGCAATAAGGTTAAAGCTTTCTGGATAAAAATCTGGTGGGTTATGCAAAATGTATTGAAGAAAAGACTACAATTTACTCCGCAAATGTTTTTATTGGGTAATATTAAGGACTCTACAAAGGGGGAAATGAAATTGCTTTTGTATATGGTCACAGCAGCTAGGTTGCTGATTGCTCAGCACTGGAAAAAAGACGCTTTACCTACGATTGACCAATGGATACAGAAAGTGGCGGGGTTTGCGGAAATGGCAAAAATCTCAGCTTTCTTAAAAGACCAGAAGCAGGAGAATTATTTACAGGAATGGGAAAAATGGATTGATTATATACAAAATAAATACCAGACTAGAAAATATCATGTAGCTTTTAGGTAAGAATGATTAGAGTGATAAGGTAATAAGCAAGGGGAACAACATGAAGAGAATGAATAACATATGGTTTGTTTGGAACTATTAGAGTGGCGTATAGTGGAAGTCTGGGGGGTGGGCTGGAACGGGAGGTGGGGGAGGGTTAGGGTGGTTAGGGGAGGGAAATATATTTGTATAAGATTTATATGAATTAGCTTAAAAGATGGGGACAAGGGGGTAATGTTATTTTATGAGAAATCTATATTATGTTGGGTGGGAGGAGGGGGGTACAGTATTTGTATCTGAACTACATTATATGTATGGGGGGGAAAGGGGGGGAAATTTGTTTGTATAAAACTCTTTCAATAAAAAAAATATTTCTAATGCTACTCTTCTCTGTGTGAAGTTCCCAAGAGATGACCAAATTAATTTACGAGCCTTGAGACAGAGTTCAAACAAAACCCATTCATTTATTAGGATCAACATCTTAGCATTACTCTTATGGAACTTAAACTGAATTCCAGTTAATGGCATCTGAACTTTATGCCTCTATCCCCTCCCTTCTGTCATATGTATAATTCATATTCACCAACTAGACTAGAGTGTAGAAATATGAGACTGAGGGTATGCATGGAATCCTTCCCCCCCTTCCCAACCTGATAATAGTAATGGCAACGCTTTAGAAGTTGACACTCTGCTGTTCAAAAGTGGAGCCTTTGGGACATTTTGCTGCAATATCTTTTCTTCATATTGAATATCAAAAGATTCACTAGAAAATTAATATTTATTTTTTGTTCATTTTTATCTCATCTTTATTTCTTAAAATAACTCAAGGTGGCAAATGTATCTAATAATCCTTCCTCCTCCTATTTCCATGGACAGCAACTAGCAGTCATAAAACATGATGAAAACTCCCAACGTAAGAATAGATTTAACCATACTTTCAACTGGGGAACTGTGATCAACCTAGATCAAACCAAGTCCAAAAACACCACAGAATCCCTGGAAGCAATGCACTCTATCCAAATAAGCTGTTTTATTACAATATTAAAATCTCCAGTTAAGCTTTTTAGAGAATAGTAAATCAATGAATGGGTTTTCCAGTCCCTCCTTGATGTCGTACATCTCCCTGGATCTCAAGATTTAATCAAAAGGAAAAATCAATGGCATATCAGAGAATGCATGCGCGAGCAATGGAGGCAAATCCCTGAGCCGGTAGGGATCCCGGGTCGCCAAATGGCCCCGGAGGCGACATCCAGCCCTCTTCGACCACCTCTGAGGGCTGGCCCGGGAAGCAGGACATCCAGTCACCACACCTGGAAATTTTTAGATTTTAAAATCAAATGTTGAGGGTGTGGTGGCTGAAGACCAGCCGGGTGTAGGGAACGGTTAAAAAAACGGCCTGGAAACTAACGAGTTACGGCCTAGAGCGGCTGCTGATTAACAGAGCAGCTTGGAGGAATGGCCTAGTAAAACGGCCGATAATCAGAACGGCCAGAAGGACTAGGCACTGAAAAGAAACGAGTCGACGGAGCGGCCTGGCTTAGCGCCCATTATTCAAAGCAGCCGGATGGGTCGGGCAGTAAATAAAGCGGCCGGCCGGAGCGGCAGATCAACGTTCTATCTACCAACGGACATAACCAACGGCCCAGCAACTGACGCTAATGGCCCAACAGGTAGGACCAACTGGCAAATGAATGAAATTAACGGCTTAGCTAGCAGTACCTGCAGCCCAGCGGACGATCTCACCTGTCCAGTGATCTCTAACAGATCGAACAAAAGTGATCTAGCTGGTCTATGGTACCTGCAAACACCAGCCCCAGAGATAGAGGCCTTAAAACGACACCACTGGCTCTGGAAGACTTTATCAGACCGGAAACGTGGGCCTAGAAATCATTACCCCCACCAGCAGCGACACATAACCTATAGCTCAGCTTGCAGAGATTACATCTGCTCCAAGAACTGTAACCGAATATTCCCATAGAAGACATCTGATAAAGAAGGCTTGGCTGACATGGAAGTCTAACGGAAGGACCCAGGGAGTCGATATCTAATAGAACATTGCTATGGAGGGCTTGTTTATTCTTTCATCGTGGCTTATGAGGAATGTAAAAATATAGACAGAAACAAAGGAATTATCTGATAAGCGAGGGACAACTAATTAATTATCTCCCTCTATTTAAAGATCATGACTATCCCGGATTCCTTTTCATGAATTTATGACTATATAAATTTTACACTCTAGGTCCTTCCTCTATGCCCTCAGTCCCTCCCTCCCTTCCCCCTGGTGATTAGATCCTCCTTCCTTTATTTATCCTATTTATTGTATATTTATATATCTATATATTTATATATTTATTCATAACATCTCTATTTATATACCTATATATTTATACTTGTGACACCTGGCTCGGCTATGTACCATCAAATATATATAATCCTCTACTTTACCTTCCATCCTAGTCCTCTCCCAACAAAACTATCATATGTCATCAGATTGCCTCCGGGGGAACAAAGACCCCTGAAATGCTACCATATTCTAGATCTGAGCTCCTCTGCCTGCGAGAATGTCCCCTCTCGCAGGTCTGGCCCTACATTAACACGGACACACCTCGAGGATGGATTTATTAATCCTAAGAGGTGGGCGAAGCGCAGGCTCAGGGGATTCCTGTATAAATTTTTAATCCGGCTTTTAGGGGTTCCCAGGGAAGGGGGGTGGGGGGACCAATTAGGGGAACGCCAAGAGAGAAGGCCGGCAATATGCGGAAATGAAAAGACGAAGGGGCATGGAGGGAGGGTCGGTCCCACCAGGGTATTTGCCATCAATACGGTCTTGGGGAGGGGCAGAGGCAGGGACGGTAGAAGGGGGGATGGACACCATCGGTTGGAGCGTCGTGGCCGATGGTTACAGGTGATCACGCGCTCCAACTCCCCTTTCCTTCATCGCAGACTAGGTGAGCAAGAACCGCAGACCCGGGGCCTTGGACTGATGCTATGCAACGCCAGGTCCGTGGTACAAAAAGCCCCTCTCTTACATGACCTTGTGTTGGAGGGGGACCCGGACCTGATTGGCATTACGGAAACCTGGTTGGGCCACGAGGGAGGACATCCCCTCGTAGAAATGTGCCCACCAGGATACCGAGCCTTCCATCAGCCCAGGGCCTTAGGGAGGGGTGGGGGAGTGGCGATCATGGTTAGGGAAGGTCTTGAGCCAAAGGAGACCACAGTCCCTCAGACGACCGGGTGTGAGTCCCTCCTTGTGAAGTGGGGCCTAGGGAGGCAGTTGGGCGTGTTAGTTGTATAACTGGCTCCTCGCTATACAACAACAGCCCTGCCCGCGCTGCTTGAGGTTATAGCCGGGGTGGCGGTTGAAACCCCCAGACTTGTAGTCATGGGGGATTTTAACCTGCCATCTGCAGGTGAGACCTCTGGTGTAGCTCGGGAGTTCATGGTTTCCATGACAGCCATGGACCTGACTCAGGTAGTTCTAGGCCCTACTCATGAGGGCGGACACACTTTGGATCTCATCTTCGTCTCGGGTCAGTGGAGTAGTGATCTGGGAGTAGGGGATTTAGTCATCACACCCCTGTCATGGACAGATCACGCTCTCCTTCGGCTCGACTTTCCGACCGCCACACCTCACTGTGAGGAGGCGGAACCAAACATTCCTATATGGTTCCACCCCAGGCTCCTGATGGACCCGTTAAGGTTCCAGAAGGAGCTTGGGCCAATTCCTGTGGACTTGCTCCGCGACTCGGCTGAGGACCTAGTGACTGCATTGTTAAGTGCGGCCGCCGGGGCCTTGGACCGAGTCGCGCCCTTGCGGCCTCTCTTGCGGCGACGAACCACCTGGGCCCCTTGGTTCACCGAGGAGCTCAGGGGAATGAAACGCCACAAGAGACGCCTAGAGAGCAGATGGAGATCATCTCGCTCTGAATCCGACTGAACACTAATAAGAGACCACATTAGGACTTATTTAGTGGCAATAAGGCTGGCCAAACGTGAATATTGTTCCACACTTATTGCATCCGCAGAAAACTGCCCTGCCGCCCTGTTTAACGTAACCCGCTCCCTCCTCCAACAGAGGCCGCGGGAAGCCTATTTACAGGGTCGAGCAGAGGAATTTGGGATTTATCTGCAGGAGAAAATCACTCGGATTCGAAGCGAGTTACCCTCCATTGTCAATAGCCCTGTCGAGAGTGCCAAAGCAGCTCTTGAGACACCATTGTGGGAGGAGTTTGACTGTTACTATCAAAGATATGGACAAGCTGTCAAAGAGACTCAGGGCCACCACATGTTTACTGGACCCGTGTCCCTCCTGGCTTGTACTGGAATCCTGGGAGACGACACGAGGCTGGCTTCATGGCATTGTCAACGCATCTTTGAGTGAGGGGTCCTTACCTACCGTCTTGAAAGAGGCGGTGGTGAGGCCCCTCCTCAAGAAGCCGTCCCTGGATCCGGCATTATTAGAAAACTATCGTCCCGTCTCCAACCTCCACTTTCTAGGGAAGGTTGTTGAGAGTGTGGTGGCCCAACAGTTTCCACGACATTTGGATGAAGTTGACTATCTAGATTCGCGCCAGTCCGGCTTCCGACCCGGGCACAGTACCGAGACGGCATTGGTCGCATTGGTCGATGATCTCTGGAGGGCACGAGATAGAGGATTTTCCTCTATCCTAGTCCTATTAGACCTTTCAGCGGCTTTTGATACCATCGACCATGGTATCCTATTACGCCGACTGGGGGGGTTGGGGCTGAGAGGCACCGTTTTACGGTGGTTCTCGTCCTACCTCTCTGGTCGGTCACAATATGTGTTGACGGAGGGGAAGAGGTTGACTTCTAGATCCCTGTTATGTGGGGTCCCTCAGGGGTCGGTCCTCTCGCCCCTGCTGTTCAACATATATATGAAGCCGCTGGGTGAGATCATCCGTGGTTTCGGGGTGGGATATCATCTGTACGCTGATGATACCCAGCTGTACATATCCACCCCGGACCAACCCAATGATGCCGTCGAGGTTATGTCCCGGTGCTTGGAGGCTGTACGGATCTGGATGGGTAGTAACAAACTCAGGCTCAACCCATCCAAGACTGAGTGGCTGTGGCTTCCGGCACCCCGTTTCAGCCAGATTATTCCAACTCTGGCCATTGGGGGCGAAACACCAGCCCCTGTGGAGAAGGCACGCAATCTAGGTGTCCTCCTGGACTCCCGGCTGACTATGGAAGACCAGGTGGCCGCCGTGGCCAGGGGGGCATTCCATCAGGTACGCCTGATGCGCCAATTGCGTCCCTTACTGGATCGGGGAGCCTTACGCACAGTCACTCAAGCACTCGTCACATCTCGACTTGACTATTGCAATGCTCTCTACATGGGGCTTCCCTTGAAGTGCACCCGAAGACTACAGTTAGTCCAGAACGCGGCTGCACGGATAATTAGGGGAGCGCCTAAACACTCCCATATAACACCTGTCCTACGCGAGCTCCACTGGCTTCCTGTGGTCTTTCGGGTGCGCTTCAAGGTCCTAACGACCATCTTCAAAACGCTCCATGGCTCGGGACCTAGCTATCTGCAAGACTGTCTCCTGCCCCATACATCCCTGGGACCGACACGCTCCCACAGAGAGGGCCTCCTCAGGGTGCCGTCGGTCGGGCAATGTCGACTGGCGGCGCCCAGGGGGAGGGCCTTCTCTGTGGCAGGGCCGGCCCTTTGGAACGACCTGCCCCCTGAAATCCGCACCATTCCTGACCTCCGCCTCTTCCGCAAATGTCTTAAGACTCACTTCTTCCAAGTAGCCGGCCTTGCGTAACCCCAGCACCGCCAATTATAAACGAGGGTTTTAAAAACGGTTACAACACAGGCATCTAATATCTATGTATTGTATTTTGTATTTATTGATTAATTCTATGTTCGCCGCCCCGAGTCCCTTGTTGTGAGATGGGAGCGGGTTATAAATATGAAAAATAAATAAAAATAAACAAATAATTCAACATTATGCAAACAAAAGTAGTTGAACAAAGTCAAACTAGAGTCTTAGACTTCAAGAGAGCTAATTTCAATAAACTCAGAGAGAGCTTGGGAAGGATTCCATGGATGAGAATCCTCAAGGGGAAAACAACTCAAGAAGCTTGGGAAATTTTGAAAAATGAGATTATAAAAGCCCAGTCCAGCGCAATACCAATGAAGAAGAAAAATAACAGTTCCCAAAAGAAGCCAGCATGGCTGCATAAAGAACTCTCTGACAAATTGAAAGACAAAAAGGATAAATATAAAAAGCGGAAAAAGGGGGACATAACCAAGGCAAAATATCAGCAAATAGCCCGAGCCTGTAAAGATGAAGTGAGGAAAGCTAAGGCTCACAATCAAGAAAGGCTTGCCAAAAAAGTAAAAAATAACAAAAAAAGCTTCTTCCAACATGTTAAAAATAAGAAAAAAGTTAAGGAAACAATTGGTCCACTGCTGGGAGAAAATGGCAAGAAGATAAGCAACAGGGAGAAAGCAGAACTATTTAACTCTTTTTTTGCATCTGTCTTTACACAAAGGGATAAAACAGTCCAATCAATCAAAAACAGCACCACAAATATCAGATTAGGAACACAAGTTGAAATAGGGAAGAAAATGGTAAGTGAGCACCTGTCTGCCCTGGACGAGTTCAAATCACCAGGACCGGATGGATTACACCCCAGGGTTCTGAAGGAACTGGCAGACGAGATCTCAGAACCACTGAACTATATCTTTCAGAGATCCTGGAGCACCGGGGAACTGCCAGAAGACTGGAAAAGAGCAGATGTGGTTCCCATCTTCAAAAAAGGGAAAAAAACAGATCCAGGAAACTATAGACCCATCAGCCTGACCTCAATACCAGGAAAGATTCTGGAAAAGATAATTAAACAACAAATAAGTGAATACCTAGAAGCAAACAAAGTAATAGCCAAAAGCCAACATGGGTTTGTCAAAAACAGATCATGCCAGACGAATCTAATTGCATTCTTTGACAAAGTAACAAAATCAGTGGACCAGAGGAATGCTGTTGATATAATTTACCTGGACTTCAGTAAGGCATTTGATAAAGTAGACCATAACCTACTATTAGATAAAGTAGAAAATTGTGGGTTAGACAGCAGCACCACCAAATGGATTCGTAACTGGCTGACCAACCGCACTCAACGTGTAGTCCTCAATGGAACTGCATCTACATGGAAGGAAGTATGCAGTGGAGTCCCCCAAGGCTCTGTTTTAGGCCCAGTACTCTTTAACATCTTCATCAACGATTTGGATGAGGGGATAAATGGGGAACTCATCAAATTCGCAGACGACACCAAGCTGGCAGGAATAGCCAACACTCCAGAAGATAGGCTTAAGATACAGAAGGATCTAGACAAACTTGAACATTGGGCACTGTCTAATAAAATGAAATTCAATTGTGAAAAAAGTAAGGTCCTACATATAGGCAAGAAAAACCAAATGCACAAGTACAGTATAGGTGGTACCTTGCTCAATAGTAGCAACTGTGAGAGGGATCTCGGAATCCTAGTGGACAACCATTTAAATATGAGCCAGCAGTGTGCAGCAGCTGCCAAAAAAGCCAACACAGTTCTAGGCTGCATCAACAGAGGGATAGAATCTAGATCGCGTGAAGTGTTAATGCCACTGTATAGTGCCTTGGTAAGGCCACACTTGGAATACTGCATACAGTTTTGGTCGCCACGATGTAGAAAAGACGTGGAGACTCTGGAAAGAGTGCAAAGAAGAGCAACCAAGATGATTAGAGGACTGGAGACTAAGACATATGAAGAACGGCTGCAGGAGCTGGGTATGTCTAGTTTGATGAAGAGAAGGACCAGGGGAGACACGATAGCAGTGTTCCGATATCTCAGAGGGTGCCACAAAGAAGAGGGAGTCAAACTTTTCTCCAAGGCACCTGGGGGCAGGACAAGGAGCAATGGGTGGAAACTAACCAAGGAGAGAAGCAACTTAGAACTAAGGAGAAATTTCCTAACAGTAAGAACAATTAACCTCTGGAACAGCTTGCCTCCAGCAGTTGTGAATGCCCCAACCCTGGAAGTCTTTAAAAAGATGTTAGACAGCCATTTGTCTGAAATGGTATAAGGTTCCTGCCCATGCAGGGGGTTGGACTAGAAGACCTACAAGGTCCCTTCCAACTCTGCTATTGTATTGTATTGTATTATTGTAAATATTCTTCAAATGTTTGTAGGCTCAATAGTCCTCCGTGTTCAAAGTTATTTCTTTAACATAAATAAAAAGAAGAAGTTGGAGGGGAGGAGCCTGCGTTGCATCGATACAACACGTGGTCTTAGCACTCTGAGACCTCCGTTGACACATTTGCCGCCCCTTGGTCCATTCGGACCTAAACCTTCCTGGAGGGACGGTGACGAGGAACACTAAGCCTTGTTTGTCACAAGGGTATCTCAAAACTCCTGTTTGACCTAAGGGAAGAGCTTCTGCAAGGTGGCAAACAGGCAACCCCCATGGCTGACAAAGACGGGGAGCTCCGGAAGGGAGGAAGCTGAAAGGGAAAGTGTGAGACCGGGAAGGTATTTTTTTTTTCTTTTGAAACATTTTGCTTCAAGAAACTTTTTTTTTTTTTTAGTAAACTAAAGCTTTTAACCAAGAAATAAGTGGCAGAATTAATCTAATATGTTTTGAACTGGGAGGTTTCCTTTTCTTCTTCTTATTTTTCTGTAATTGTGGATTGAAGCGTTAGCAACACGGTTTTTTTTTTTCCTTTGAAAGTGATTGGAGTATTTCTTTTCCTTTTATTTTTTGTTACTTAAATTCTTGAATTTGGGATTATTTTTATAATTCTTCGTATGACCTACCACTTATTTTTAAAATCCAACAAGAATGGTACTCTTTACTTTTTTTTTTAACAATAAAGAAGAAGGATGTATTAAAAAGTGAAAATCTGCAACACTGCCACTGGGAGGTTAGAGGCTGGTTTTTATGAAACAATCTATTTTTTTTTACTTGGAACAGCTGGTCAAAAGCTGTGAAAATTGTTTATTGCAACTCACAGAGCATGAATTGTTTTCAACAGGGGCTCTTTGATAACAGACAGTAATATTTTCATTTGGAGAGCACAGCAGGAGCTATATTTCAAAGTAACCTAATGAAAAGATCAAATAGGCCCGAGACCAGGGTGACAGTGAGAACCAAGTTTCATCACTTTTTGATTTGTCATCATGGTTCCATTTCCAGAAGTGGATACTTTAGAAAATCAGAAGACTTTGGCTGGAATCTTAAATCTTTTGAAATATTATGGACGAAGAATGGATGAAAAATTGGATAAACTTTTGTCTATCACACCAAGCTATGAGCAGTTTGAGGGTCCAAAAATTAAAGAGAAAGAAGAAAATGTTGGAGATAAAGAGATACTCATTTTAGATAAGAAGGAATATTTCCTTCTTATATCTCGTATTTTTTTGGGGATTTGCTTTAATATGGCTATCTCATTCTGCTGATATATCAGGGGCCCTCCCCTTTGCGCTCTCAGAACCTCATCTCTCGTTGACCTTCTTGTAAATTTAATATGTATCTCCCTTGGTACATTATTTATTCTGGCATATGCTGAATTAATTCTATAGATGAAATCAATGTCCCCCCAAATATATTCTTTATTTTTTTTTTGTATAATCCTCTAAAATCGTCGCCATAAGTTCTCTTCAGTCTTCCGTGTCAGACTCAGGAACGTTCTGGAATCTCAAAAAAAAAGACATACACTCAAAATCAATTTTAGACATATGACCTATCATATCTAATTTCATTTTTAACCTCCTTTATCTCTTCCCCCCTCCCAACTGCCTCGCCCTCCAACCCCTCAATCTTCTGTTTATTATTTGTTATTTCTCTCTGTGCCTCCAAAAGTTCCAGCCTTGTGCTTAAATTGTCTTTCCGAATTTGCTGCATTTCATTCATTATTCTTTGAAACATCTCATCTACTGAGGGTGATGGTGTTAGTGGTGGTGTTTTTGCCTCTGTTGCTTCTGTTTCCTTCTGAAGGAGTTCAGTAATTTTTGGTTGTGAGATTGGGCTTGGTCTGATAGATGTAGGAGCCGATTGCGATTTGCCTGATGGAGGCTTTCTTGTTGCCATGGCTGAGAGTGTTAAAACTTTTTAGGAACAAAGGAAAAAAGATGGCGCTGGTGGGCTGACAGTCTGTGAAGTCAGAGACAAAGGAACAAAGAAAAAATCTTATCAAAGTTCAATTTGCATTTGTAAAGATCCAAGGAAGAAATCAGTTGTATTTTCCTGGAAACAGGACCAAATTAGAAGGTTTCGCAATAGATGAAGCTCTGAAGGTCACTGTGGTTAGGCTCTTTTATGTAGCTTTTAAAATAGTCTTATTTAACTTATTAAACCAGAGGAATGCTTGTAAACAGGAGATTTTCGCTTCTGGAAACGGAGAAAGGCTGTTGTCTGCCCTGCTGGCAGAGGTGAAGAAAGTAGTAACTTTGTTGCAAATCCATTTTAAATGTAACAAGTCTCAGATGCAGAAGTTTATACAGTAAATCCTGTTTGGTAAAACATTCCTTTAAGGGTATTCAAGCGGATGTTTTTTCACTCTCTTCCGATCCCGGGGGTGATTTTATAATGCCGCTTTTGTTTCCGAGGGGGAGAATTCCCCCTCTAATATTTCTATTCAAGAAGTTGAATGCAGAAAGTTAACAAGAACAAACTCACATTCCAGTTGCTTTTTAAGAGGAGCCTCGGCTTCAGCCATTCAGCACTGATAATTCTGCTCAGTTAGGAAATTCTCCATTGTTCCAATGCCTTCGGCGGAAGAGGAATACACCCCCCCGCACTCCGTCTTTCAACTCCTGGAGAGAAACAGATCATCCCCTCCCGACCACCGTCAAGGTGGGGGCCTCACCGCAGCCACTCCTACGGAGGGTGGGCGACCGTACCCCCCCTGCTCCCGAGGGAGCCCGTCAAAAGAACACAGTGGCGGACAAGCTGTAAAAGCTGGAACCGGAAACTGGTTTGGTTTAAATGGTTGATGCCTGAAGGAATGTTGGTGTTCTGGGAGGGAGGAAGAGTTAGAATGAAAACGGTAGATGAGGCCCAGGCCTTTCTTAAAAAGCACTCCTCAATCCTAGACGATGATGATATGGGAACGGGAGGGGCTACAGTTCTGCCTACTGGGGGGGTGGAAGAAGAAGAAGAAACAATAGCAAAGAGACTCAGATCACAAAAATGATTTTTTTTTGCTTTTTTTCTTATATATAGTAATCCATGTTAAGGATGTTTATGGAAACAAAGTAATTGAATGTATGCATTTTTAGATTATGAAATTTGCGATTTGAAATGTATGTACCTTTTCCAATTTCTTTTTTTATTATTTAATTGAATTGATATTGTGAGAGACCTCGGAGACGGTCATCAGCACTGATATGGAAGCTCTAACATATTGTTAAGAAACACCCTATTTACCCTTTTCCTACTATAAAATTGTAAAATCAATAAAATTATTTTATTAAAAAAAAAAGAGATACTCATCTTAGTTGAAGACAAAGACATAATAATAGAGAACTTTATTACTGGATCAAATGTGGGAGAAAATAAAAAGAAGGAAATTTTGAAAAGGGAATGTGAGGAATGTGAGCCTCATCTTGGTCTTCAAGGAAAAAAGGGGGGGGGGGAAGAATTGAAGATGGATGTAAGAGGAGAAATCTCCCCAGAAACACGTCTGATATTTAAAGACAAACAATGTGTAATGACAGAAACTGGGCAGCAGTATCATTTGAGAGCTATACTGGACAATAAAGTGCGAAAAGAAGTCCATAAGAAACCTGGAAAGAAGAATAAAAAGAGACTTTGAGCACCAAATGGCAAGAGAGATAAGTTCACCTCACTACTGGAAAGACACTGGTTGATAATGAAAGTTGCCATCCTTTGATGATTAATAAGTAGAAACTTAGTATGTCATAGAGTGGTTTAGATTACCATTGAAGGACTATTAGTTAGTAAATAATTATCTACAACAAGAGTGACTAATAATAAAGGTGTAGTTTAACGATAGATATCTATGTATCTATGTGAGTATGTATGTATGTATGTATGTATGTATGTATGTATGTATGTATGTATGCGTATGATCCTTTTCAACTGTCATTTGTCGGCCATTTTATTTCAACTGTCATTTGTCGGCCTTTTCATTTGCCTGGAGAGAGATTCCTATTGTGGCTATCAATGCTTTCTGTATTCCACCTGGCACTCAAACCAATTTCATTGTAATTTTATTATTACAATGACAATAAAGATTATTATTATTATTATTATTATTATTATTATGATGATGATGATGATGATGATGATGATGATGATGATGATGATGATGATGATGATGATGATGTATGCATCAGTATGAGGTTAGACATAAACAATAAGACTTGTAGTTAAGCATGTAGAAATGTTGATGAATGTTCTCTAACAAAATAGGGAAGAATTTTAACAAACTTTAGACTGTTTTAGATTGTTATTGAAGAACTACCAGTTAACAAACAGTGAGCTATAAAAAGAATAATGGAATAATAATAGATTATTTATTCAATTTATTTATTGATCAGCTCATAAAGCTAACACACATATTAAAAAATTAACACAACAGAATTCATGGCTTTCTGTCTAGATTGTCTCTGGTGATGAACCGAAAGACAGAAAAGGATACAGTATGTCTCCTCCCTTAATGGGGCTCTAACAGGGTTTAAGTTTAAGTTTAATTCTATTTGTAGACCGCACCAATCTCTGTCAAGCCGGACTCTGGGCAGTGCACAGGACATTAAAAATATACAGTAATAAATAAATATACAAAAGTTGTAAGAAATTAAATAATAAACCTGTGCTAAAAATCCCATTAAAACCTATCTAATTTGACTGAGGCTCTATCGTTCCTACATTTAAATTCTATGCCAGTCCAACTTGCTGAAAGAGGTGTGTCTTAAGTGAGCGGCGGAAGAGGGGAAGGTCCGTGATAGTACGAAGTTCAGGAGGGAGGGCGTTCCAGAGGGAAGGCCCTGCCTCAGAGAAGGCCCTGTTTCTGGGCATCGGCAGCCGGCATTGGCTGGCAGTCGGCACCCCGAGGAGGCCCTCTCTGTGGGAGCAAATCGGTAGGTGGGAGGTATGTGGCAGGAGGTGGTCCCGCAAGTAACTAGGCCCCAAGCCATGGAGCAATTTGAAGATGGTAACAAGCACCTTGAAGCGCACCCGGACGGCCACCGGTAGCCAGTGCAGCTCACGCAGGAGAAGTGTTACATGGGAACTTTGATATATTCCCGAAATCCCCTGCGCGGCCGCATTCTGGACTAACTGGAGCCTCCAGATGCACCTCAAGAGGAGCCCCATGTAGAGAGCATTGCAATAGTCAAGGCAGGATGTCACAAGTGCTTGAGTGACTGTGCGAAGGGCCCCCCAGTCCAGTAAGGGGTGGAACTGGCATATCAGGCATACCTGATAAAATGACCCCCCTGGCCACGGCTGCCACATGGTCCTCCATGGACAGCCGGGAATCCAGGAGGATGCCCAAGTTGCACGCCCTGTGGGAGGGACTGATTCAAATTCACCCAATCACCTTTCAGGCCTAAGGTGGGACTGGAATCCAGTTTCCAAGATTTGTTCCCCTTTGCTTTAATCATTAGATTGAACTGTTTCTCTATTGTTCCCCTTTATTTGAAAAGAACACATTTTGCTGAGAAGTTGGTAAGCCAATACTAAAGTTAAGCAAATCAACAAAAATAAACTACAGCCACAAAAACTCAAATAAAGTTCTTTGGAGAATAATGAATCAATTAATTAATTTTCCAGCCACTCCTCGATGCCTGATAATTTACTACAAAAGAAAAATCAATTGCAGGTTTTTCAAATGTTTGGATGTTCATATTGTCAAAAGCCCACCCAGTTCAAAGCTATTTCTATAAAGTAAAACAAAAAGAAGATGCTGAAGATTTTCCTGCCTTCAGTGATATTCATACTTGTTTAGAAAGAAGTGAGTTATCAATCCTGGTTAAATTATGACTAATTTTTTTTCTTACCTGGTTGAGACAGGAATGCAAGGAAAAGAACTGCGAAGAGCAGATAAAGGATCTTCATGCTGGGATTGGTCCGGAGCAGATCTTACTCCTTGGACAGACACAGCTCTCTATTTATAGAATAATAATGATTGCATCATATCATCTCAGTGAACTATTGGAAATATTCTTAGGTGTTCTTTTTACAGTTATGACATAAGGCAGTAGTGCGTCTTCCTTGTATTGAAACACTCAATACAAGGGTTTGATGTTGCAAAAATCCTTGAAAGACCAACAGACTTAGTTCAACCGCTAACCTGCTATGGTAGTAAAAGATTGGAGGCTCAGGACTTTCAATGTCTTAATTGAAGAAAGAAAATTCCTTACTGAATTGCTGCCCAAACTCTACCAGTCCACGACAATAATGCTCAGCCATATTCACTAGCAGCTGGTGATTTGGAACTGCCCTTAGAACCCAAAGATAGAAATCTGGGTCTGACACATTTTTATGGGTGGGTTTTGGGAAACAGCAGGTCCGCTTTTTGGTGGGTGTTTGTGGTACTCAGATGAAACATCGGCTTCTTTGGCTTTCATTGTAGTTTCTCCATCTCATGCAGGTGATTTCTATTTCCCTGAAGACAGCACTTATGTCTAGTGTTGGAAATATCCGTGTAGCCTTAATCAAAAGTTATTAGGAGTCCTGTGAGACACAGAAGATTAACTGAAATTGAGAAGGAAAGCTGGGTTCTAAAAGCTGTGTATTCTATGAGTGTTGGTTCTATTGAATGTTTCGTGCTGCTTCATCTATAGAGGATCTCATGGGGCCATCCTTTTATTACTCATCTCTAGATTTCAGTAGTGAGAACAATATGCCTTTAAACCTAGGCAAGAAAAACCAAATGCACAAGTATAGAAAACCAAATGCACAAGTGATATGTGGCTCAATAGCAGTCCCCGCAAGAGGGATTTCAGAGGCCTGGTGAACAGCCATTAACATATGAGCCAGAAGTGTGGTAGAGCATCCCAAAAAACCAAGGCTGCATCAAGAGAGGGATTTTATCAAGGTCACATGAAATGTTAGTACCACTTTATATTTCTTTGCTAAGAAAATCCCTGGAATACTGTATCATTTTGATCACCATGATAGAAACTTTAGAAAGGACAATAAAGTTGATTAGGGGGCTAGAAGGTAAAACATAAGATGAAGGGCTGAAAAAAATGAGTTTGTCCAGAATAATAAAGAGAAGGACTAGGGGTGACATGATAGCCGTCCTCCAATATTTGAGAGGCTGTCGCAGGGAAGAGGGGGTCAGCCTAATATCCAAAGAACTGAGGGAAGGACAAGAAGTAATGGATTGAAACATATCAGAAAGAGATCCAACCTAAAACAAAAGAGAAATTTCCTGAGTGTGTGGACGATTAACTAGTGGAACATAGAGGTTTTAAAGAATATTTTGGAAAGCCATTTGTCTGGAATTGTATAGGACAGCGGTCGGCAAACCGCGGCTCACGAGCCACAAGCGGCTCTTTGGCCCCTCGGGTGTGGCTCTTCCTCTCTCCCTCCATCCCTCCCACTCCCCGGAGGCAGCAGAGGGCCCAGCATGTCGGCTGGGGGGGGGGCTGCGGCTGCCTCCCCCTGTAGTGAGCGGTTGGGGGGGAGCTGCGGCTGCCTGGCCCCGCCGGGGCCATCCCACACTGCGTGCCTTCCTCCCTCCCAGCCCCATGTGGCAGGCAGCCTGGAGTAGCCGTTGGAGGGAGCTGGTGGAAACGCGCCCTGCTGTCCTGCCCGATGCGCTTGACGGCGGGAGCTGCATGTCTCAGGGCTAGGGGACAGCAGCAGCAGCAACAACAGCTGCCTGCAGAGCCCGCGGAGCCATGCTCTATGGGGCTTGCCGCCACACAGGGCTGGGAGGGAGGTGGGTGTGTGGCGCCCGGAGAGCCCCGGCGGCGCTTGGGTGGCCGCGGCCTCGGGTGCCACATGCCCACCTCCCTCGCTGCGGGAGGAGGCATCCGTGGGCTCCCCGGCCAGCGTGCCAGGCATTCCACTGCTCCCGGGGGGGGGGAGGGAGGGAGAGACTGACATACAGAGAGAGACACAGAGAGAGAGGGAGATAGAGAGGGAATCACAGAGATCGAGAGAGAGAGAGAGAAAAAGAGAGACAGACAGACACACACACACACACAGAATGACAGATGGGTGGAGGGAGGAGAGAGACCTAGAGAGACAGAGAGTGACAAAAAGAAAAAGAGAGAAAGAGAAAGAAAAATAGAAAGAAAAGAAAGTGGGAGAGAGAGAGAGAGAGAGAGAGAGAGAGAGAGAGAGAGAGAGAGAGAGAGAGAGAGAGAGAGAGAGAATTTTGGTTGCTAAGCAGGACTTTTGTTAAGTGAGTTTTACCACATTTTCCAAGTTGGCCATGCCCACCTGGTCACATGACCGCTGACCCACTCCCACAAAACAGGCCACACCTTTTGGCTCTCAAAAGAAATTTCAATCGTGGTACTGTTGATATTTGGCTCTCTTGACTAATAAGTTTGCCCACCACTGGTATAGGATCTCCTAATTGAGCAGGGGATTGGACTGCCTTCCAACTTAGGTAGTCTGTAAATTAATGTTGGTTGGTTCTGAACTGTCGCATCTAGTTGCCATGGATGTTATAGAGATTTAGAGATGATTTTAAAGTGAAGCACTAGCCATTGCCCCATACTCTGAGTGCCATAGTAAGTTAAAAACTGTTTTCCTGAAACAAAATTTTCTGACTTAGTTATATAGCCATCCTAGTTTCTAAAACTAAATATGACTGTTCAACATTTGCCTAGGATACCTATAGTTATGGGCTTCTAGCTAAAGGAAGATTGTACCAAGAAGTGCAGCGAACAAACTTAATAAGTGAAAATAAAAATAAATAAAATATAGTCATGCATTTTTCCCACTGACTTGTTTAATTCAACTGCAAGGGAACTGCTATAGTAAAGGGTACTCTACGTGTAAAGGGAAAATATTTGAGGGTAAGGTACTCTATCTTCTCCTCTGTATCTGCAATATATTTGCCCTGAGAAAGGATCCTAAGAGTGAGGAATGAGAAGAAGGATAGAAAATATACTTACTCAAAGATGTTAACAATTTCTGTATTACATGCAGAAATATAATACAGAAATTGTTAAGCAATCAAGACAAAAAGAATTGCTGCAGTGCAAAGGCTTACTTAGAGGGTTCTTCATGGAGTCAATTATTCCATCCTCCCGGTTGGGGGCACAAACGGTGAAGTGCCACAACCCCCGCAGACTAGGTGGTCAGTGTGTACAGAGCCAGGGCCTGCGGCTGATGTTTTGCAACGCCAGGTCCGTTGTCAACAAAGCCCCCCTCATCCATGACCTTGTGTCAGAGGGGGAGCCAGACCTGGCAGGAATTGCGGAGACCTGGTTGGGCCACGAGGGGGGACTTCCCCTCATTGAAATATGCCCACCAGGTTACCGCGCTTTATATCAGCCCCGGGCCCTAGGCAGGGGTGGTGGGGTGGCGGTCATAGTAAAGGAAGGTCTTGAGCCGAGAGAGACCATTGTGCCACAGACCACCGGTTGTGAGTCCCTCTGCGTGAAGTGGGGCCTAGGGAGGCAGTTGGGCTTGCTGGTTGTATACCTGGCTCCCCCCTATGTAGCAGCAGCCCTGCCCGAGCTCCTGGAGGTGATCGCTACGGTGGCAGTTGAGACCCCCAGACTTTTAGTCATGGGGACTTTAATCTGCCATCGGTGGGCGAATCATCCGTGGTAGCTCGGGAGTTCATGGCTTCCATGACGGCCATGGACCTGACCCAATTAATTCAAGGCCCCACCCACGAGGGTGGACATACACCCGATCTCATCTTTGTCTCTGGCCAATGGAAGAGTGATCTGGGTATAGGGGATATAGCCATCACGCCCTTGTCATGGTCAGACCACTCACTTCTCCGGCTCGACTTTCCGACCGCTACTCCCCTCCGCGGGGAGGCGGAACCTGAATCACCAATCTGGTTCCGCCCCAGGTGCTTGATGGACCCTGATGGGTTCCAGGCGGCGCTTGGGCCACTTCCTGTGCCCCTGACCCACGCCCCGATGGAGGACCTCGTGGCCGCATGGAATACTGCGACCACGGGAGCCTTGGATCGGGTCGCGCCCTTGCGGCCTCTCTTGCGGCGCCGAGCCACCCTGGCTCCTTGGTTTATCGAGGAGCTGAGGGTGATGAAATGCCACAAGAGATGCCTAGAGAGAAGATGGAGGTCTAGCCGATCTGAATCTGACAGGACACAGGTAAGAGCCCATTTACGGACTTACATTGTGGCGCTGAGAGTGGCCAAACGCCACCATTGTGCCACTCTCATAGCATCCGCAGATAACCACCCTGCCGCCCTGTTTAGGGTGACCCGCTCCCTCCTTCAACAGAGGGTGCGGGAAGCCCCCTTACAGGGCAGAGCAGAGGAATTTGTGTCTTATCTGCAGGAGAAAATCGCTCAGATACAGAACGAGCTAGCCCCCATTAATGGCCCAGTGGAATGCCACGAGGCGGATCTTGTTTGGGAGGAGTTTGACTCCGTTACTTCTGATGATATGGACAGGCTTCGTGGGCGACTGCGAGCCACCACATGTTTACTGGACCCGTGTCCCTCCTGGCTTGTACTGGCCTCCTGGGAGGTGACACGAGGCTGGCTCCAAGAGGTTGTCAACGCATCCTTGAGTGAGGGTTCCTTGCCTGCTTCCCTAAAAGAGGCCATGGTGAGACCCCTCCTCAAGAAGCCCTCTTTGGATCCAGCTTTATTATCTAACTATCGTCCTGTCTCCAACATTCCCTTTTTGGCGAAGGTTGTTGAGAGTGTGGTGGCACAACAGTTTCCCCGTCACCTGGAGGAAGTTGATTATCTAGACCCGCGCCAGTCCGGCTTTCGGCCCGGGCATAGCACCGAGACGGCATTGATCACGTTGGTGGATGATCTCTGGAGGGCCAGAGATGGGGGTTGTTCCTCCATCCTGGTTCTATTAGACCTCTCGGTGGCTTTTGATACCATCGGCCATGGTATCTTATTGCATCGGCTGGGGGGGTTGGGGGTGGGAGGCACCGTTTTACGGTGGTTCTCCTCCTACCTCTCTGGCCGATTGCAATTTGTGTTGACGGGAGAGCAGTGGTCGACCTCGAGACCCCTCACATGTGGGGTGCCTCAGGGGTCGGTCCTCTCGCCTCTCCTGTTCAACACATATATGAAGCCGCTGGGCGAAATCATCCGTGGTTTTGGGGTAGAGTATCATCTCTACGCTGATGATACTCAGCTGTATATATCTACCCCAAACCACCCCAACGATGCCGTAGCGGTGATGTGCCAGTGCCTGGAAGCCGTGCGGATCTGGATGGGAAGTAACGGACTCAGGCTCAACCCGACCAAGACCGAGTGGCTGTGGTTTCCGGCTTCCCGATTCAACCAGTTGATGCCATCTCTGGCCATAGGGGGCGAACATCTTGCCCCTGTGGATGGGGCGCGCAACTTGGGTGTCCTCCTGGATACCCGGCTGTCCATGGAAGATCAAGTGACAGCCGTGGCCAGGAGGGCATTTTACCAGGTTCGCCTGGTACGCCAGTTGCGCCCCCTATTGGATCGGGACGCCCTTTGCACAGTCACTCATGCTCTCGTGACATCCCGACTGGACTATTGTAACTCTCTCTACATGGGGCTCCCCTTGAGGTGCACCCGGAGGCTTCAGTTGGTCCAGAACGCAGCCGCGCGAGCAATAATGGGAACCTCTAGGTTTACCCACGTAACACCGCTCTTGCGCGAGCTGCACTGGCTACCTGTCATCTTTCGGGTGCGCTTCAAGGTGTTAGTCATCATCTTCAAAGCGCTCCATGGCTCGGGACCTAGCTATCTGCGGGATCGGATCCTGCCCCATACATCCTCACGGCCGATTCGCTCCCACAGAGAGGGACTTCTCCGGGTGCCGTCCACTAGACTTTGTCAGCGGGCGACACCCAGGGGAAGGGCCTTCTCTGTGGCGGGCCCAGTCCTCTGGAACGACCTTCCCCCCGATATTAGGATAACTACGGACCTCCGCTCCTTCCGTTTAAAATTAAAGACACATCTTTTTCGCCTGGCCGGCCTTGGGTAGTCTCTTCTAAGGTTAGGGGTTTTAGGGGTAGTTTTAGTTTAGTTCATGGGTTTTTAGCGCAGGACTAATTTAATTCATTTTTAATTTTGTATTCTGTCTGTGGTTTTATCTGTATTTTTAATTGCCTGTGCCCCGCCTCGAGTCCCTTTGGGGAGAGAAAGCGGGATATAAAATTAAAATTATTATTTTTATTATTATTATTATTGAGCCTTGTTGGTGGTGGGGAATGGATAGGAAGTGGATTAAGGGTACATTCCAGGCAATGGGTGTTTATTGGGCCACATCTCCTAAACTTGACCTTGAGGGTGGAACCTATTTCTGTGGACAAACAGATGATCTCCTCCCCCCACCTTTGAATCACCTTGCTGAAGGACCTCATAAAAGATCAACATGCAAAATTAGAAATCAATTAACTACAGGTACCCTAAATAGTAGCCGAACAAGTGAGACTGACAATGGTAAAATTGGTAACTCTGGAAAGAAAGGAAATCAATATTTTTTTAATGTGAGTTTTTGCTCAAGTACCAACAAAATAGTTAATGATCTGGAAGTCGGCTGCATCTCTAAAAGTGCCTTGGAACCTCAAAATAATGTTGAATTCCTGCCATTACCCAAGAAAAGGACAATTACCTTGTGTAATGAATGTGTTCAGCAATGGTAATGAGGAAACCTCAGTTACAAACTGACTTGGTATTTGGTAATCAAGTTAAGTAAGGTAAAGAGAAATAAAATAAATGGGGACTCTTACTTACATTTAAGCTTAGAAATAATTGTTCAGAGTTTGAGAAGAAACTGTCTACATTTCTATGAGAAGAAGTTGATACTGTTCAGGTGCTGTTAGAAAGGCATTTGAATTGACCAGGGCTTTTTATTAATATTCATGCTTATGGCTTTTTGTTGTTTGGGATTAATGGTCAGTCTTGAGAGAAGGAATGTTTTAATTTCAGTTATCTCAGTTAACTTGCCCCATGGAAAGTGAAGCTATGATACAAGATATCCTAATGTTTGTCCAGTTTTGTTCTGTACTGAGCCTCATGATTTCGTACATTTTCCTGGAAATGCTCTTCCTGTTCATTTCAAAGGCTTGCAAGGCTTTCTGAACCTCAATAATACCAGACAGAGAATCCCCATCCATATCTATGGCATCCCTATTAGAAAATCATTTTTTCAGATTCAAATCTTTTTAATTATTATTATTATTTTTCCCATTTCAAAAAACATTCATTGATATACATTCTTATAAATACTATTCGACATTTATCTATTCATCATTAATCTCTATACACATTCTTACATATATACTATATTATACAGTTTGGATCGTTTTCTTGCCACCCCGCGTCTCCATCTTATTTTGCAACAGCCTCACTCCTACTTTCTCAAGCTCCCTTCTCTGCCTTCTTGTTTCCTCCCCTCATTTTTCCTCCCCTCTCCCTTTTCCCCCTCTCTTTCCTCTCTCTTTCTCTCCCCTCTCCCTTTTCCCCCTCTCTTTCCTCTCTCTTTCTCTCCTCTCTTTTTTCTTATCCTCTCTCCTTCTCTTAATTTCCCACCCTTACTTTCTCTAGTTTACCCTTTCATCTTTTCTCTCCTTGTCTCTCCTCTTTCCGTTGTTGCCTTTGCTTGTTTATTTTCTCTGATGGGTTCTGGGCGTGGCGTTTCAACGTTCCAAACTTAATATATATATTTTCCCTTAAAATAAACTTCTATTAAACAATAATTCACATAAACATTGAACAAAGACTGAGTTGTTTAATACCTCCTCCAATTTTAGTCTAATTCATCCCAAGCTGATAGGTCTTATACACATTTTACAGTCGTCTTATAAATCCCTATTTCTCAATATTTCTCCTACACTTCTAAGAATAGCTGTTTATTAGAGTTTATATAGAGAAAAAGATTCAAAAACAATTATTAACTAAATCTTAACCACTACTCCCATTAAAATCCGACACTCTGTTTCCCAAAATCATTTTCTTACTGTCTTCAACATCTCTCTTGCAATTCAGAGACCAGTCTTACAAGGTCAATGTAGCCAAGAGGGCAGCAGCAAAGGTGTAAGTTGTGTCCACTTTGATGATGACACAGTGGTGGGCATTCACTGTGAAAAGAAGGAGAAGAGACAGGTGAATAAAGAGTAAAGATATGTTGATATTTAGATCCATTTTTTTCAAGGTACCATCTTCTTCTACAGAATTGTAGGTTTCTTGTAACTTCAGGGAACTCCCTCTAACCAGAGCAATCAATTTCTGCCTATCTCCCTGCAGCAGCCCAAATAAATCCAAAATGAAGCCAAAATTTGAAGCCTGGGTTATGGTTTAATTGGCTGCTATGTCTGCATCTTTTAAGACAGTAAGGAGGAAAAAATAATCTGGTTTATACAACAGATCTTGCTGTGATATATTTATCTCCATTATTACCATGGATCCCGGCTTGCTAGGAAATAACCTGGAATTAGAATATTCTGCTGGGTGTTTTGAATGTGAATGGTTAACTCCTTTGGATTTTGGATTCTGATTTTAGTCTTTATTTCCCTCTTGTCTTAGTGTTAATTCTTTTGTCCATTACTGCTCTGTTTGGCTCTTGAAAGTTGTGCACGTGAATCTCAGATATAGAGCTTGCATGAGGAATCCCCAGAATATCCTAGACGTCCAAAGAGATTTAGATCTAATGATAAAGACACGCCACTCATGTACAGCTATGAAAGTCAAGTTCATTGGATTGTTGACCTAATACCCACATTGATGAAGTTTGTGTGGTTTTGTTTTCTCTATTAGTACCTCTTATTAGATAATAGGTCAGAGAAGAAAATTTTCTGAATTGCGGACGTCTGTCAGTCAGGAAAGGTAAAGTTCAACCGTATTCACCAGGGGATGGATTCTGATACAGTTTAGGACATGCTAGAATTCCTGGATTTTCACTACTGTCCTTGCAGCAGAAGTTGATGTATCGGCTATGCACCTTGGTGTGTGTCTGAGTTATTGAAAGTACTGGCCAAATTTGCTTTCTTTCAGTATTTTCCTCGGCTTATTGATTCCTGTCTATTGGAAGGTGGAGGAAATATGTAGTATTGGAAGTATTCCTGCAACCTTATTTGTATTCCTTAGTTGGAAGTTGAGCTGAAACTGAGAAGGAGAGTTTGGTTCTGTAAGCTGTGTGTACAGTCAGTGCTTGATACATTAGATGTTTCTTGATGCTTAGCAACAAAGTATTTCATAAGAACACACTTTTTATTAAAAATCTCTAACTTAATTTATTTTCCCAAGATATATTAAATTGTTTTATAACATGTTGATGATCCCAATAATTAGGACCTTAAAGCAAACAGGACAAGGATAGACAGAGCTTCTACTGTACGGTGCATGTGAAGAAGCAAGTTTCAAAACCAACATCTAGAATTGATACCCAACTTTTCAAAAAAATCCACTGAAATGAACAGTAAATATGGTAAGGAATCTTTTTTGGAATTAGTTTCATATTAAGATAAACAGTAGGAATCTTTTCAGTAGGAATCTTGTTTTAGATTTAGGTATTTTTCATGTTGTCTTTATTAGTTTTATAAATGACTCATGGAGGTGAACATACTTATTTCTCCTTCCTCCGCCTATTTTTCTCTTGCAGCCCAAATATTTTGCAATAATTTGGGCTGTAAGAGAATGATTGACCCAAAGTCGCCAATCTGGCTTCTAGCCTAAATGTGGTCAAGACCACACAATCTTCTAATTTACAACCTAGTGCATTAACTACTACATCTACACAAAAATATAATACAGAAATTGTTAAGCAATCAAGATGCAAAAATTGCTGCATTGGAAAGGCTTATTGAAAGGGTCTTTCATGGAGTCAATTATTGAGGCTTGTTGGTGGTGGTCAATGGATAGGAAGTGGATTAAGGGTACATTCCAGGCAATGAGTGGAAAAGGTGGTTATTGGGCCACATCTCCTAAGTCTTACCTTGAAGGTTGGAGCCTATTTCTGTGGACTACAGATGATAGCCTCCCCTTTGAATTGCCTTACTACAGGATCTCATAAAAGGTGAACATTCAAAATTATAAATCAATTAGCCACATTAACAATTAACTACTATATAGTAGTGGACCAGTGTAACTGAACATGGTTAAATTGGCAGCTCTGAAAAAAAACAAAATAAATATTTAATAATGTTGTTTTTTCAAGAACCACAGAAAACAGTTAATGAGGACACTCTGGAAGTCAGTCTCATCTCTAAAAGTTCCCTGAAACCTCTAAATAATGTTGAACTCCTGCTATTACTCAAGAAATGGAGAATAACATCTGTAATAAAGTGGTTGCAGCAATGGTACAGAAGACACCTCATACAAACTGGCATGCTGTTTAGTAATCAAATTAAATAAGGTAAACTATAATGAAATAAGTGGAGACTAGTGCTGATATTTAGGCTTAGAAATAATTGAGGAGCAAAGTTGAAAAAGAAATTAGCAAAATTTCTATGTGAAGAAGTTGATGTTGTTCAGCAATTGTTAGAAAGGCATTTCAAGAGATTAGGATTTTCTTTTAGTGTTTATACGTATGGCATTTTGTTGTTGGGTACTAGTGGTTAGGTTCAGGTGTGGATTCCTGAACTGGTTGGTACTGGTTTGCTGCATGCATGCTTTGCACATGTGCAGCTCACTTCATTTGCTCTTGTGCTGGCCACACTGGAGGAGACACACTGTTTTTGTCTCCGGCCAGTGGTTGAGTGATCTGGGTTTAGGGGAAATAGACGTCGAACTGCTGTCATGGTCAGATCACTCGCTCCTTCGGCTGGGCTTTCCAACCACTGCATCCCACTGCGGGGAGGTGGAACCGGAAGCGGTGAGATGGTTCTGCCCTAGGCGCCTGATGTGTTAGCAACCCTGGGTTCAGAACCAGTATTAGAACTCTGGTCCCATAACCAATGTTAGCTAATATATGTGGAATAGTGTTATTCACCGGACAGTAACGAGATACGTTGCTGTAAACCACAAACAAACTCTACAACAGTGATAGTAAGAAAATAAATAGTCTTTACTTTGTAGCAACTAAAATGCTTCTTCCGACTAACTTCTCAAACAATGATAACAGTCCTACACCAAACAGAGTTTATCTTACAGTGATGCATAAACAAAACCTCCTTCTTCTTCACAGTCTTCTCAGCACAGGGAATCACAAGGAATCGATCAGGGACAGATCAGGGTTCCTGACCTTGATTATATCGTAATGCTGAGCAGCACAGCCAATCAGAATTCAAACACAGTTCTTAAATCTACATAACTCCTTAAGAACATAGGCTCATATATATTGTCAACCCAATATGAGGCTGAATATCCTAACATTTGATTTTATTTTGATTTTATTTGATTTTTATACCGCGCCTATCTCCCTGAAGGGACTCAGGGCGGTGCACAGGAGGTTAAAAAGCAGAAATACAATACATAAGTAGAAAGCAGACATATAATAAATAAGACTATGAACAATAACATCTGATTAAATTAAAGTGTCCTGTGCCAAATTTCCCTAAAAATTACCCGCAAATTAAAATAAATTTGGAACAATTTAAAATTCTGTCTGTGGAGGTGCTCTCGGGGGCAAGGCCAGGCCGGCTAGATGGATGAAATAAGTCTTCAAATGTTGGCGGAAGAGGCGGAAGTCCATGGTGGTTCAGAGTTCGGGGGGCAGATCATTCCAGAGGGCTGGGCTTGCCACAGAGAAGGCCCTTCCCCTGGGAGTCGGCAACCGGCATTGCCCAGTAGATGGCACCCGGAGAAGTCCCTCTCTGTGCGAGTGAATCGGCCGAAGGGATGTATGGTGTAGGAGATTTCAACCAAAGCATTCTGATTTGCCAAAGCATCCTCTTCTAGACATGGAACCATGTTGACAAATCCAAGAAAAAATAATAAAGTTGGGTTATCACTGCCATCCTGGTCTTAAAGCTATCCTCCCTTTTGGTATTCTCCAGAAGGGAATATAACAGTCAGTTATCAAAAAGCACTTGTAAACAGTCCATGCTTTAAAACTAAATAAAGGTAAATTGTCTCATGCAGACCAACCAGCGACCTCCAGTGGCAATGCAGCAATTTTCCCTTTTTCTTTGTTTTTGATTTGATTTGATTTGATTTGATTTTTATACCACGCCTATCTCCCCATAGGGACTCAGGGCGGTGCACAGGAAGTTAAAATGAAAAATACAGACATATAGATAAATATGAACATATAATTAAATATGACTACAAGCAATTAAAACTGATTAAATTTGAAGTGACCTATGCTAAAAATACACTAAGAAGTTACCAAAAAATTAAAATCAATTAAAACAATTTAAAACTCAGTTTGTAGAAATGGCTAGGCTAGGCTGGCTAGGTGAAAGAAATGGGTCTTGAGGCATTGGTGGAAGAGACGGAGGTCCTTGGTGGTCCGGAGTTCGGGGGGTAGGTTGTTCCAGAGGGCTGGGCCTGCCAGAGAGAAGGCCTTTCACCTGGGGGTCACCAACTGGCACTGCCCGGCCAATGGCACCCAGAGAAGGCCCTCCCTACATCGGCCAAAGGGATGTATGAGGTAGGAGACAGTCTTGCAAATAACTAGGCCCCATGCCATGGAGCGTTTTAAAGATGGTTATCAACACCTTGAAGCGCACCTGAAAAACTACAGTTAGCCAGTGCAACTTGTGCAGAAGAGGTGTTACGTGGGAATGCCGTGAGGCACCCAGAATCCCCCGCGCAGCCGTATTCTGCACTAGCTGCAGTCTTCGGGTGCACCTCAAGGGGAGCCCCATGTAGAGAGCATTGTAGTAGTCCAGACGGGACGTCATGAGTGCTTGAGTGACTGTGCGAAGGGTGTCCTAGCTGAGCAAGGGGCACAACTGGTGTACCAGGCGAACCTGGTAAAAAGCCCCCCTGGCCACGGCCATCACATGGTCCTCCATGGATAGCCGGTAGTCCAGGAGGACACCTAGGTTGTGGGCTCCTTCCAAGGGGGCTAATAGTTCGCCCCCAATGGCCAGTGATGGCGTCAACTGGCTGTACCGGGACGTCGGAAACCACAGCCATTCAGTCTTGGACGGGTTGAGTCGGAGTTTGTTACTCCCCATCCAGGCCCGTACAGCCTCCAGACACCGGGACATCACTTCAATGGCATTGTTGGGGTGGTTTGGGGTAGATATGTACAGCTGCGTGTTGTCAGAGTAGAGGTGGTACTCTACCCCAAAACCACGGATGATCTCACCCAGCGGCTTCATATAGGTGTTGAACAGGAGTGGCGAGAGGACTGACCCCTGAGGTACCCCGCACATGAGGGGTATCCAGGACCTCTGTCTCCCTGCCAACACCCATTGCAACTGACCGGAGAGGTAGGAGGAGAACCATCGTAAGACGGTGCCTCTCACCCCTAACCCCTCCCGTCGGTGCAATAGGATTCCATGGTCAATGGTATCAAAAGCCGCTGAGCCGTCTAATAAGACCAGGATAGAGGAACAACCTCTATCTTGGGCCCTCCAGAGATCATCCACCGACGTGACCAATGCCGTCTCAGTGCTGTGCCCAGGTTGGAAGCCGGACTGGCGTGGGTCCAGATAATCAATTTCCTCCAGGTGATGGGGGAACTGCTGTGCCACCACACTCTCTACAACCTTCGCCAAAAAGTGAAGGTTGAAGACCGGACGATAATTTATTAACAATGCTGGGTCCTGGGAAGGCTTCTTGAGGAGGGCCCTCACCACCGCCTTTTTCAAGATGGTCGGCAGGGACCCCTTCCTCAAAGAATCGTTCACAATTACCTGGAGCCAGCCACGTATAACCTCCGAGGATGCCAGTACAAGCCAGGAGGGACACGGGTCCAATAAACATGTGGTGGCCCTCAATCGCCTCCGCAACCTGTCCATATCATCGGAAGTAACAAAGCCAAACTCCTCCCATAATACTGTCTCAATTCCCTCTAGACTACTTTCCATGGGGGTCAACTTGTTCCAGATCTGAGCGATTTTATCCTGCAGATACTCTCCAAATTCCTCTGCTCTGCCCTGCAAAGGGGCTTCCTGCAGCCTCTGTTGAAGGAGGGAGTGGGTCACCCCAAAGAGGGTGGCAGGGCGGTTATCTGCGGATGCAATAAGAGCGGCACAATAATTGCGTTTGGCCACTCTTATCGCCACTAGGTACATCTTCAAACGGGATCTTACCTGTGTTCGGTCAGATTCGGACCGTGTGGATCTCCACTTGCTCTCTAGGCATCTCTTGCGGCGCTTCATCACCCTCAGCTCCTCGGAGAACCAAGGGTGGATCAATGCCATGTGAGAGGCCGCAAGGGCACTACTCAGTCCAAGGCCCCTGTGGCCGCACTATACCATGCGGCCACTAGGTCCTCAGTCGAGTTGCAGGTCAAGGTCTCAGGTAGTAGCCCAAGCTTCGTCTGGAACCTCTCTGGGACCATCAGGCGCCTGGGGCGGAACCATCTTGGTATCTCTGGCTCCGCCTCCCCACAGTGCGGTGTAGCGGTTGGGAAGTCAAGCCAGAGGAGAGAGTGATCAGACCATGACAGAGGTACCGTGGCTAAATCCCCTTCTCCTAGATCACTCATCCACTGGCCAGAGACAAAAACTAAATCCAGTGTGTGTCCTCCATCATGAGTGGGTCCCTGAATTACTTGGGTCAGGTCCATGGTCGTCATGGAGGCCATGAACTCCTGGGCTGCCTCGGATGTCTCGCCTACTGATGGCAGGTTGAAGTCCCCCATAACTAACAGTCTGGGAGTATCAACTGCCATCTCAGTGATCACCTAAAGGAACTCGGGCAGGGCTGCTGATACGTAGCGGGGAGCCAGGTACATAATCAGCATGCCCAACTGCCTCCCTAGGCCCCACTTCACGCAGAGGGACTCACAACCGGTAGTGTGTGGCACAGTGGTCTCTCTTGGTCCAATACCTTCCCTAACAATAACTGCCGCCACCCCATCCCTGCCTAGGGCCCTTGGTTGATGAAATGCTCGGTAACCTGGTGGGCACATTTCAGTGAGAGGTAATCCTTCCTCGTGGCTCAACCAGGTCTCCATAATACCAACCAGGTCCATCTCCCCCTCTGACAAAAGATCGTTAATGAGGGGGGCTTTGTTGACCACAGATCTGGTGTTGCATAACATCAGCCTGGGGCCACGGCTCTGTGATCCTTGACCTCCTAGCCTGTGGGGGGAGCTCAGGGAGTTGGGGCATGTGACCGCTTGTAACTAGCAGCCTCGTTTCCCCAACAAATAGTGTAGTCCCTGTCTCCTTCCACCCCTCCCCCTCCCCAGGACTGTTCTGATAGAAAAACCCTCTATAGGATCGACCCCTGTTGTGCCTTAAATGGCTTCTACTGAACAGCACCATGAGGTTGCCATGGGAACAGCTTTATAGTACTCCACAATTGGGCTCCCTCTAGTAAAGGGGATTGGTTGTTAAAAAACAAAGAAAGAAACAAAAATAAAGAGACAAACAAAAACACCCCTAGGCACTCAGTTTCAAGCAAAGAGGGCAAGTTGGGGGGGGGGGAGGGTGCCTGCTAATGCAGATAATTACATCAATGTCTGTTCCCTATAGAATTTTTCACTGGCTGTTGGCCAGGGCAATTAGGTTTCTACTTCTCACCACAGTGAGCAATAGCTTTTCTGTTTAAAACAGGATTCGGATAAATAAATACCCTGGTCATCACAACTAGTATATCATATATCAACCAGAGGTCGGTTCCTAACTGTTTGGCCTGGTTTGGCTGAGTAGGGAATGCCATGCCCCTGAACCGATTCTATCAGCCCCGCCGTAGGCACCACTATCTTGTTCTTTGCTTATGTGCATGCGCAGAATCAATTCTTTTCAGGGCTGTGCATGCACACTTTGCACACATGATGTACTTGTGCATGTGTGAAAAGCTTGTTCCTGACCAACCCAGCAGTAGGAGAAGCCGAAACCCACCCCCGGTATGAATCCAGTTTTTAAGCATGGCCAGATATGAATTGGCAGGTATGCCTGTATCTATTAATGTAGTACTATTTTCTATCCAAAACTCACAAGTATCCAATGCTGAGGAGGGACAAGCTGTAGTTCCAAGAGGCCTGCATGCAGCCCCCAGCAAAAAGAAAAAGAAAAGAAATACCCAGGACAAGATCTTTCATAAAAAGCTGGACCATTGCCCGGCTCCATTCTACAAAGAACCACCCAAGGTTTGAACGAAGTGAGCTGCACATGTGCAAAGTGTGCATGAGGCAAACCAGCACTAACCATTTCAGAAACCCACCCCTGAACCTTACCACTAGTACCCAACAATAAAATGCCATAAGTATAAACACTAAAAGAAAGCCCTAATCTCTTGAAATGCCTTTCTAACAATTGCTGAACAACATCAACTTCTTGACATAGAAATTTTGGCAACTTCTTTCTCAACTTTGCTCCTCAATTATTTCTAAGCCTAAAAGTCAGCACTAGTCTCCACTTCTTTCATTATACTTTACTTTATTTAATTTGATTACTAAACAGCGTGCCTGTTTGTATGAGGTTTCTTCTGTACCATTGCTGCAACCACTTTATTACAGACGGTTATTCTCCATTTCTTGAAAAATAGCAGGAGTTCAACATTATTTAGAGGTTTCAGGGCACTTTTAGAAATGCAACTGACTTTCGGAGACTCTCTGGAGGCTTCAAGAGGCTTGGTGGAGCCACGCTGCACGGATACAATGCAGGGTCTCAGCGCTCTGAGACCTCTGTTGAACGTTTGCTGACCCTTGGGCCGTTTAGACCTAAACCGTCCTGTATGAACGAGGAAGACAAAGCCTTGCTGGTCACAGGGGTATCGCAAAACCCCTGTTTGACACAAGGGAAGAGCTTCTGCAGGGTGGCAAACAGGCAGCTCCCACCAGCTGACAAAGGCGGAGGCAAGCTCCGGAAGGAAGGAAGCAGGCTGAAATGGAAAGTGCTAGACCGGGATGGTCTTTTATCTTTTTTTGAAACATTTTGCTTAAAGAAACCTTTTTTTTAAATAAACTAAAGCCTTTAATTATGAAATAAGCCATGGAATTAATCTAATATGCTTTGAACTGGGAGGTTTCCTTTTTTTCCTCATTTCTCTGAAATTGTGGATTGAAGCATTAGAATGATGGTTTCCCCCCCCCCCCTTTGATAGTGATTGGACTTTTTTCGTTCTTTATTTCTATTTTTTGTTACTTAAAATTTTGAATTTGAGACTATTTTCATAATTACTTCTGAAGACTTATTGGTTTTTTTTTTTAAATTAAACAAGAATTATACTTTCTTCTTTTTTTAACAACAAAGAAAAAGGATATATTAAAAAAGTTAAAATCTGTTGCATTGCCACTGGAGGTCACTGGTTGATCTTTATGAGACAATTTATTTTCTTTTTCATTTGAAGTTGTTGTGAAGGTCACAAGTCATGAATTGTTTACAACAGGTGCTTTTTGATAACTGGCAACAATATTAATACCAAAAGATAAAATAGGTCTGAGACCAGGGTGGCAGTGAGAGCCAAATTTCATTATTTTTTGGATTTGTCAACATGGTTCCATATTTAGAAGAGGATACTTTAGAAAATCAGAATGCTCTGGCTGAAATCTTAAACTTACTTAAACAAAATAGAAGAACAACTGATAAAAAACTGGACAAACTGTTGTCTGTTACATCAAGCTATCAGCAGTTGGACGCTCCAGAAATTAAAGAAAAAGAAGAAAATGTTGAAGATAGATATTCATTTTAGCTGAAGATAAAGATACGATAATAGAGAAATTTACCAACAGATTAAATATGGGAGAAAATATAAAGGAGGAAATTCTAAAACGAGAATTTGAGGAATGTGAGTCTCATTTTGGTTATCAAGGAAAAGAGGGAGAAAAAGGGAGGATTACCCCTCGTAGAAATGTGCCCACCGGGCTACCGAGCCTTTCATCAGCCTAGGGCCCTAAGTAGAGGTGGGGGAGGATGGCGATTATGGTTAGCGAAGGTCTTGAGCCGAAGGAGACCACGATCCCTCAGACGACCGGGAGTGAGTCCCTCTTTGTGAAATGAGGCCTAGGGAGGCAGTTGGGCATGCTAGTTGTATACCTGGCTCCCCGCTATGTAACAACAGCCCTGCCTGAGCTCCTGGAGGTGATATCCGAGGCAGTGGTTGAGACCACCAGACAGTTGGTCATGGGGGATTTTAACCTTCGACCGATCTGCTCCCACAGAGAGGGCCTTCTCCGGGTACCGTCGGCCGGGCAATGCCGGTTGGCGACACCCAGGGGAAGAGCCTTCTCTGTGGCAGACCCAGCCCTCTGGAACGACCTACCCCGCAATTTACGCATCATCGGGGACCTCCACCTCTTCTGCCAACGTCTTAAAACTCATTTATTCCAACAAGCTGGCCTAGCATAATCCCCGTTTCTGACTTTTATAGGGAAAATTTTAAATTTTAGAGTTTTATTAGTTTTAGCACAGGGAAAGTTTAATAGTTTTTAATAATTATGTATTTTTGTATTTTTGTATGGTTTTAATAATGCCTGTATGCCGCCCTGGGTCCTTTTTTAGGAGAAGGGCAGGGTATAAATTTAAATAATAAAAAAAACCTGCCATCAGTAGGCGAAGCCTCCAGTGTAGTTCGGGAGTTCATGGCCTCCATGACGGCCATGGACCTGACCTAGGTAGTTTTAGGCCCCACTCACGAGGGAGGACACACCCTGGACAGTGGAGGAGTGATCTGGGAATAGGGGATTTAGTCATCTCACCCTCGTCATGGACAGATCACGCTCTCCTTCGGCTGGACTTTCCAATCGCTACACCCCACCGCGGGGAGGCGGAACCAGGGATTCAGAGATGGTTCCGCCCCAGGCTCCTGATGGACCCTGAAAGGTTCCAGAGGGAGCTTGGGCCAATACCTGTGGCCTTGCCCCACGACTCGACTGAGGACCTAGTGGCCGCATGGTTTAGTGTGGCCACGGGGGCCTTGCACTGAGTTGTGCCCTTGCGTCCTCTCATGCGGCGCCGAATCACCCAGGTTCCTTGGTTTACCGAGGAGCTGAGGGAGCAGATGGAGATCGTCTCACTCCAAAGCCGACCGAACTCTAGTGAGAGCCCATATTAGGACTTACTTAGTGGCGATAAGAGTGGCCAAACGTGAGTATTGTGCCACGCTTATTGCATCTGCAGATAACCGCCCTGCCGCCCTGTTTGGGGTGACCCACTCCCTCCTTCACAAGAGGCCGCGGGAAGCCCCTCTACAGGGTCGAGCAGAGGAATTTGATATATATCTGCAGGACAAAATCACTCGGATTCGGAACGAGTTGCCCTCCATTGAGAGTAGTCCGGTCAGATTGTCCGAGGCTGTTCTTGAGACACCATCTTGGGAGGAGTTTAACTTTGTCACTACGAAGGATATGGACAGGTTGTCAAGGAGACCTAAGGCCACCACATGTTTATTGGACCTGTGTCCCTCCTGGCTTGTACTGGCATCCTGGGAGGTGACACGAGGCTGGCTCCAGGATATCATGAACACTTCTCTGAGTGAGGGGTACTTGCCTGCCATCTTGAAAGAGGCAGTGGTGAGGCCCCTCCTCAAGAAACACGCTGGATCTGATCTTTGTCTCGGGAAAGTGGAGCTGTGATCTGGGAATAGGGGACCTAGCCATCACTCCCTTGTCATGGACAGATCACTCTCTCCTTCGGCTGGACTTTCCAATCGCTTCAACTCACCGCGGGGAGGCGGAACCGGATACTCCTAGATGGTTCCGCCCCAGTCTCCTAATGGACCCGGAAAGGTTCCAGAGGGAGCTTGGGCCAATGCCTGTGACCCTGCCTCGCGACTCGACTAGGACCTAGTGGCCGCATGGTTAAATGCAGCCGCGGGGGCCTTGGACCGAGTCGTGCCCTTGTGGCCTCTCTTGCGGCGACGAATCACCCAGGCTCCCTGGTTTACTGAGGAGCTTCGGGAGATGAAGCGCCACAAGAGATGCCTAGAGAGCAGATGGAGATCCTCTCGCTCCGAAGCCGACCGAACACTAGTGAGAACCCATATTAGGGCTTACTTAGTGGCGATAAGGGTGGCCAAACGTGAGTATTGTGCCACCCTTATTGCATCTGCAGATAACCGCCCTGCCGCCATGTTTGGGGTGACCCGCTCCCTCCTTCATCAGAGGGCGCGGGAAGCCCCTCTGCAACGGCGAGCAGAGGAATTTGGGATTTATCTGCAGGAGAAAATCACTCGGATTCGGAATGAGCTACCCTCCATCGACAGTGGCCCGGTGGGACTGTCCGAGACTAGTCTTGAGGTTCCTTCTTGGGAGGAGTTTGACTTTGTTACCACCGAGGATATGGACAGGTTGTCAAGGAAACTTAGGGCGACCACATGTTTATTGGACCCGTGTCCCTCCTGGCTTGTACTGGCATCCTGGGAGACGACACGAGGCTGGCTCCAGGGCATTGTCAACGCATCTTTGAGTGAGGGGTCCTTACCTGCTGTCTTGAAAGAGGCAGTAGTGAGGCCCCTCCTCAAGAAGCCGTCCCTGGACCCAGCTTTATTAGAGAACTATCGTCCGGTCTCCAACCTTCACTTTCTGGTGAAGGTTGTTGAGAGTGTGGTAGCCCAACAGTTCCCGCGACACCTGGAGGAAGTTGATTATCTAGAACCGCGCCAGTACGGCTTCCGACCTGGTCAGAGAACCGAGACGGCATTGGTCGCGTTGGTTGATGATCTCTGGAGGGCGCGGGATAAAGGATATTCCTCTATCTATTAGACCTCTCGGCGGCTTTTGATACCATCGACCATGGTATCCTATTGCACCGATTGGGGGGGTTGGGGCTGGGAGGCACCGTTCTGTGGTAGTTCTCGTCCTACCTCTCTGGTCGGTCGCAATATGTGTTGACGGGAGGGCAGAGGTCGACCATGAGGCCTCTGTTATGTGGGGTTCCTCAGGGGTCGGTCCTCTCGCCCCTCCTTTTCAACACATATATGAAGCCGCTGGGTGAGATCATCCGTGGTTTTGGGGTGGAGTACCACCTGTACGCTGATGACACTCAGCTGTACATATCCACCCCAAACCACCCCAACGATGCCGCCGAAGTGCTGTCCCGGTGTTTGGAAGCCGTACGGATCTGGATGGGTGGTAACAAACTCAAGCTAAACCCTGCCAAGACTGAGTGTCTGTGGTTTCCGGCACCCCGGTTCAGCCAGACTACTCCAACTCTGGCCATTGGGGGCGAAACACTGGCCCCCGTGGAGAGGGCGCGCAATTTGGATGTCCTCCTGGATTCCTGGCTGTCCTTGGAGGACCATGTGGCGGCCATGGCCAGGGGGGCGTTTCATCAGGTATGCCTGATGCGCCAATTGCGCCCCTTACTGGACCGGGCTGCCCTTCGCACAGTCACTCAAGCTCTTGTGACGTCCCGACTCGACTACTGTAATGCTCTCTACATGGGGCTTCCCTTGAGGTGCACCCGAAAGCTACAGCTAGTCCAAAACGCAGCCGCGCGGGTGATTATGGGGGCCACTAGATGCTCCCACATAACACCGATCCTGCGCGAGCTGCATTGGCTTCCTGTGGCCTTTTGGGTGCGCTTCAAGGTTTTGACGACCATCTTTAAAGCGCTCCATGGCTCGGGGCCTAGTTACATGCGAGACTGCCTCCTGCCCCATACATCCCTTAGACCGATACGCTCCCACAGAGAGGGCCTTCTCAGGGTGCCGTCGGCCGGACAATGCCGACTGGCGACACCCAGGGGAAGAGCCTTCTCTGTGGTGGGCCCAGCCCTCTGGAATGACCTACCCCCTGAATTACGTACCATCACTGACCTCCGCCTCTTCCGCCAATGTCTAAAGACATATTTGTTTCAACAAACGTGCCTAGCCTAACCTCCCGTGGGGACTTTTAGGAAGTTTTTTAAATTGGGTATTTTAAATTTGGTTTTAGTACAGGATGGGAATGTTTAATATTTATTTTTATTTATATATTTATCTTTGTATTTGTGTGTTTTTAAATTTCCTGTACGCCGCCCTGGGTCCTCTGTGGAGAAGGGCGGGATATAAATTTGAATAAAAAAAAAAAAGAAGCCTACACTGGACCCAGCATTGTTGGAAAATTACTGTCCGGTCTCCAACCTTCACTTTTTAGTGAAAGTTGTAGAGAGTGTGGTGGCCCAACAGTTTCCACAACACCTGGAGGAAATTCATTATCTAGACCCGCACCAGTCTGGATTCCGACCCAGTCACAGCACCGAGACGGCATTGGTTGCGTTGGTGGATGATCTCTGGAGGGCGCGGGATAGGGGATATTCCTCTATCCTAGTCCTACTAGACCTTTCAGCGGCTTTTGATACCATCAACCATGGTATCCTGTTGCACTGACTGGGGGTGGGTTTGGGCTGGGAGGCACCGTAGTGTGGTGGTTCTCGTCCTACCTCTCTGGTCGGTCACAATATGTGTTGGCAGGGGGGCGGAGGTTGCCCTTGAGACCCCTATTATATGGGGTTCCTCAGGGGTCAGTCCTCTCACCCCTCCTGTTCAACACCTATATGAAGCTGCTGGGCGAGATCATCCATGGTTTTTGGGTGGGATTTCATCTGTACGCTGATGACACACAGTTGTACATATCCACCCCAGACCACCCCAACGATGCCGCCGAGGTGTTGTCCCGGTGTTTGGAGGCCGTACGGATTTGGATGGGTCGTCCAAGACTGAGTGGCTGTGGTTCCCGACACCCCGGTTCAGCCAGGTAACTCCAACTCTGGCCATTTGGGGGGGGGAAATACTGGCCCCCGTGGAGAGGGTGTGCAATATGGGTGTCCTCCTGGATTCCCAGCTGTCCATGGAGGACCATGTGACGGCCGTGGCCAGGAGGGCATTTTATCAGGTACACCTGATGTGCCAATTGCGCCCCTTACTTACGGGTTGCCCTCCGCACAGTCACTCAGGCACTCGTGACATCCCGACTTGACTACTGTAACACTCTCTACATGGGGCTTCCCTTGAGGTGCACTCGAAGGCTACAGCTAGTCCAGAATGCAGCCGCATGGGTGATTATGGGACCCTCTAGGCACTCCCACATAACACCTCTCCTTTGCGAGCTGCACTGGCTGCCTGTGGCCTTTCGGGTGCGCTTCACGGTTTTGACGACCATCTTCAAAGCGCTCCATGGCTCAGGGCCTAGTTATATGCGAGACCGTCTTCTACCCCATACATATTACAGAGAGGGTCTTCTCAGGGTGCCGGACAATGCCGGTTGGCGACACTCAGGGGAAGGGTCTTCTCTGTGGTGGGCCCTACCCTCTGGAACGACTTGCCCCCCGAATTACGCACCATCTCAGACCTCCGCCTCTTCCGCCAGCGTCTTAAAACGCACCTTTTCCAACAAGCCGGCCTAGAATAATCTACTTGTTTTGACTGTTTTTAGCTAGATTTTAATTCGGGGGATTTTATACTATTTTAGTACAGGGTATGGGTTTAATAGTTTTTTTTTTAATTGTATTTTTGTTATATTTGTATTGTTTTAAATTTCCTGTGCGCCACCCTGAGTCCTTTTTGGAGAAGGTGCAGGGTATAAATTTGTATAAAAAATAAATAAAATAAAATAAAAAAAGAATTGAAGAGGAGAAATCTCTTCAGAAATACGCCTGACATTCAAAGACAAACAACACGTAAAGATTATTATTTGAGAGTTATACTGGACAATAAAGTGCGACAAGAAGTTTATAAAAAACCTGGAAAGAAGAAAAAAAGAGATGGGAGCCATAAATGGCAAGAGAGATAAGTCCAATTTGCTACTGGAAAGACACTGGCTGATAATGAAAGTTGTTATCCTTTGATGATTAATAACTAGTTAAATTGTTTTAGAATATCCTTGAAGGATTATTAGTTATTTAATAATTATTTACAATAAGTGTAATTAATAATAATGTTATAATTTAATGAAATACATCTATGTATGTGTAGAAATGTATGAGTATGAGATTGGATATAAATAATAAGACTGTTATTTCGTAGGAATGTTGATGGATGTAATTTAGCAAAATGGGGGAGAATTTTAGCAAACTGAAGACTGTTTTAGATTATTACTGAAGAATCACTAGCTAACAAATAATGAGTTATAATAAAAGTAACGGAATAATTATAGATGATATATTGATGTAGGTGAATGTATATATACATGTACATTTGGAATAGACAATGGATGCCATTATGTGTTTATGTTTAAGTAAGACATGTTTGAAGAAGAAGATAGACCCAATATAGAATATTAGAGGAGAATTCTGGTGTGATGATATTAAGATATATAATGAATCTTTTGATTTAAAATTTATAAAATGAGATTATTCATGAATAATAATGATTCTAGAAATGCACAAGAGTTATGTGTAACCAGTCAACATACTTTCCAAAGGATATAATGTAGAACGATGACTTTTCATTTTTGTATTTTTTTTTTACTAAAAAATAAATAAATAAATTACAAAAAAATAATAAGAAGAAAGCCTCCTGAAGCCTCCAGAGGGTAAAAAACGGCCCAATGCGCAAACTGGAAGTTTCGCATCACCCCAGCACAGCTTTGGCCCTCTTGGAGAAGTAAATCACTGTGGAGAGCTCCAGCTTGGCACGGGCTGTTCTGGAGGAGCCCCCATCCTCCGGTTCCCTTTAGCCTTTCTGCTTTTCCAGATGCCAAACCTTCCCCTTTCAAAAGATAAGCACCTCCCTCTCCCCAGAAGAGCCAGACAGCCGTTCCTCCAGAAGCCGAACACAGCGGACTCTGCATCTTCAGCCTGAGCAATTGACTGAGCAGCTGTTGAGGAGGGTTTGGGGGGGGATCTGCCTTTTTTCCAAGTCTGCTGGAATAGCAAACAAGAAAACACACTTCTTCTCACCCTCCATCCCCCTACCACAGTCTTTGAAATAGATGACATCCATGTACAAAGCCGCACTTGGGGCTTTCTGAGAAGCCTTTCCTCTTCTGAGACACTTTTGCTGATCTGTTCCCCTATTTCTGGTCTTCCATATTCCTTTTGGTTTGTTCTATTCGGTTTGTCCCCCCCTCTTCTTTGGATCAATCAGTACATCAATAGGTAGCTGCCTTTTGGAGTCCCTAGGATCCAGACTCGTCAAATGGTTGATCTTCTGGTTGAAAGCAAGCCGAGCTCATAACGAACAGAATGGTCCAGGAAGAGATCTCTCCCATGCAGATTTTCTCTTCCTACGTCTTCCATTCTTTTAACAAGACCCAGCCTATGCTGATACTGAGTCAACAGACAAAAGACATTCTTTTTCTAAATACTATCCCTTGATGCTCAGCTTGAAAAAAATAATTTTAATAGATTCTAAAGTATGAGTATAGGCTGGGTCTTTTAAGTTCCATTGTAGGGTCTTAGTTAATAGTTTACATTTGGTTTTTTTCTACTTCTGCTCAAGCAACCAAATCAGCTGGAAGACCTCAGTGAACCTTTCTGCGTATGCTCAAGATGGAGGCAGCAAATTTTTGAGACTCTGAAGGAACTGGAGGAACTCCCAGCCGTATAGGGGGGCTGCCTGGCCAATTTTCTACCTTTTGGCCTGGCCCAGCAAGCCGATCATCTTGCCACCACAATGAGGGTTTTCTTCCCTCATGGAGGCACCGAGCAGCAGTCGGATGAGGACAAGGAGCTGGGAGTGGATGGCATAGCGCCGATTGCATCAGCTGTGAGGTGGTGGACCCCAGTGGCGTGGCGGTGGCCTGGAGTGGCGGCGGTGGCAGCAGCAGCAGTGGTGCGGCTGTGGCAACAACATCAGCAGCATGGAGGACCTCGTCGGGACCTGATAAGTTAGAGGCTCAGGCGGATGAGGTGGACAAAGATGCAGGGCTGCAGCGGCGCGGGCGTCGATGATGGTTGGAGGTGGCTGGAGGTGGCTGGGATGACGCTGGCCATTTGTTATCATTGTTTGGCACTGTTTGCCCTGTCTGCCCTGTTGACCATCATGGTGGCCCTCCTGTGACCATCCTACATGAGCCGCTCCATTGGGGACCTTATGATCCATTCGCCCGGAGGCTAAATCAAACTCTATTTTTGCATCAATCTCTAACATCCAGGACGCTCTGACTGTATTTATTTATTTTATTTTATTAAATTTATACCCCGCCCTTCTCCAAAAGGACCCAGAGTGGCGCACAGGAATTTAAAAATACATACAAAATCAAGTAAAAATTTTAAAAAACTTATTCAATAACCATCCTGCGCTAAAAACAAACTAAAATCCCCAAATTTAAAACTGTTTAAAATAGTCATTTGTGGAGGTTACGCTAGGTCGGCTAAATGGAACAAATGTGTCTTTAAACACTGGCAGAAGAGGCAGAGGTCGGAGATGGTGCGAAGTTCAGGAGGTAGGTCATTCCAAAGGGTAGGACCCGCCACAGAGAAGGCTCTTCCCCTGGGTGTCGCCAGTCGCCATTGTCTGGCTGATGGCACCCTGAGAAGGCCCTCTCTGTGGGAACGTATCGGTCTAAGGGATGTATGGGGCAGGAGACAGTCTCGCATGTAACTAGGTCCCGAGCCATGGAGCACTTTAAAGATGGTCGTCAAAACCTTGAAGCACACCCGATAGACCACAGGAATTTGAATTTGAATTTGAATTTTTGAATTTATTTATATTTATATCCCGCCCTTCTCCACAGAGGACCCAGGGCGGCGCACAGGAATTTAAAAACATACAAAAATACAAAAAATAAATACATAATTTAAAATATATTAAACTATCCTCATCCTATGCTAAAACCAAATTTTAAAATAGCCAATTTAAAACTTTCTAAAAAGTCCCTGTGGGAGGTTAGGCTAGGCCGGCTTGTTGGAAAAGATGTATCTTTAGACATTGGCGGAAGAGGCGGAGGTCGGTGATGGTGCGTAATTCAGGGGGTAGGTCGTTCCAAAGGGCTGGGCCCGCCACAGAGAAGGCTCTTCCCCTGGGTGTTGCCAGTCAGCATTGTCCGGCCGATGGCACCCTGAGAAGACCCTCTCTGTGGGAGCGGATCGGCCGAAGGGATGTATGGGGCAGAAGGCGGTCTCGCATATAACTAGGCCCCGAGCCATGGAGCGCTTTAAAGATGGTCGTCAGAACCTTGAAGCGCACCCAAATGGCCACAGGAAGCCAGTGCAGCTCGCGCAGGATCGGTGTTATGTGGGAGCATCTAGTGGCTCCCATAATCACCCGTGCGGCTGAATTTTGGACTAACTGTAGCTTTCGAGTGCACCTCAAGGGAAGCCCCATGTAGAGACCATTACAGTAGTCGAGTCGGGACGTCACGAGAGCTTGAGTGACTGTGCGAAAGGCAGCCCGGTCCAGTAAGGGGCGCAATTGGCACATCAGGCGTACCTGATGAAACGCCCCCTGGCCACGGCCGCCACATGGTCCTCCATGGACAGCCGGGAATCCAGGAGGACACCCAAATTGCGCGCCCTCTCCACGGGGGCCAGTGTTTTGCCCCCAATGGCCAGAGTTGGAGTAATCTGGCTGAACCGGGGTGCCGGAAACCACAGCCACTCAGTCTTGGCAGGGTTGAGCTTGAGTTTGTTACCACCCATCCAGATCCGTACGGCCTCCAAACACCGGGACAGCACTTCGGCGACATTGTTGGGGTGGTCTGGGGTGGATATGTACAGCTGAGTGTCATCAGCGTACAGATGGTACTCCACCCCAAAACCACGGATGATCTCACCCAGCGGCTTCATATATGTGTTCAACAGGAGGGGCGAGAAGACCGACCCCTGAGTTACCCCACATAAGAGGGGTCTCGAGGTCGACCTCTGCCCTCCCGTCAACACATATTGTGACCGACCAGAGAGGTAGAACAAGAACCACCGCAAAACGGTGCCTCCCAGCCCCAACCCCCCCAGTCGGTGCAATAGGATACCATGGTCGATGGTATCAATAGCCGCCGAGAGGTCTAATTGGACTAGGATAGAGGAATAACCTCTATCCTTTGCCCTCCAGAGATCATCAACCAACGCGACCAATGCCGTCTCGGTGCTGTGACCGGGTCGGAAGCCGGACTGGCGTGGGTCTAGATAATCAACTTCCTCCAGGTGTCGCGGAAACTGTTGGGCTACCACACTCTCAACAACCTTCACCAAATAGTGAAGGTTGGAGACCGGACGATAGTTCTCTAACAAAGCTGGGTCCAGGGATGGCTTCTTGAGGAGGGTCCTCACTACTGCCTCTTTCAAGATGGCAGATAAGGACCCCTCACTCAAAGATGCGTTGACAATGCCCTGGAGCCAGCCTCGTGTCGTCTCCCAGGATGCCAGTACAAGCCAGGAGGGACACGGGTTCAATAAACATGTGGTCGCCCTAAGTTTCCTTGACAACCTGTCCATATCCTCGGTGGTAACAAAGTCAAACTCCTCCCAAGAAGGAACCTCAAGACTAGTCTCGGACAGTCCCACCGGGCCACTGTCGATGGAGGGTAGCTCATTCCGAATCAGAGTGATTTTGTCCTGCAGATGAATCCCAAATTCCTCTGCTCGCCCTTGCAGAGGGGCTTCCGCGGCCTCTGGTGAAGGAGGGAGCGGGTCACCCCCAAACAGGGCGGCAGGGCGGTTATCTGCGGATGCAATAAGGGTGGCACAATACTCACGTTTGGCCACCCTTATCGCCACTAAGTAAGCCCTAATATGGGTTCTCAATAGTGTTCGGTCGGCTTCGGAGCGAGAGGATCTCCATCTACTCTCTAGGCGTCTCTTGTGGCGCTTCATCTCCCGAAGCTCCTCAGTAAACCAGGGAGCCTGGGTGGTTCGTCGCCGCAAGAGAGGCCGCAAGGGCCTCTCGGTCCAAGGTCCCTGCGGCCGCACTTAACCATGCGGCCACTAGGTCCTCAGTCGAGTCGCGAGGCAGGGTCACAGGAATTGGCCCAAGCTGCCTCTGGAACCTTTCCGGGTCCATTAGAAGCCTGGGGCGGAACCATCTAGGAGTATCCGGTTGCGCCTCCCTGCGGTGAGGTGAAGCGTTTGGAAAGTCCAGCTGAAGGAGAGTGTGATCTGTCCATGACAAGGGGGTGATGACTAAATCCCCTATTCCCAGATCACAACTCCACTGTCCCGAGACAAAGATTAAATCCAGTGTGTTTCCCCCCTCATGAGTAGGGCCTAAAACTACTTGGGTCAGGTCCATGGCCATCATGAAGGCCATGAACTCCTGAGCTGCTCCAGAGGCTTCGCCCGCCGACGGCAAGTTAAAGTCCCCCATGACTACCAGTCTGGGGGTCTCAACTGCCGCCTCGGCTATCACCTCTAAGAGCTCGGTCAGGGGTGTTGTTGCATAGTGAGGAGCCAGGTATACAACTAACACGCCCAACTGCCTCCCTAGGCCCCATGTCACGCAGAGAGATACACACCCGGTTGTCTGAGGGATTGTGGTCTCCTTCGGCTCAAGACCTTCCTTAACCATAATCGCCACTCCCCCACCCCTCCCTAGGGCCCTAGGCTGATGGAAGGTGCGGTAACCTGGTGGGCACATGTCCACGAGGGGTAAACCCCCTTCGTGGCCCAACCAGGTTTCCGTTATACCCACCAGGTCCGTGTCCCCCTCTGACACAAGGTCATGGATGAGGGGGGCTTTCTGAACCACGGACCTGGCATTGCATAACATCAGCCTAGGGCCCTGGGTCTGTGATTCCTGTCCACCTAGTCTGCGATGGGAGGGCGGAGAGTTGGAGCACGTGACCTCCTGAATTCAGCGGCCACGGTCTTCCAACCGATGGTAACCATTCCAGCTCCCTCCACCTCTGCCCCTCCCTAAGACCGAGTCGATGGACAAAGCCACCGTGGAAATGGCCCCCCCTCCCCTTTCTCCATTACCCTACTTCCGCCGGCTGGCCTACTAATTTGCTGTCCCCCCCCTGGACTATTTTTCCCCTCCTCCCTGGAACCCCCTAAAAACCGAATTAAAAACCTCCCCAGAAACCCCCTCAACTTGCGCTTCGCCCACCTCTCAGAAATAATCAATCCACCATCGAGGTGGGCCCGTGTTAAACAAGAGGGCCAGGCCTGCGAGAGGGGAGACACTCGCAGGCCAAGCAGGTCACGCCTCCAATACATAAAAGATCCAGAGGTGGTCCACGTCCAGGAAGGCAAACACAAGTCCGAAAAGTCTAGATAATATAAAGTGACTCAGTGCAAAGATAGTCCTTCAGGATGGGGGTAAAGTCAGACAGTCAAGAATCTTATGGATGGGGAGATCGAATCCAGTCCCGTTACAGGCCCCATCCATCTGTCTTTTTCCGGCCATATAGGCTTAGTTCGCATTTAGTGCCGCATGGCTAATTAGTCCATCATGCGGCCTGATGTAAAATGCAGCCCTCTAATGGCACGACTAACCTCCTCCAGTCCCTTGCACTCACTTCAAGGTCTTCAGGGTCTTCCTGGGTCGTCCTCGGCCAGGTCCACCATCACACGATCCGGCTGCAGATGATCCACACCAGACTGCTCAATCCAGGATGCCACATTCAAAACCAATTCAGTACTCCCTCTCAACTCTCCATTCTCCTTCTTCTTCTGCCTTCTCCTTCTCCTTCTTCCATCACCAGACTTCTCCTTCTCCTTCTTCCATCGCCAGCTCATCTCGTTTGGCTTCTCCATTTCACCATCTCACCATCATTTTCCTTCATTCTCCTTCTTCTTCTTCCGACTCCACCATCTCCGACTCCTTCACATCTCCATCTCATCACCATCTCCATCATCACCATCTCATCACCATCTCCATCCATCTCTCTCCATCTCTCACCCCTCTCTCCTTCCATCTCTCTCTTTCTCTCTCCTTCTCCATTTCTTTCTTTCTTTCTCCTTCTCCTTCCTCCAACTCCTCCAATGCCTTCCTTCCTTCCACACCTCAGCACCTCCTCTCACCAACATTCTACTTTCTTCCGTCCATCATCCCTTATGAGCAGTGCACGCCAGTGTAAATTCAGATCGGGTGGTGAATATTTCGGGCCAAGGCCAAGGTATGGCCGGACGACCTGCCACTAGTCGTGCGACCCGATGGTAGCTCTCCTGGCCTGGCCCGATCTAGCTGCCCGCTGATCTTCCGCGTCCCGGCTTTGCGGCCTACCTCTTTTCCTTCTGGCTGCGCCGGGACGCTCTAGGCCGCAAGCAGGCCGAGTCGCCTCTCCGCTCTTCACCGTCGTCTGCACGGCTCGCCCTTCAGCTTCGGGCGGCTCGGCGCGACGACGGGCAATTCGGCTTGTTGAGCCAGTCCTCGGTGGTGGTAAGTGGGGGCTGGTGGCATCTTCCTGGGGGTGAAACAACCCCCTGGGCTTCTCCCGTGTCTCAGGATGCAACCGCCATGTCGCGCAGGAAGCCCGTAATCTACAATGTCTTGCTGGCGTTTTTTAGTTAAAGTTTTAGTTTATGTTTTAAGGGGTCCCAGGGAGGGGGGGGGGTAAAATTAGGGTGGTGGGTGAGGGGGAAAACCCACCAGGGAATGTTTTTAGACCGGCTAGGGGCCTTGATGGGGGGGGGTGTAGGATCTAGAATTGGGGAGGTGGTGAAGGGCTGTCCAAAGAGGGCTACTCCATCTGTACTGTGAGTGGGAGGGGCAGGTATGGCGAGAGCCGAGGGCCATATCAGGTTAGGGGAGGGTGCACTCTCTGTCTTCAAGTGGTGGTGCCCTTCGGCCTTTGTGACTCCTCTTGCGGCCCAGGGGGTTTAGGATCTCAGGGCCTGGGTCTTCGGCTGTTTCATTTCATTTCATTTTTTCATTTTATTCAATTTATACCCCGCCCTTCCCCAAACGGACTCAGGGCGGCGCACAGGAATATTAAAAAACATACAAAAACCATATAAAATCCTGCGCTAAAATCAAATTAAAAATCCCCGAATTTAAAACTATCTAAAAGTCAGTAATGGAGGTTACGCTAGACCGTCTAGGTGGAACAAATGTGTCTTTAGACACTTGCGGAAGAGGCGGAGGTCGGAGATGGTGCGAAGTTCAGGGGGTAGGTCATTCCAAAGGGCTGGGCCTGCCACAGAGAAGGCTCTTCCCCTGGGTGTCGCCAGTCGGCATTGTCCGGCCGACGGCACCCTGAGGAGGCCCTCTCTGTGGGAGCGTATCAGTCTAAGGGCTGTATGGGGCAGGAGGCGGTCTTGCATATAACTAGGCCCTGAGCCATGGAGCGCTTTGAAGATGGTCGTCAGAACTTTGAAGCGCACCCAAAAGATCACAGGAAGCCAGTGTAGCTCGCACAGGATTGGTGTTATGTGGGAGTGTCTAGGCGCTCCCATAATCACCCACGCGGCTGCATTCTGGACTAACTGCAGCTTTCGAGTGCACCTCAAGGGAAGCCCCATGTAGAGAGCATTACAGTAGTCGAGTCGAGAGGTCACGAGTCCTTTAGTGACTGTGCGTAAGGCATCCCGGTCCATTAAGGGGCGCAATTGGCGCATCAGGCGTACCTGAGGAAACGCCCCCCTGGCCACGGCCGCCACATGGTCCTCCTTGTACAGCCGGGAATCCAGGAGGACACCCAAATTGCGCGCCCTCTCCACGGGGGCTGGTGTTTCGCCCCCAAAGACCAGAGTTGGAATAATCTGGCTGAACCGGGGTGCCGGAAGCCACAGCCACTCAGTCTTGGACGGGTTGAGCTTGAGTTTGTTACTACCCATCCAGATCCGTACGGCCTCCAAACACCGGGACATGACCTCAACGGCATCGTTGGGGTGGTCTGGGGTGAATATGTACAGTTGAGTATCATCAGCTTACAGATGATATCCCACCCCAAAACCACGGATGATCTCGCCCAGCGGCTTCATATATGTGTTGAACAGTAGGGGCGAGAGGACCGACCCCTGAGGAACCCCACATACGAGGGGCCTCGAGGTCGACCTCTGCCCCCCTGCCAACACATATTGCGACCGACCAGAGAGGTAGGACGAGAACCACCGCAGAATGGTGCCTCCCAGCCCCAACCCCCCCAGTCAGCGCAATAGGATACCATGATCGATGGTATCAAAAGGCGCTGAGAGGTCTAATAGGACTAGGATAGAGGAATATCATCTATCCTGCACCCTCCAGAGATCATCAACCAACGTGACCAATGCCGTCTCGGTGCTGTGCCCGGGTTGTTATGCAACGCCAAGTCCGTGGTCAACAAAGCCCCCGTCATCAACAATCTAGTTTGGTAGGCGGGCGCGGACCTGGTGGATATTACGGAGACCTGGTTAGGCCATGGGGGGTGCCACTGGTGGAAATGTGCCCACAGAGTTTAATTTAATTTAATACCCATGCATTCCACCAGCCAAGAGCCCAGGGTTGGGGTGGGGGGATGGCGGTTGTTTTAAAGGAGAGTCTGGATCCGAGGGAGACCACTGTGCCTCAGACAGCCAGATGTGAGTCTCTCTGTGTGAAGTGGGGTCATAGGAGGCAGTTGGGCTTGCTGATTGTGTACCTGGCTCCCCGCTACATGTCAGAAGCCCTACCCGATTTTCTCAATGTGATAGCCGAGGTGGCAGTTGATACCCCCAGGCTGTTAGTCATGGGAGATTTCAACCTGCCATTGGTAGGCGAATCATATGAGATGGCGCGGGAGTTCATGGTTTCCATGACGGCCATGAACCTGACTCAGTTAATTCATGACCCCACTCACACTGGAGGACAAACACTGGATCTTGCTTTTGTCTCTGGCCAGTGGTTGAGTGATCTTGGTTTAGGGGAAATAGTCATTGAACCCCTGTCATGGTCAGATCACTCTCTCCTTCAGCTTGACTTTCCAACCGCTGCACCCCACTGCGGGTAGGCGGAACCTGAACCGGTGAGATTGTTCCGCCCCAGGCGCCTGATGGACCCTGAGAGGTTCCAGATGGAGCTTGGGCCGATACCTGAGACCCTGACCCACGACTCGACTGAGGACCTGGTGGCCGCTTGGAATACTGTGGCCACGGGGGCCCTGGACTGAGTCGTGCCCTTGCAGCCCCTCACCCGACGCCGAACCACCTTAGCTCCTTGGTTCTCCGAGGAATTGAGGGTGATGAAGTGTCGGAAGAGATGCCTAGAGAGCAGTTGGAGGGCCACACACTCCGAGTCTGATCGGACCCTGGTAAAGTCCTATTTAAGGACCTACCTAGTGGCGATAAGAGCGGCGAAACACAATATTTTTCCGCTCTTGTCACATCTGCAGATAACCGACCAGCCGCCCTGTTCAGGGTGACCCGCTTCTTTCTTCATTTGAGGGCACGGGATACTCCCTTGCAGGATCGAGCGGAGGACTTTGGGCATTATCTGCAAGATAAAATCGATCAGATTCGGGATGGGTTGGCCTCCGACTGGACTAGTTCTGACGGGCCAACGGAGGCAGGTCTTGAGAATGTCATCTGGGAGGAGTTCGATCCTGTGACTCCTGAGGACATGGACAGGTTGCTGGGGTGACTGAACACCACCACATGTTTATTGGACCATGGCGTCATGGTATAGTCAGTTGATACCACCTCTGTCTATCAGGGGCGAGACATTGGCTCCCGCAGAGAGGGCTCGCAACTTGGGCGTCCTCCTGGACACTCGGCTGTCTGTAGAAGATCATGTGATGGCCATGTCCAGGGGGGCTTTTTATCAGGTTCGCCTGATACGCCAGTTGTGCCCCTTTCTGGATCATGACGCCTTACGCACGGTCACCCAAGCTCTCGTCACCTCCTGTCTGGACTATTGCAACGCTCTCTACATGGGGCTTCCCTTGAGGTGCACCCGGAGGCTCCAGTTAGTTCAGATTGCGGCCACGTGGGGGATTCTGGGTGCTTCTAGATGCTCCCATGTGACACCTCTCCTGCGCAAGCTGCACTGGCTGCCTGTGGCTTTCCGGGTGCGCTTCAAGTTACTAGGAACCACCTTTAAAGCGCTCCATGGCAAGAGACCTGGTTACCTGCAAGACCGCCTCCTGCTACCAAATACCTCCCACCGTCCAGTTCACTCACACAGAAAAGGCCTCCTCAGGGTGCCGTCGGCTAAACAATGCCAGCTGGCGACCCCCAGGGGGAGCGCCTTCTCTGTGGCAGCTGCAGCTCCCTGGAATGACCTACCCCCTGGACTAAGGACAATCTTGGACCTACATCTCTTCCATCGGGCCCTGAAGACACACTTATTTTGTGCTGATGGGCTCCCATAATTTTAAAGGAATTTTTAATAGTGATTTTAGTTTGGGATTTTAAATATTGGCCAATTTATTTAATATTTCTTTTTAATACTCTTTTTTAAATTCTGTATTATTATTTTTATTCTGGCTGTACACCACCCTGAGTCCCGAAAGTGAGAAGGGCGGTATAGAAATCAAATAAAAGTAAAGTAAAGTAAAGTGACAAAATAGCTGCTTCAATAAATAAAGAAATGAAGAAGAATGAGTGTGTGACTTTATGGCAAATGTGTGGTTGGAGAGCAGGAAATGCCTTCCACACTGAAATGTAGGCAGAGATCTGACATACAAACAGATTGCTTCAATAAGTAAACAGATGGGGAAGAATGAGACCGTGTGACTTTATGGCCAATGTGTGGTTGGAGAGCAGGAAACACCTTCCACGGTGAAATGTAGGCAGAGATCTGACACAGAAACATATACATTCACATAGTCAAATGAATATAGTGCTCCCAGCTCCTGCTTAAGGAAGTTGCACAATATCTGCAATGCTTATTTAACTTTATTTGAAGGAATACTTGCCAAATTTTACTTCAATGCATAAACCTTTTTGAGTCTGATAGATAGCAATTTGATTATCTGAATCTGAAAATCTCTCCTGCCGTTCTTTCTGCCTTTGAAACACCTGTTCCTCTTCAGGTCAATGCCTTGGAAGGCTTTGGAAGACAAACAAGGGTATCCAAATCTACACCTGTGGCATATTTATTAGAGGAGTGATTACTTAGGGTCATCAGCATGTCCACCCAAACCTACAGTCCAATCTCCCAGTGTTCACAGTGTTTCCTTCACATCGACATAAGCAGAGTCCTCTATGATGATGACATTGGCCCTGGGCATTACCTGTGAAGAGAAAAATAGTAGACAGGGAAATGATAAGTAAAGATACTTTATTATTTAGAATATTTTTTCCTTCGAAGACATTTTTTGCTTTAAAAAATGTCCCCTGCAGAATTTTCCTGTCTAAAACAGGATTCGGATAAATAAATACCTGGGTCATCACAGCTAGTATATCATATATCAACCAGAGATGGGTTCCTACCAGTTCAGACTGGTTTGGCTGAATAGGTAGTAAGTCCGCCCACCATGCCTCCAAACTGGTTCTATCAGCACCCCCATCTTGTTCTTTGCTTATGTACACAGAAGCCATTTTTTTATTACTGCTCATGCGTGCTATGGGTACATCAAGTGCATGTGCATGTGGATAAAGGCACGTTTCTGAGCCAACCGGCAGTAGCAGAAATCAGAACCAACCCCGCATATCAACTCTGTTTTTAAGCATGGCCAGATATGAATGGGCAGGTATGCCTGTATCTTTTAATGTAGTACAGAGGAAAAAAATCTGATTCGCACCAAAGGGAGACTTTACTGTGATATATTTCTCTCCATTATTACTCTGGACCCTTGCTTGCTAAGAAACAATCCTGAATTAACATGCATGGGTCTGCTGGGTGCTTTGGATGGAGATGTTGAGTGAGAATGTTTAACTTCCTGTGACCTTCAGGCTCTGGTTTACTTTTGGCTTTCTTCCTCTTCTCTTAATATTTTTAATGCTACTCTTCTCTGTGTGAAGTTCCCAAGAGATGACCTAATCAATTTACGAGCCTTGAGACAGAGTTCAAACAAAACCCATTCATTTATTAGGATCAACATCTTAGCAATACTCTTGTGGAACTTAAACTGAAACCCACTTACTGTCGTCTGAACTTTACCCCTCTATTCCCTCCCTTCTGTCATATGTATAATTCATATTCACCAACTAGAGTGTAGAAATATGAGACTGAAGGTATGCATGGAATCCTTCCCCCCCCCCCTCCCAACCTGATAATAGTAATGACAATGCTTTCAAGTTGACACTCTGCTGTTCAAAAGTGGAACATTTGCGACATTTTGCTGCAATATCTTTTCTTCACATTGAATATCAATAGATTCACTAGAAAATTAATATTTATTTTTTGTTTATTTTTAGCTCATCTTTATTTCTTAAAATAACTCAAGGTGGCAAATGTATCTAATAATCCTTCCTCCTCCTATTTCCATGGATAGCAACTAGTAGTCATAAAACATGATGAAAATTCCCAACATAAGAGTAGATTTAACCATACTTTCAATTGGGGAACTGTGATCAACCTAGATCAAGCCAAGTCCAAAAACACTAGAGAATCTCTGGAAGCATAGCACTCTGTCCAAATTAGCTATTTTATTACAATATTAAAATCTCCAGTTAAGCTTTTTAGAGAATAGTGAATCAATGAATGGGTTTTCCAGTCCCTCCTTGATGTCGTATATCTCCCTGGATCTCAAGATTTAATCTAAAGGAAAATTCAATGGCATATTCTTCAAATGTTTGTAGGCTCAATAGTCCTCCGTGTTCAAAGTTATTTCTTTAACATAAATAAAAAGACGTTGGAGGGGAGGAGCCTGTGTCGCATCGATACAACACGTGGTCTCAGCGCTCTGAGACCTCAGTTGACACTTTTGCTGCCCCTTGGTGCATTCGGACCTAAACCTTCCTGGAGGGATGGTGACGAGGAACACTAAGCCTTGTTGGTCACAGGGGTACCTCAAAACCCCTGTTTGACCTAAGGCAGTGGTGGGCAAACTCATTAGTCAACAGAGCCAAATATCAACAATACCACGATTGAAATTTCTTTTGAGAGCCGGAAGGTGTGGCCTGTTTTGTGGGAGTGGCTCAGCGGTCATGTGACTGGGTGGGTGTGGCCAACTTGGAAAATGTGGTGAAACTCACTTAACGACGGTCTTGGTTAGCAACCAAACTTTTAGGCTCAATTGTGGTCATAAGTTCTTTCTTTCTTTCTTTCTTTCTTTCTTTCTTTCTTTCTTTCTTTCTTTCTTTCTTTCTCTCTCTCTTTCTTCCTCTCTCTCTCTCCATTTCTCTCTCTCTCTTTCTTTCTCTTTCTCTCTTTTTCTCTTTCTTCCTGTCTCTCTTTCTTTCTCTCTCTTTCTCTCTTTCTTTCCCTCTTTGTTTCTTTCCCTCTTTCTCTCTTTCTCTTTCTTTCTTTCTCTTATTCTTTCTCTCTCTCTCTCTTTCTCTTCCTTTCTCTCTCTCCCTTTTTCTCTTTCTTTCTGTCTCTCTTTCTTTCTTTCTCTATCTCTGTCTCTCTCTCCTTCATCCGCCCATCTCTGTCACTCTGTGTGTGTGTGTGTGTGTGTCTGTCTGTCTGTCTCTCACTCACTTAATCAGTCTCTATCTATCTGTCTCTTCCTCCCTCTCTCTGTCTCTCCCTGTCTCTGTGTGTGTCACTCTCTCTGATTCTCTCCCTCCCTCCCTCTCTCTGTATGTCTGTCTCTCCCTCTTTCCCCCTGTCTGTCTCCAATTCAATCCCTCCCTGTGTCATTCTCTATCTGTGTCTCTCTCCATTTCTCTCCCTCCCTCTCTTTCTCTCTGTCTCTGTCTGCCTCTCTGCCTTTCCCTCCCTCCCCCTCTGTCTCTCTCTGTGTCTGTCAGTCACTCCCTCTCTCCCCTCTCCTCCTGCCGGAGGTTATGGACGTCTCCTCCTGCAGTGGGCGAGGGAGCAGGTGAGGTGAGCACCCAAGGCTACCGTCATCTTAAGCACCACCGAGGCTGTCGCCCGGCAGGTCACCCGGTAGGGGCGTCAGGCAGGGAAGCCGGTCGCGTCTCCATCGAGCCTCCCCCCGTCAGGTACCACGGCGCACGTTCTGGGGCCGTGCGTCCATCTCCCTCCCAGCCACACAGCCCCAGAACGTGTGCCATGGTGGCTGTCGGAGGGAGCTGCTGGAGATGCACCGGGCTTCCCTGCCCGACGCCCCTGCCGGGCGACCTGCCTCCTCCCGCAGCGGGCAAGTGAGCAGGTGGGGTGAGCACCCAAGGCTACCGTCATCTTAAGCACCACTGAGGCTGTCGCCCGGCAGGGGCGTCGGGCAGAGAAGCCGGTCGCGTCTCAATCGCGGCTCCCTCTGGCAGGAACCATGGTGCACGTTCTGGGGCTGCGCGTCCACCTCCCTCCCAGCCACACAGCCCTAGAGACAGAGGGAGGGAGGGAGGGAATCAGAGAGGGACTGAAGAGCCACATGCAAGGGGCCAAAGAGCCCATGCGGCTCGCGAGCCACGGTTTGCCAACCACTGACCTAAGGGAAGAGCTTCTGCAAGGCGGCAAGCAGGCAGCCCCCATGGCTGACAAAGACGGGGAGCTCCGGAAGGGAGGAAGCTGAAAGGGAAAGTGTGAGACCGGGAAGGTATTTTTTTTTCTTTTGAAACATTTTGGTTCAAGAAACTTTTTTTTTTTTTTTAGTAAACTAAAGCTTTTAACCAAGAAATAAGTAGCGGAATTAATCTAATACGTTTTGAACTGGGAGGTTTCCTTTTTTTCTTCTTATTTTTCTGTAATTGTGTAATTATATCTAAGCTGATGTAATAAGGGGAACTGGCTTGGTTCAAGTTCTAGGCTTGCCTTGCATGCAACATAGCCCTGGTTCGAATCCCACTAAGGGGTATGGCCAGCTGATGAGAGCTAATAAGCTCGAAATAGATCCATCCTGGTCTCTCTCTAATTTAATTTATTGATCAGCTCATAAAACTAACACACATATCTAAAATATTATACAACGTAATTCTTGGCTTGCTGTCTGGATGGTCTCTAGTGATGAACCGATAAACAGTAAGGGAAACAGTATGTCTCCTCCCTTAATTGGGGCCTAATAATAATAGGTTGTTGTGAAACAATTACCTATACTAATATACCCTGTCTAAGCTGATGCAATAAGGAGAACTGGCTTGGCTTAAATGCTAGGCTCCTTGCCTTGCATGCAACATAGCCCTGGTTCGAATCCCAGTAAGGGGTATGGCCAGCTGATGAGAGCTAATAAGCTCGAAATAGATCTATCCTGGTCTCCCTCTAATTTAATTTATTGATCAGCTCATAAAACTAACACACACATATCTATCTATCTATCTATCTATCTATCTATCTATCTATCTATCTATCTATCTATCTATCTATCTATCTATCTATCTATCTATCTATCTATCTATCTGTCAAGCTCCCAATGAGAAACTTCAAATGATTCATGGCCTCACGTAAAAGTTCAAAGTAATGTCCGTTTATTGAATATAACATCATGGCGAGCCTCGGTTGCTGCCAGGTCTGGCAATAATTGGATGGCTTCTGCACTTTACCCCCTTATGCCCCCTCCCCTCTGCTTGTCATAAATTACGTTCTGCAATTAGAATTGAAAATAATTGCATGCATGCGCAGTCACAGGCTGTCCTGAGATTCCTTTCCTGCCACAGGAATGTCAAGAACTTTCAGTTCATTAAGGCAAACAGATAAAATCCATGGCAACATCGGGATGTTGACACTATCTATATATGCTGGCATTGCTTGCTTCGGGTATTTTCCCATGTATAAGGCATGGAAATGTTATTGCAATGTTTCGACAAGATCTCACTTGTCATCGTCAGGCTTTGATGAGAGCTAATAAGCTCGAAATAGATCTATCTTGGTCTCTCAAATTTAAATTTATTGATCAGCTCATAAAAACTAACACATATCTAAAAAATATTACACAACGTAACTAAAAAATGGTTCTCTGTCTAGATGGTCTCTGGTGATGAGCCGACAGGCAGAAAGGGAAACAGCATGTCTCCTCCCTTAATTGGGGCCCTTACAGGAAGTTGTGGAAACAATTATCTATACTAAATACTCCTGGATTAGCTGATGAAACAGGGTAGAACCGATTAGGCTGGAGTACTAGGCTCCTGCCTTGGATTCATTAAGCCCGCGTAGAATTGGAAGTATCTTCACAAATTTAAATATATATATAATAGACACCAATCTTGGTCAAGAATAGATATGGCGGGCTTCCGGTTCCGGCTCCTGCGGCGACGGGCGAGCCTAGCGCTCGCTCACCGCTTTGTTTCTCTTTCTGCCCCCCCACGGGGGCGAGACTCCTCTTGTTTGAGGGTCTCCCGTAAAGCCGGCTCGTCAGGGGGTGCCCCCCCCACGGCGGTGGAGGAAGTGGCCCCCGGCGCGGCTTAGGTGAGGGAGAACATGCTGCGGGGGGTTCTCCCTTCGCCTAAGGAAGACGGCGCCATTTACAACAATGAAGAAGGTTGATCGGCTCAGTCGGAAGGTCTCCCGAGGCTTCAGCTGCGAGGGGAGAGTGAGTTTTTCTGCTGCCAGCCAGGCTGAACGGACTGGGAGGGGAGTGTTTGTTTTCAAAAAAACCCCCTCGGATTTAAGCGGCACTTGGAAATGGCTTCTCTGGAAGAGAAAGTGGAAATCTTAAATCCGGACTGTCTCTAACAAGGGAAAGTGGTATGCGGCTACTTGCAACATTGTGTCTAGGTCTGGCTGGTTAAAAAATTTATTTTTCTACTCTCTCCTCTGGGCTCTGAGATGGGCGTTGGAAAGTGGCTTTTCTTTGTCCCTGCCTAACTATTTTAACTAGGGGAAATTTCCAGCGTCTCTTTACAATTGGGACTCTCTCTGGATATTAATGAAGAATTTTTTTCTAGTTGGATTTGTGGTTCCTTTCTGGATTACCTTCGCTATTATAACTATTGAGTTGGAAAATTGTCTCTCTCCTGGTTCCTGAATTTTACAACGTTTCAACCTTGATTTGAACTTTTGGCTCCCGGTTAGTCTCACCAGCCCCACCCTGAAAACGCCATTTTGGTGGCACTGACTCTAACAGCTAAGATGGCTCAAGAAACAGCACTGACAAGTTTAGAACAACGGATGGCTTCTCTTGAAACAGTTATACAAACTTTGGTTCAAGAAATTCAGGCCCACAGGGCAGAAAACATCATTTTCAAGAAGGAGCTATTGGACACACGGAACCAAACGCTGGAAATCACACAGAAGACTGAAGAATTGGAAGGGGGGCTGGTGGGGGTTAAGGGAGAGATTCAAAATGTTACTAAAGAGGTTGAGGAAACAAGTGGGCACGTGTCTAGGATTGATATGGAAAGAATGACATATTTTTTGAGATTTCAGAATGTTTTTGAGCAACCTGGTGAATGCCTCCCTGATCTTATGAGCACAATTTTAGCAGACTATTTACAAAAACCTAAAGATGAGATCAGGGGGGACATTGACCTAGCCTATAGAATTAACTCAGCATATGCCAGGATAAAGGAAGTGCCTAGAGAGATACATGTGAAATTTGTTAGAAGGTCAACCAGAGAGGAAATCTTGAAGGCGCAGAGAGGGAACCCTTTAATTTACCAACAAAAAACGGTCACTATTTTGAAGCAGATTCCTAGAAAGATTCGAGAAGCAAGGAGGAAATTTTCCTTCTTGTCTAAAATTTTATTTGATCATGGGATTTGGTTCAAGTGGGTGACACCCGAAGGGATGCTGGTGTTCTGGGAAGGAGGAAGAGTGAGGATTAAAACAGTTGCTGAGGCGGAAGCCTTTCTTAAAAAACATTCCTCTGCCCTGGGGGAAGATCCAGGGGGGACGGAGGGGGCCACGGCCCCGCCCGCTGGGGGCCAGGGAGGAGAAAAAGAAGATACAATAGCCAAGAGACTTAGATCGAAAAAATAACTTTGCCCTGATTTTCCTGAACAATTTTGCATAATATTTTCTGGATTTATTGTAAATGTCTGACAGCATGGAACTGAGAATTTAGGTATATGTACTTGCTTTTACCTTGTAGTGTTATGAAAAATGCTTTTTTTTGTTATTTTTTTATTGTGTATTTTGAGGTCTCGGAAGGGCCGACGACTCTGATGTGAATGCTCTCAAAATTTCTTTGTATCCCTTACCCTACCCTATAGAAAAAATGTAAAACCAATAAAACTTTTTCAATATAAAAAAAAAAAGAATAGATATGGCAGATATGGCACAGATGTAGATTAGGAACACAAGTTGAAATAGGGAAGAAAATGGTAAGTGAGCATCTGTCTGCCCTGGACAAGTTCAAATCACCAGGACCGGATGGATTACACCCCAGGGTTCTGAAGGAACTGGCAGACGAGATCTCAGAACCACTGAACTATATCTTTCAGAGATCCTGGAGCACCAGGGAACTGCCAGAAGACTGGAAAAGAGCTGATGTGGTTCCCATCTTCAAAAAAGGAAAAAAAAATAGATCCAGGAAACTATAGACCCATCAGCCTGACCTCAATACCAGGAAAGATTCTGGAAAAGATAATTAAGCAACAAATAAGTGAATACCTAGAAGCAAACAAAGTAATAGCCAAAAGCCAACATGGGTTTGTCAAAAACAGATCATGCCAGACTAATCTAATTGCATTCTATGATAATGTGACAAAATTAGTGGACCAGAGGAATGCTGTCGATATAATTTACTTGGACTTCAGTAAGGCATTTGATAAAGTAGACCATAACCTACTATTAGATAAAGTAGAAAAATGTAGGTTAGACAGCATCACCACCAAATGGATTCGCAACTGGCTGACCAACCGCACACAACATGTGGTCCTCAATGGAACTGCATCTACATGGAAGGAAGTATGCAGTAGAGTACCCCAAGGCTCTGTTTTAGGCCCAGTACTCTTCAACATCTTCATCAATGATTTGGATGAGGGGATAAATGGGGAACTCATCAAATTTGCAGACGACACCAAGCTGGCAGGAATAGCCAACACTCCAGAAGATAGGCTTAAGATACAGAAGGATCTTGACAAACTTGAACATTGGGCACTATCTAATAAAATGAAATTCAATTGTGAAAAAAGTAAGGTTCTACATTTAGGCAAGAAAAACAAAATGCACAGGTACAGTATAGGTGGTACCTTGCTCAATAGTAGCAACTGTGAGAGGGATCTTGGAATCCTAGTGGACAACCATTTAAATATGAGGCAGCAGTGTGCAGCAGCTGCCAAAAAAGCCAACACAGTTCTAGGCTGCATAAACAGAGGGATAGAATCTAGATCACGTGAATTGTTAATGCCACTGTATAGTGCCTTGGTAAGGCCACACTTGGAATACTGCATACAGTTTTGGTATGTAGAAAAGACGTGGAGACTCTGGAAAGAGTGCAGAGAAGAGCAACCAAGATGATTAGGGGACTGGAGACTAAAACATATGAAGAACGGTTGCAGGAGCTGGGTATGTCTAGTTTGATGAAGAGAAGGACCAGGGGAGACATGATAGCAGTGTTCCGATATCTCAGAGGGTGCCGCAAAGAAGAGGGAGTCAAACTATTCTCCAAGGCACCTGGGGGCAGGACAAGAAGCAATGGGTGGAAACTAATCAAGGAGAGAAGCAACGTAGAACTAAGGAGAAATTTCGTGACAGTTAGAACAATTAACCTCTGGAACAGCTTGCCTCCAGAAGTTGTGAATGCCCCAACCCTGGAAGTCTTTAAAAAGATGTTAGATAGCCATTTGTCTGAAATCGTATAAGGTTCCTGCCCACGCAGGGTGTTGGACTAGAAGACCTACAAGGTCCCTTCCAACTCTGCTATTGCATTGTATTGTATTGTATTGTAAAATCAAATTCAGTGCAGAAAAAGTAAGGTTTTACACTGAGGCATGTTAATAGAGTCAAGTACTTATATATACAAGAAATACAAACAGAATCAAATATAAGGGAAAGGATACAAGAAAAAAGTGGATGTTGAATCAATCCATTCTAAAGGAAAAATAATTTATACAATTATTTATACAAATAATTGAAAAAGAAATGAAGTTCTTTTTAAAAAAAGAGAATAGAAAGGGAGAGATCTTATTGCAAAATGTATGGGATACAGCTAAAATATACTTTCGAGGACTAGCCCTAATCTATACAGGAAGGAAAAATATTTGAAAATGCCAGTCTGGTTCTCTAGGATGGAGACATTGATACATCTAAACGTAGGATATATGAAAAAAATCATAACATTAACAACATTTTGAATGAGAAACGGGAATTGAAAAGCAAACAGGAACTGAATAGTCAAGGGATAGATTTAGCATGGTGGCCATAGGTACAAATAAAATCAAGATATGAAAAAGATGTTAAGATATGCGTTTTTTATAAAGAACCAGCAGAGCTGGACCAGACTCTAATAGGAACTGATGAGAAACTAATTTAAAAAATTATGTCTATCTACTGAGTATTAGAATGGAAGAACAACAAATAAAGGAAACAATAATAGTGTGGGTTAAAAACTTTGGCTATTCTATAGAAATGGATTAAATGACAAAAATTGTGGGATAGAAATTATAAATTAACAATGTCTACTGCATATAAAGAAAACCTATATAAAAAGTTTTACAGATGGCACTTCTCATCAGCAAGATTAGCTAAGATGTGTAAAGATATGTCTGCTAAATGTTGGAAGTGTAACCAGATTCCGGACTCATGGTGGACATGCCCAAAGACAAAAGCTTACTGGATAAAGATACATACTTGGATAAAAAAAATCATAAAGGAACATATAGATTTAAAACCAGAAATATTTCTGTTCAGGTATTATACCAGAAAAATAGAATAAAGGGACTATGTATCTAACACTACATGTCCTAACAGCGGCCAGAATTATATTTGCACAACATTCCTAGAGGAAAAGATAATTAAAAAAATACTAGAATGTGCAGAAATTGATAGATTAACACTTGATATTAAAGAGAAGGAAGATACAAAATATTTTTAAATGTGGGATTAGTTTTGTCAATGCTTAACTAATAGAAACAGAAGTTAGAATATTTAAAACTATTAGAGAAGGATTAATTTTGCTATGTGGGTTTATTATGATATGTTTATTATAATACAATTAGTATTAATAATTCATAAGTATTAATATTATGTTGAGTAAATGCTGTAATTATATGACCAGTACTAAAGAACATTTTTACTATTATATCATCATAATAATAGTAATAATGAATAAATGAATGAATAAATAAAATCAACCGGACAACACACTGTTTATATAGATATTGAAACTGTTGCTCTTTCTTTATATAGCCAAAATTTTAAAAAAGGGAAACAACCCTCCCTCCCCCTCCCCCTCCTCCTCCCTCGCACACAGGAATATAATGCCACAGGTCCCTGTTAAAGAAGTTGCACAATGTCTGCAATGATCCCTTAGAAATGATCTTGTGTAATTAGTCTGTGCCAAAAGGGAAATGAGGATACCTCAGGGACAAACTGACATGTTTATATTTTCACCTGTATGAGTTTAGAATAGTTCTCCTTTTTAAGAGTGCTACATCTAGATGTCAAGAAGATTCCTAAATATTTAACCCTATTTGTGGTTTGAATTTTCAAGGTTTCTGTTAGTTCTTCTTGTTGACATATTCTTTGTCAATATTTGGGTTTTATCTTTATTTATTTTCAAGCCTATTTTTCCATAATCCTCCATTTTTCCTATCAATTTGGACGCTGTTTCGGGTGGTTCTTCAAGAATAAAAACTAGGTTTAGATTTAGATTTTATTCAATTTGTATCCCGCCCTTCTCCAGAAGGACCCAGGGCGGGGCACAGGAATTTAAAATAACATAACGTAATACAAAATACACAAATTTAAAACCTATTAAATAACAAAAACCTGTGCTAAAACCACTTAAAACCCCCCATTTTAAAACTATCTAATACTAGTCACAGCGGAGGCTATGTTAGGCCGGCTTGAAGAAACAGGTGTGTTTTTAAACACTGGCGGAAGAGGCGGAGGTCGGTGATGGTACGTAGTTCAGGGAGTAGGTCGTTCCACAGGGCAGCGCCCGCCACAGAGAAGGCCCCTCCCCTGGGTGTCGCCAGTCGGCATTGTTCGGCCGACGGCACCCTGAGAAGGCCCTCTCTGTGGGAGTGCATCGGTCTAAGGGATGTATGGGGCAGGAGACGGTCTCGCATGTAACCAGGTCCCGAGCCATGGAGCGCTTCGAAGATGGTCGTCAAAACCTTGAAGCGTACCGAAAGACCACAGGAAGCCAGTGCAGCTCGCGCAGGATCGGTGTTATATGGGAGCATCTAGATGCTCCCGTAATCACCCCCGCGGCTGCATTCTGCACCAACTGCAGCTCTCAAGTGCACCTCAAGGGAAGCCCCATGTAGAGAGCATTGCAGTAGTCGAGTCGGGATATCACGAGGGCCTGAGTGACTGTGTGAAGGGCACAGGTCATCGGGACGCCCTTCGCACAGTCACTCATGCTCTCGTGACATCCCGACTGGACTACTGCAACTCTCTCTACATGGGGCTCCCCCCGAGGTGCACCCGAAGACCCCAGCCGGTCCAGAATGCAGCCGCGCGAGCAATAATGGGTACCGCAAGGTATACCTGTGTATATTGTTAGATCACACCTCTTTATTAGAATCGGTGTCCACAATACTATCCCTCACCTGTTGGCTGTGTGTGTTTGATTGCATCAGATCCTATCTGACTCACCCTCTGATCAATTGATTTTATTGTGTAGGCTATCTATTTGTTTATCCTGGTAACTAAAATAAATTTTATCACAGTTGTTGGTATGTCTATTTAACAAACAGAATGGTCAAGGAAAATATCCTGTCTCTCATGCAGATTTCCTCTTGCTCCTTCTTCCTTTTGATTCTGCCCAAGCAACCATATCAGCTGGAAAACCTCAGTGGCAATCGTAACCATTAGAATATGTAAACAGAAGGAGAAAAACGAGACTGTGAAATTAAAGCATAATATGTGGTTGAAAAGCGGACAACTTCTTTCACACCAAAATGCAGGCAAAGAGATGCCTCTCCCTCTCCCCCCTTCTCCCCCCCCCCCATAGGAATATATTCCTCCAGGTCCCTTTTAAAGAAGTTGCGCAATGTCTGCAATGCTCATTTTGCTTTATTTCAAGAAATATTTGCCAAATTTTACTTCAATGCATAAAAGTTTTTGAGTTTGATAGAAAGCAATTTGATTCATGTAAAGAAAGATAAAGCGATAGCAGGCGGTAATCTTAGGTCATTTGCCGTATCTTGAAGACATCCAGTGTGGTAGATGGAAATGGCATCATTTTCCTTTGCGGCTATACAAATGAGAAAAAAATAATAGGTTGATCAAAGTGAGTTTAAAGTAAATTCTACGCTTTGGAAAGCTTTGTGAATGCAAACAATATCAGACAGATAATCTCAATGTAGTATCTCTGTTAGAGGAGAGTTTTCTTACGGTCTGCAGCACTTCTCTCCCAATTCACAGTCCACTTGCCCAAGGTCTGTGTGGTTAGGAGGACACCCATTGCGATGGCAGGTTCCTCCTTTACTAAGACAGACGTGGTGGGCATTCCCTATGAAAAGAAAAAGAGGAGACAGGATAATGATGAGTAAAGATTCCTTAATATTTTAATACATTTTTCCTTCCAAGACACCACCTTCTCCTACAGAATTGCAGGATTGCTAGAACTACAGCAACTTTTTTCCTTCCAGAGGAATCCATTCCTGCTGATCTCCCCGCAGCAGCTCCAATAAACCAGCTATCAACCCAGGTTTGAAGTCTGGCTCAGATATAAATTTGCTGGTAAGCCTACATTTATTAAGATGGGAGAGAATAAATAATCTGGTTCACTTGAAGGGAAGCCCTTGCTGTGATATATTTCTCTCCAGTATTACATGGATCCTTGCTTGGTAGAAAATAATGCTGAGTTACAATGGCCAGTTCTGCTGGGTCCGTGGTAGGTAAACTCATTAGTCAACAGAGCCAAATACCAACAATACAACGATTAAAATTTCTTTTGAGGGCCAAAAGAAGGTGTGGTTAGTTTTGGGGGAGTGGCTTAGTGGTCATGTGACCAGGTGGGTGTGGCCAACTTGGAAAATGTGGTGAAACTCACTTAACGACATTCTTGCTTAGCAACCAAAATTTTGGGCTCAATTGTGGTCATGTCCTCTTTCTTTTTCTTTCCTTCCTTCCTTCTTTCCTTCCTTCCATCTCTCTTTCTTTCATCTCCCACTTTTTCTTTTTTTCTTTCTTTCATCTCTCCCACTTTCTTTTTCTTTCTTTCTCTTTCTCTTTTTCTTTCTGTCTCTCTCTGTGTCTGCCTGTCTGTCTCTCTCTGTGTGGCTCTTTGTCTCTCCCTCCTTCCTTCCCTCCCTCCCTGTCTTTCTCTGTCATTCTCTCTCTGTGTCTGTCTGTGTATTTCTCTGTCTCTCTCTCTCCTTCCTCCCCCATCTCTGTCACTCTGCTTGTGTATTTGTGTCTTTCTATCTTTCTCTCACTCATTCTCTGTGTGTCTGTCACTCTTCCCTCCCTTCCTCTCTGTCACTCTGTGTGTGTCTGTTTATCTCTCATTCATTCTCTGTGTGTCACTCTCCTCCCTTCCTCTCTGTCACTCTGTGTGTGTGTGTGTCTGTCTGTCACTCACTCACTCACTTAATCACTCACTCTCTGTGTCTCTCTCTCTCCCTCCCTCCCTCTTCCCCCTCTCTCTGCATCTGTCAGTTTCTCTCTGATTCTCTCCCTCCCTCTTTCTCTCTCTCTCTCTCTGTGCCTGTCTGGTCTTCCGGCCTTGGCCCCACTCCATGGAAAACGTAGGCACATGTGTGCGCCATGCAATTAAAGCCTGGAGCAGGACCACAGCCCCTCTCCCAACTGGTCCTTCCTTGCTCGGATGGCTTAGGAGGGAAGCTTCTGCAGAAGCCCGGGCGAGTGAGAAGACGTTCCCGCCATTACGACCTGTCCGAGGCTGTAATAATTGTAAGGGCTGTGCGTACGCGCAATTATTACAGCCTCAGAGACTTTGTAATGGTGGGAACTTCTTCTCACTTGCCCGGGCTTCTGCAGAAGCTTCCCTCCAAAGCCCTCCGAGCAAAAAAGGACCAGTTGGGAGAGGGGCTGTGGTCCTGCTCCGGGGTTAAATTATGTGGCGTACGTGTGTGCCTACGTTTTCCATGGAGTGGGGCCAAGGCCGGAAACAAGGAATGTAATGTGGTGCAGCAGTGGCGGAAGAGCCACACTCAAGGGGCCAAAGAGCTGCTTGTGGCTCGCGAGCTGCGGTTTGCCGACCACTGTGCTGGGTGAAAACCTTGAGTGAGAAAGATTAACTTCCTTTAAACTTCAAGAGAAGTTTGGTTTTCATTTGGCTTTCTCCCTCTTCTCTTAATGTTTCTATCACTCTTTTTTTCTGCTCTTGAAATGCTGTATATTTATGATAATTTGCTACAATTTCTTCTATTTCCCCCCACATTAAGTACAAATATAGTAACTAGGTGATTAATATTTATCCTTTGTCTTTTCCTATCTTTATTTTAAAAAAATAAGGTGGTGAAAGAGAGAAAGAGGGAAGGAGGGGCAGGTGCAGGTGCAGGGAGAGAAAGAGAGACAGAGACCTAGCCGAATTTCATTTAATAGTCTTTCATCCTATTATTTTCTGCAAAGCACCAAGACTGTGAGAAGATTTGGCAGGAGAGGGAGAGACTGATTCAAAGTCAGTCACCTTTCAGGCCAAACACGAGACTGGAATTCAGTTTCCAGATTTGTAGCCTTTTTTTAAAATCATTAGATCAAATTTTTTCTCTATTGTTGCTCCTTATTCAAATAGAACATATTTTGCTGAGAATTTGGTAAACCAATGTCAAAGTTCAGCAAATCAACAAAAATAAACTACCATAACAAAAACCCCAGTAACATTATTTCAAGACTAGTGAATCAATGAATTAATATTCCAGCCCCTTACTGGATCTTGAGTTTTAATGCAAAAGAAAAATCAAGGACATGTTTTTCAATTGTTTGGATGCTCATGTTGTCAATATTCCACACAGTTCAAAGCTATTTGTATAAATTAAAACAAAAAGATGTTGAAAATTATCCTGCCTTCAGTGATTATCACATGTTTAGAAAGAAGTGGGTTATCAATTCTTGTTAAATTATCACTGATTTTTTTTCTTACCTGGTTGAGACAGGAATGCAAGGAAAAGAACTGCGAAGAGCAGATAAAGGATCTTCATGCTGGGATAGGTCGGGAGCAGATCTTTGGATCCTTGGACAGACACAGCTCTCTATTTATAGAATTATAATGATTGCATTATATCGCCTCAGTGAACTATTGCAAATATTCTTAGGTGTTATTTTTACAGTTATTACATAAGGCAGTAGTGCCTCTTCCTTGTATTGAAACACTCGTGTGGGTTTGATGTTGCAAAAGTCCTCAAAAGAGCAACAGACTTAGTTCAACCGCTAACCTGCTATGGTAGTAAAAGATTGGAGGCTCAGGACTTTCAATGTCTTAATTGAAGAAAGAAAATTCCTTACTGAATTGCTGCCCAAACTCTACCAGTCCATGATGATAATGCTCAGCCATCTTTACTAGCAGCTGGAGTTTTGGAAGACCCCTTAGAACCCAATGGTAGAAATCTGGGTCTGACACATTTTTATGGGTGGGTTTGCTTTTTGGTGGGTGTCTGATTTTTGGTGGGTGTTTGTGGTACTCAGATGAAGCACCGCTCTCTTTGGCCTTCATTGTAGTTTCCCCATCTCATGCAGGTGATTTCTATTTCCCTGAAGACAGTGCATATGTCTATTGTTGGAAATATTTGTGTAGCCTTAATCAAGAGTTATTAGGAGTCCTGTGGGACACAGAAGATTAACTGAAATTGAGAAGGAAAGCTGGGTTCTAAAAGCTGTGTATTCTATGAGTGTTGGTTCTATTGAATGTTTCCTGCTGCTTCATAAAATAAATAAATAAATAAATAATTTAATTTATAACCCGCTCTCTCTCCCCGAAGGGACTCAAGGCGGGGTACAGGGAAATTAAAAATGCATATAAAACCACAAACAAGAAATAAGTTAAAATTAAAATAAATAAAATATATTCATGTATTCTTCCCACTGACTCTTTGATTCAACAGCAAGAGAACTGCTATAGTAAAGGGAAAACATTTGAGGGTGTATTAGACTAGTCCATCTTCTCTTCTCTCTATCAGGTGTACAACTACTCTGAGAAAGGATCCTAATTGCTGCAGTGGAAAGGTTTACTTAGAGGGTCCTTCATGGAGCGTATTGTTGAGCCTTGTTGTGGTGGGCAATGAATAGGAAGTAGATTAAGGATACATTCCTGGCAATGAATGGAAAAGGTGATTATTGGGCAATATCTGCTAAGCTTTGCCTTGAGGGTGGAAGTTTATTTCTGTGGACTACAGATGATCCCCTCCCCTTTGAATAGACTTGCTATAAGACTGCATAAAAGATGAACATGCAAAATTAGAAATCAATTAACGCAGGTCTCCTAAATAGTAGCAGATCAAGTGAGACTGAAAATGGTAAAATTGGCAGCTCTGGAAAGAAAGGAAATCAATATTTAATAATGTGGGTTTTTGCTCAAGTACCACAGAAAGTAGTTGAGGACACACAGAAGTCAGCTGAACTCCTGCCATTACCCAAGAAAATTACCTTGTGTAATGAGTGGGTGCCGCAATGGTAATGTGTAAACCTCAGATACAAACTGACTTTCTTATTTGGTAATGAAGTTAAGTAAGGTGAAGGATTAAATTAGGGAAGGAGTAGTAAAATGAATGGTGTCTATTACTTACATTTAAGCTTAGAAATAATTGAGCAGTGTTTGAGAAGAAACTGCCTACATTTCCATGTGAAGAAGTTGATATTATTCAGCTGCTGTTAGAAAGGCATTTGAATTGACCAGGGCTTTTATTTATTATTGATGCTTATGGCTTTTTTTTGGTTTGGGATTAATTGTTAGCCTTGAGAGAAGGAATGTTTTAATTTCAGTTATCTCAGTTAACTTGTCCCATGGAAAGTGAAGCTATGATACAAGGTGGAGCTCTCGCCTCCCAATCAAGAGGTTGTGAGTTCAATCCTAGGTAGAGGCAGATGTAGGGTCTCCTGCTTGGGGGGTGGGGTCGGTGGACTGGATGACCTGCAAGGTCCCTTCCAACTCTGTTAATCTGTTAAATGTCTTAATGTTTGTACAGTTTTCTTCTGTACTAAGCCTCATGATTCGGGTTTTTCGGGTGCGCTTCAAGGTGTTGATTACTATCTTTAAAGCGCTCCATGGTACGGCACCTAGTTATCTGCGGGATCGCATCCTGCCCCAAACATCCCTTTGGCCAATTTGCTCGCACAGAGAGGGACTTCTCCGGGTGCCGTCCACTAGGCAATGCCAGTGGGCGACGCCCAGGGGAAGGGCCTTCTCTGTGGTGGGCCCAACCCTCTGGAACGACCTACCCCCCGAAATTAGAACGACGGACCTCCCTCCTTCCGCCAGAAGTTAAAAACTCACTTATTTCAGCAGGCCGGCCTGGCTTAACTCTTATACCTAGCCGTAAAAAAAATAAATTTGTTTTAATTTGAATTTTAAGGGTATTGTTAAGGTTTTTAGGGATTTTAAATATTGTTTTAGCACAGGGATAATTTAATTCAGTTTTAATATTTTGTATGTTGTATATTATTATTTATTAGATTTTAATTTCCTGTGCACCGCCCCGAGTCCCCTATGGGGGAGAGGGGGCGGTCTATAAATTTAAATAATAAATAAATAATTCTATACATTTTCCTGCTGAGATATATTTTTTAGTATTGACATTTGTCTCTTGGGAATCTGGCTTGGTAATTGCACTGATGCCCTATAGGCAACAGATGAAGGTAATTTAAGATTTATTTTGATCTTTTATGATTTTTATTATCTCAAGTCTTTTATCATTCAAAAGATGGAATGTATTGTAACATTTGAAAAGTGCACAGTTTAATGAGAACACCTCACATATCCTGCTCCCTCAAAGACATTTTAAAATCAAGTTTAACTCCTCTGTGTTACTGGGATGAATTTGTGGTGCTTCTCTGTATCAGAAGAGCGGAATTTTATATGTCTCATGCTTCCTCCTCCAAATCTCTCACAAAGCTGTTTGATTTTGATCCCTGATTATTCACATTGTAGTGCAGAGAAGAGAACAAGATGATGTGTTTAAAACTACAAAGAGGAAACTGTATTTGTTTAGTGGTTTCTGAAATGTATATCATGAAAAACTATGAGATAATAAATTGATTACCCAAAACCTTAAAAAAAAAAGTTAAATTATAGCACAATATTTGCTTGAAGAGCAGGTAACACGTTTCACACTGAAATGTAGACAAAATCTCTCTCTTTCGCTCTCTCTAATTTAGCTTTATTTCAATAAATATTGGCCACATTTTTCTTTCATTCATAAATGTTGTTTAATTTGATAGTCAGTTTGATTAATTCAAAGAAAAGTAGAGTGGAACCAAGCAGTGGTGTCAGGTTATTGACCAGATCTTAAGGATCTCCATGGTGGTAGATGAAGAGAGTATTATTTTCTCCAGGTGGCACAGAAATGATATAAAATAACAGATTGTTCAAAGTGCATTTAAGATCTTTCCTGTCACCTGATCCAAAACCTTTTCTCTCCTGCCCTCCGTTCTTCACAGTATTTCCCTAGAAATGCTCTGCCTGTTCATTTCAAAGCCTTGCAATGCTTTTTGAACCTCAGCAATAACAAGCAGAGTATCTACATCTATATCTATGGCATCCCTATTAGAAAATAGTTTTCTTACAGTCTTCAACATCTCTCTTGCCATCCATAGACCAGTGTCATAAGGTCAATGTAGCCAAGAGGGCAGGAGGAAAGGTGAAAGTTTGTCCACTTTGATTATGACACAGGTGGTGGGCATTCCCTGTGAAAAGAAAAAGAGGAGACAGGTGAACAAAGAGTAAAGATATCTTGATATTTAGATGCATTTGTTTTCTTTCAAGACATGATCATCTTCTACAGAACTGCAGGATGTCTTTGACTTCAGGAAGTTCCCTCTAACCCAAGGAATCCATTTCTGCTGATCTCCTTGCAGCAGCCCAAATAAACCTACAGTATATGAAGCCAAATATGAAGCCTGGCTTAGAGTTTAATTGATTGGACTACCTGTATCTATCAAGAGAGTAAGGAGGAAGAAGCCTGGTTTATACAACAGATCTTGGTGTGATATATTTATCTCCATTATTATTATAGATCCTTACTTACCATGAAATAACCCAGCATTAGAATGGCTGGCTCTATTGGGGTTGTTTTGGATAGAGATCCAAATGTGAATGGTTAACTCCTTTGAACTTTGGATTCTGATTTAACTCTTTATTTCTCTCTTCTATTAATGTTAATTTTTAAAAAAAATTATTGTTCTTTTCTGCTCTTGGAAACTGTGGATAACTGTTTAAATGAAGCGCTAGAGATTTAATGAATTTTTTATTTTATTTATTTATTTTTGAATTTTTATACCGCACCTCCTCCCAGCGGGACTCAGGGCGGTGTACAGGCCTCAATAAAAATCAACTAGTATAAAATCACTAATATAAAACAATTAAAATACAATTAAAATCTATTAAACAGTACACCTGATTTTGATAAAAGCCCTATCTAAAACCCTCTCTAAAACCAATTAAAAGCTACGCCAGGCCGGCCGCACGAAATAAATGGGTCTTCAAAGCCAGACAGAAAAGGGGCAGGTCCATGATCATGCAAAGGTCAGGGGGTAGGTCATTCCAGAGGGCAGGAGCAGCCACAGAGAAGGCTCTCACCCTGGGAATCGCCAGCTGACATTGCCTGGCCAACGGCACCCTGAGGAGGCCCTCTCTGTGGGAGCGGACTGGTCTGTGGGAGATATTAGGTAGCACAATGCGGTCTTGCAAATAGCCAAGTCCCATGCCTTGGAGTGCTTTAAAGGTGGTTACTAACACCTTGAAGCGCACCCGGAAAGCCACAGGCAGTCAATGCAGCTCGCACAGGAGAGGTGTCACATGGAAGCATCTAGAAGCTCCCAGAATACCCTGCGTGGCCGCATTCTGTACTAACTGGAGCCTCCGGGTGCACCTCAAGGGAAGCCCCATGTAGAGAGCATTGCTGTAGTCCAGGCGGGAAGTGACGAGGGCATGAGTGACCGTGTGTAGAGCATCACGATCCAGAAAGGGACGCAACTGGCAAATCAAGCGAACTTGATAAAAAGCCCCCCTGGCCACGGCTATCATGTGATCGTCTAACGACAGCCAAGAGTCCAGGAGGACACCCAAGTTGCGAGCCCTCCAGTTAGTACAGAATGTGGCCGCGCGGGGGATTCTGGGAGCCTCAAGGTGCTCCCACGTGACACATCTCCTGCGCGAGCTGCACTGGCTAGCGGTGGCTTTCCGGGTGCGCTTCAAGGTGCTTGTAACCATCTTCAAAGTGCTCCATGGCACGGGGCCTGGTTACCTGCAAGACCGCCTCCTGCTACCAAATACCTTCCACCGACCAGTTCGCTCCCACAGATTAGGCCTCCTCAGGGTGCCGTCGGCCAAACAATGCCACCTGGTGACCCCCAGGGGGAGAGCCTTCTCTGTGGCAGCCCCTGCCCTCTGGAATGACCTACCCCCCGATCTACGTACGATCACCGACCTGCACCTCTTCCGTCGGGCTCTGAAAACGCACTTATTCCGTGTGGCCAGCCTGGTTTAGTAGCTTTTAATTGGTTATTTTTAATTGGTTTTATTCAACTTGGATTTTAGAACGGGCCCTAATTTAATTTAATATTATTTTAAAGTATGTTATTTATTGATGTTCTTATATGTTTTTATTGATGCCTGTTCACTGCCCTGAGTCCCTCAAGGGAGAAGGGCAATATACAAATTTAATAAACCACTAGCTATACCTGGCCACACGTTGCTGTGGCCCAGTCTGGTTAAATGGCCAACCAATCTGTGTGTAGATCTACACATGCACACATACACACAACCGCCATATAACCCCCAACCTACCTACCTACTGTATTTCTTCCTTTCTCCCTCTATCTACCTACCTACTTACTGTATTTCTCCCTCTCGATCCCTCTACCTACCTACCTACTGTATTTCTTGGCTATCTATCTATACACCTACCTACCTACCTTCCTACTGTATTTCTTGCTTTCTCCCTCTACCTACCTACCTACCTACTTACCTACCTGCCTACCTACTGTATTTCTCCCTCTCTATCTATCCCTCTACCTACCTACCTACTGTATTTCTCCCTATCTATCCACCTACCTACCTACCTACCTACCTACCTACCTACCTATATTTCTTCCTTTCTCCCTTTACCTACCTACCTACTGTATTTCTCCCTCTCTATTTCTCACCCTATCTACCTACCTACTGTGTTTCTCCCTATCTATCTATCCACCTACCTACCTACCTACTGTAATACAATAATACAATAGCAGAGTTGGAAGGGACCTTGGAGGTCATCTAGTCCAACTCCCTGCCTAGGCAGGAAGCCCTATACCATTTCAGACAAATGGCTATCCAACATCTTCTTAAAGACTTCCAGTGTTGGGGCATTCACAACTTCTGGAGGCAAGCTGTTCCACTGGTTAATTATTCTAACTCAGGAAATTTTTCCTCAGTTCTAAGTTGCTTCTCTCCTTGATTAGTTTCCACCCATTGCTTCTTGTTCTGCCCTCAGGTGCCTTGGAGAATAGCTTGACTTCCTCTTCTTTGTGGCAACCCCTGAGATATTGGAAGGCTGCTATCTGTCTCCCCTAGTCCCTCTTTTATTAAACTGTATTCCCCCCCCCCCTCTCTCTATGGGCCACCTGGGAGTTTGCTATCCCAGTGCCTTTTTGGCCCTAAGAGGCCTCCATACGTGGCTGAGGAAATGACTGTTGGTGGGAGGAGTTACAGGGAGGTGAAAACCTGATCAGTGGGTACATTTTACATTTGTGTACCTTGCACAAAAAGAGTACTTATTCTATTATCGGAAGTCCTTGTGAACATTGTGTGAAAGTTTGGTGTAAATCGGTGGAGTAGTTTTTGAGATTAGTGGATTTGTACAAACTAGTTTACATTTTTATTCATATAGATAAACCATAAACCACATGGCCCAATCATTTCTTCATCCCAAATAGAGACAACCCTAGTCACTCCCATCCAGGTGCAGGCTGAATGCCCTTGACTCCCAGAGAAAGGAATGTTGTTATGGCTAATCATCCAGCAACTCCTTGTTAACCCTCCCTCCCATTTTCCCAGGCACTAAATGTGGCAGCCCTGAAGCTCCAAAGAGAAAGATGGCTTCCAGGGCTGACATAATGTCAAAGACACAAATTGCAACAGCCATTTCTACATTTAATCTTGCATTAAGAAGAAACTGTTGATATATTTTGAATAACCTCTTGAAATGGTCCTTGAAAGCCAAGGCTGCTTCAACAGAAATATTTGATCAAAGTCACATGAACAATTCACTAGTGGAACAGCTTGGCTCCAGAGGTTTTGGGTGCTCTATCACTGCAGGATTTTAAGAATGGTTTGCAAAGGCATTTGTCTAGAATGGCATAGGGACCTGATGGTGAGTCTATAGCACATGTGCCAGAGGTGGCATGTAGAGCCCACTCTGCTGGCACGTGCGCCGTCACCTCAGATCAGATCTCTGTGGTGTTTTTTCGTGAGCTTCTGCTTCCCTGCAAATGACAAAACAGAAGCTCATGAAAGAAAAATATCTTACCTCTTACCATGCTGCAGGTGTTGGGATGCCCCACCTCCCGCTGGCTAGCTGGTCTTTGGGTCTCTGCTGCGCATGTCTGCGCATGTCTGCGCATGTGTTCACATGTGTTTACACCTTTCAATTTGGGCATGCGTGCACCAGTTTGGGCACTCGGTGTCTAAAAGGTTCTCCATCACTGGCATAGGGTCTCCTGCTTGAGCAGGGGATTGAACTAGATGATTGCTTCCAACTTGGTTATTGTATATGTTTATTGGTTCTGAAGTGTCCTATCCATTTGCCATGGATGCTATAAAAAATTAGAGATGATTCCAAAGTGAAGCACAAACCACTTCCCCTTACCTGAGTGACATAGTACTGCAAGATAACTTTCTACAGTAAATGGAAAATATTGGAGGATGTATTAGGCTAGTCAATTTTCTCTTCTCCCTATCTGGAGTACAATTAATCTGAGAAAGGATCCTAAGAGTGAGGGATGAGAAGAGGAATAGAAAATATACCTACTCAAAGACATTATTTATTTATTTATTTATTTATTTATTTATTTATTTATTTATTTATTTATTTATTTATTTATTTATTTATTTATTTATTTATTTATTTATTTATTTATTTATTTACATACATAACAATACAGAAATTGTTAAGCAATCAAGACAAAGAATTGCTGCAGTGGAAAGGCTTATTGAGAGGGTTCTTCATGGAGTCTATTATTGAGCCTTGTTGGTGGTGGGCAATGGGTAGTAATTGGATTAAGGGTACATTCCAGGCAATGAGTGGAAAAGGTGGTTATTGGGCCACATTTCCTAAGCTTTGCCTTGAGGGTGGGAGTTTATTTCTCTGGACTACAGATAATCTCCTCCCTTTTGAATCCCTTTGCTACAGGACCTCATTAAGATGAACATGCAAAATTAGAAATCAATTAACCGGACATTCCTATATGGTTCCGCCCCAGGCTCCTGATGGACCCGATAAGGTTCCAAAGGGAGCTTGGGCCAATTCCTGTGGACTTGCCCCACGACTCGACTGAGGACCTAGTGGCCGCATGGTTAAGTGCGGCCACGGGGGCCTTGGAACGAGTCGCGCCCTTGCGGCCTCTCTTGCGGCGACGAACCACCTGGGCTCCTTGGTTTACCAAGGGGCTTAGGGAGATGAAGCGCCACAAGAGACGCCTAGAGAGCAGATGGAGATCTTCTCGCTCCGAAGCCGACCGAACACTAGTGAGAGACCATATTAGGACTTACTTAGTGGCGATAAGAGTGGCCAAACGTGAGTATTGTGCCACTCTTATTGCATCCGCAGATAACCGCCCTGCCGCCCTGTTTGGGGTGACCCGCTCCCTCCTTCAACAGAGGCCGCGGGAAGCCCCGTTACAGGGTCGAGCAGAGGAATTTGGGACTTATCTGCAGGAGAAAATCACTCGGATTCGGAGCGAGCTACCCTCCATCGACAGTGGTCCAGTCGAGAGGGCCGAGGCTGCTCTTGTGATACCATCTTGGGAGGAGTTTGATTTTGTTACCACCGAGGATATGGACAAGTTGTCAAAGAGACTTAGGGCTACCACATGTTTATTGGACCCGTGTCCCTCCTGGCTTGTACTGGCATCCTGGGAGACGACACGAGGCTGGCTCCAGGGCATTGTCAACGCATCTTTGAGTGAGGGGTCCTTGCCTGCCATCTTGAAAGAGGCGGTAGTAAGGCCCCTCCTCAAGAAGCCGTCCCTGGATCCAGCATTATTAGAGAACTATCGTCCTGTCTCCAACCTCCACTTTCTAGTGAAGGTTGTTGAGAGTGTGGTGGCTCAACAGTTTCCGTGACACTTGGAGGAAGTTGATTATCTAGACCCGCGCCAGTCCGGCTTCCGACCCGGGCACAGCACCGAGACGGCATTGGTCGCGTTGGTTGATGATCTCTGGAGGGCGCGGGATAGAGGATATTCCTCTATCCTAGTCCTATTAGACCTCTCAGCGGCTTTTGATACCATCGACCATGGTATCCTATTGCGCCGACTGGGGGGGTTGGGGCTGGGAGGCACCGTTTTGCGGTGGTTCTCATCCTACCTCTCTGGTCGGTCGCAATATGTGTTGGCAGGGGGGCAGAGGTCGGCCTCGAGACCCCTCATATGTGGGGTTCCTCAGGGGTCGGTCCTCTCGCCCCTACTGTTCAACACATATATGAAGCCGCTGGGTGAGATCATCCGTCGTTTTGGGGTGGGATATCATCTGTACGCTGATGATACTCAGTTGTACATATCCACCCCAGACCACCCCAACGATGCCGTCGAGGTTATGTCCCGGTGCTTGGAAGCCGTACAGATCTGGATGGGTGGTAACAAACTCAAGCTCAACCCGTCCAAGACTGAGTGGCTGTGGCTTCCGGCACCCCGGTTCAGCCAGATTACTCCAACTCTGGCCATTGGAGGCGAAACACCGGCCCCCGTGGAGAGGGCGCGCAATTTGGGTGTCCTCCTGGATTCCCGGCTGTCTATGGAAGATCATGTGGCAGCCGTGGCCAGGGGGGCGTTTCATCAGGTACGCCTGATGCGCCAATTGCGCCCCTTACTGGACCGGGGTGCCTTACGCACAGTCACTCAGGCACTCGTCACCTCTCGACTCGACTACTGTAATGCTCTCTACATGGGGCTCCCCTTGAGGTGCACCCGAAAGCTGCAGCTAGTCCAGAACGCAGCCGCGCGGGTGATTACGGGAGCCCCCAGATGCTCCCACATAACACCGATCCTGCGCGAGCTGCACTGGCTTCCTGTGGTCTTTCGGGTGCGCTTCAAGGTCTTGACGACCATCTTTAAAGCGCTCCATGGCTCGGGGCCTAGTTATATGCGAGACCGCCTCCTGCCCCATACATCCCTCAGACCGATACGCTCCCACAGAGAGGGCCTCCTCAGGGTGCCGTCGGCTGGACAATGCCGACTGGCGACACCCAGGGGAAGAGCCTTCTCTGTGGCGGGCCCTGCCCTTTGGAATGACCTACCCCCTGAACTCCGCACCATCTCCGACCTCCGCCTCTTCCGCAAGTGTCTGAAGACACACCTATTCCACCTAGCCGGCCTAGCGTAACCTCCATACTGATTATTAGATAGTTTTAAATTTGGGATTTTAATTTGGTTTTTAGCGCAGGGTTTATTTATTAGAATAAGTATTTTAAATTTTGATATATTTTATATATTTTGTATCTATTTTAACATCCCTGTGCGCCGCCCTGGGTCCATTTGGAGAAGGGCGGGGTATAAATTTAATAAATAAATAAAATAAATAAATAAATAAATGTACCCTAAATAGCCAAGTGAGACTGAAAATGGTAAAACTGGCAGCTCTGGAAAGAAAGGAAATCAATATTTAATAATGTGGGTTTTTGCCAAGAGGTCCTGAGAGCAGTTAATGAGGACACACAGAAGTCAGTTGCATCTCTAAAAATGCCTTCAAACCTCAAAATAATGTTGAACTCCTGCTATTACTCAAGAAATGGTGATGTAATGAGTGGGTACAGTAACGGTAATGAGGAAACCTCAGATACAAACTGACTTGGTGTTTGGTAATGAAGTTAAGTAAGGTGAAGGGTAATAAAATAAATGGGGACTGTTCCTTTAATTTTGGTTTAGAAATAATTTAGGACCATTGTTTGAAAAGAAGTTGCCTAAATTTCTTTTTGAAGAAGTTGATACTGTTCAGGTGCTGTTAGAAAGGCATTTGAATTGACCAGGGCTTTTATTTATTATTCATGCTTATGGCTTTTTGTTGTTTGGGATTAATGGTCAGTCTTGAGAGAAGGAATGTTTTAATTTCAGTTATCTTGGTTAACTTGCCCCATGGAAAGTGAAGGTATGATACAATCTGCAAATGTGTACATCGTTTAACTTGCCACATGGAAAGCGAAGCATGCCATAAATTTTACCGCTGAGAGATTTTTTTAGTATTGGCAATTGTTTCTTGGGAATTTTATATTGAAAAAGTTTTATTGGTTTTTACCATTTTTGAAAAGGGTAGGGTCAGGGATACAGAAACATATTAAGAACTTTCGTGTCGGGATCATTGGCCCTTCTAGGGCTTCATAATAAAACATTAAAAGTACATTTTTCCAAAAGTACTACAAGGTGAAAATAAGTACAAGATTCCTAAATTCTCCATTCTATGCTAGCAGTCGTATACAAACATCCAGACATAAGGTTATGCAATATTAATAATAATAATAAAAAGCAAAGTTATTTTTTCGATCTAAGTCTCTTGGCAATTGTATCTTCTTTTTCTCTTCCCTGGCCCCCAGCGGGCGGGGCCGTGGCCCCCTCCGTCCCCCCTGGATCTTCCCCCAGGATAGAGGAATGTTTTTTAAGAAAGGCTTCCACCTCAGCAACTGTTTTAATCCTTACTCTTCCTTCATCCCAGAACACCAACATCCCTTCCGGTATCGCCCTCTTAAACCAGATCCCGTGGTCAAACAATTTTCTGGATAAGAAGGAATACCTCCTTCTCACCTCCCTAAACTTTTTTGGGATCTGCTTCAAGATGGCGACTTCCTTTTGTTGGTAAATTAACGCCCCCCCTCTCTGCGCCTTCAAAATTCCCTCTCTGGTTGACCTTCTAACAAATTTAATATGTATCTCTCTGGGTACTTCATTTATCCTGGCATATGCTGAATTTATTCTGTAGACTAGGTCAATGTCCCCCCTGATCTCATCTTTAGGTTTCTGTAAATAGTCTGCTAAAATTGTACTAATGAGATCAGGAAGGCACTCAGAGGTATACTTGGTCCCTGCAAAGTATTGCTGTATATTGATGATGAAAAACTATTTGGATTTGTTCTTGGGGGAAAAAAGCTTCTTGGGGTGATAAACATGTAGGGATTTTCGGATTCAGTCTTGCTTTATACCTATTCCATACCTTCAACATAGCATGGCTTATGTAATGATTATTGAAATCTATTGTTGGAAGGAAAATCCATCTGGTTCATTTCCAAACTGGGAGAAAGATACTGGAAATATCATGGAGGTTGATTGGAAAGAAATGTTCCCTTTATTGATGTAGCAGAACCATGTGATTCTGGGACAGCTGACAAAATGGTGTTTAGGGTGGGTGGGTTTTATACCTTTTAGATTCCTATGGGGGTCATGTAGAGATCATATAGGTGTCAAGGCTAGCTCTACAGGCAAAAGGGGAAATTCAAGTCCTAGGTGTTTGTCTGAGCTAATTCGTCAACCTTTTGCTTGTGGGTTATCTGAGTTTCTGCCTGAATGGATTACCAAATCTGCATTTCTATAAACTGACCTCCTCAGTTTCTGCTTTGGGTAGGGAAACTGGGGTAGTTTCTTCCTCCCTTAAGGTTATTTTTTGTTCATTTCTCCTTTAGGGGAAATATTATATTCTGCCTTTTTAATATTCCCAGAAATATTTCATTTTGCTGAGGGGGCAAACTCCTCACACTATATTAACCTTAATCTAAACATGATCAACCATGTCACCAAAATCTCAAATTAACTTCTTCTTAGGTCTAATCCTAACATATCTTTCTTTAGCATCTTGCAATCATTTATATTTGATTCTTTGTTTTGGGGTATGGATCGTTGCCAGATAAACTTGCAAATTTCTTTCTTCTGTTGTTTAAGTGGTGCATTAGTTGTCAATGTCAGTATTGTTATCAGTATTTGGTTGTATAACAACCACCAAAGTAAAACATTCATCTTAATTACTGAATGTCTATACAACAGTCACATTTGTGATTTGTCTCATTTGAATAAATGCCTCTCCTGGCTACCAGATCAAGTAAATTGAGAACGCTTATTCTTTCAGTAAAAATATACTGAAGCATAAACATTGGGTATTCACAATATTTTGCATCAAGTCCATTAGTAACGTTTTATGAAAGTCTGTAAGTAGTGCAGAAAAACACAGAGGCTATGCTTTCCTTCATTGAAGTGGACAATAATAATTCTTATTGATTAATGTTGCTTTTTTTTATATTGAAAAAGTTTTATTGGTTTTTACAATTTTCGAAAAGGGTAGGGTAAGGGATACAGAAACATATTAAGAACTTTCGCGTCGGGATCATTGGCCCTTCTAGGGCTTCATAATAAAACATTAAAAAAAACATTTTTCCAAAAGTACTACAAGGTGAAAATAAGTACAAAATTCCTAAATTCTCCATTCTATGCTAGCAGTCATGTACAAACATCCAGACATAAGGTTAAGCAATATTAATAATAATAAAAGAAAAGCAAAGTTATTTTTTCGATCTAAGTCTCTTGGCAATTGTATCTTCTTTTTCTCCTCCCTGGCCCCCAGCGGGCGGGGCCATGGCCCCCTCCGTCCCCCCTGGATCTTCCCCCAGGATAGAGGAATGTTTTTTAAGAAAGGCTTCCGCCTCAGCAACTGTTTTAATCCTCACTCTTCCTTCATCCCAGAACACCAACATACCCTTCCGGCATCACCCACTTGAACCAGATCCCGTGGTCAAACAATTTTCTGGATAAGAAGGAATACCTCCTTCTCACCTCCCTAATCTTTTTTGGGATTTGCTTCAAGATGGTGACTACCTTTTGTTGGTAAATTAACGGCCCCCCTCTCTGCGCCTTCAAAATTCCCTCTCTGGTTGACCTTCTAACAAATTTAATATGTATCTCTCTGGGTACTTCATTTATCCTGGCATATGCTGAATTTATTCTGTAGACTAGGTCAATGTCCCCCTGATCTCATCTTTAGGTTTATGTAAATAGTCTGCTAAAATTGTGCTCATGAGATCAGGAAGGTATTCACCAGATTCTTCAAAAACATTCTGAAATCTTAAAAAATATGACATCCTTTCAAAATCCATCCTAGACATATGACCAGACAAATCTGCAATTTCAATGTTGACATTTTTAAGTTCTCCCTTTGCCCCAGCCAGCCCCCCTTCCAGCTCCTCAGTCTTCTGTGAATTCTCCAACACTTGTTTCCGTGTTTCCAGAATGTCCTCCTTAAAACTTTTATTATCAGTTCTCAAAGCTTTAATTTCCTGCACCAAAACTTGTAACACCGATTCCAAAGATGACATCCTTTGTTCCAATCCTGCCAATTCTGATTTTGATGCCATGGTAAGCTGTTAAAGTCAGTGTCACTAAGATGGCGTTTTTGGGGTGGGGCCGTTGAGGCAAATCAGGAGCAAAACAGTTCAGGTGAAAGTTGTAAAAGAATTCAAGACCCAGCAGAGAAACACTTTTCACAATCAAAAACTTTAACAGAGAAGGCACTCAGGGAAGGAATCAATTAGTCCAGAAATTTCTTCATTAGTAGAGAGAGAGAGTCCATTTCACGAAAAGATGTTGGTAATTTTCCAAAGGTAAAAATAGTCATTCAGGAACAAAGGGAACCTTCCTCCACCGCCCTGCCTGGGAGCCAGGAGGAGAAAATAACCCAAGAAAAATTGTATCAAGCCAGCCAGACTTAGATACATTGTAAGAAAATAAGCAGCAGATCACTTTCGCTTATTTCAATGCAGTCCGGAAACAAAGTATCCGCTTCCTTGCAACAAGGAGCCATTTCGGAACGCTGCTTTAAATCCGAGGGGGGGGGGTTTAACCAACAAACACCCCCCTCTACGTTCTTTCAATCCAGGCTGCCAGCATAAATAATATTGTAAATCACTCACTCTTCACCTCGCTGCCAAAGCCCCAGGGAGCCTTCCGACCCGACGCTCAGTTCTTTTTAAATTTTGCTGATCGTTACCGTCCTCCATTGGCGAAGGGAAACTCCCCCCCGCAGCATGTCTTCCTTCGCCTAAACCGAAGACAAGGGCCGTTTCCCAGCCGCCGCCAGGATAAACCAGCCCAGGCAAGCCAGTTTTACGGAGGGACCCCCCAAAAAAGGGGGTGCCCCGGCCCGTTAGGGGCAGAAAAAAGAGCAAAACGGCGGATGAACCCCAAAGTTCGTCCGTTGCCGCCGGGAACAGGAACAGGAAGTCGATTAATGTTGTTTTTTTATCTGATCACTTTACAAGCTATCTTTTAATATACTATACCTTTTGCAATATTTAGTTAGCTTCCCAGCAGAGTTTTAAGGAGGTTCTTTTCCTTGTAAATCTCATGATATACTAAAAGTTAGCTAGGAAAATATACCTGGAGATGATAGAAGGGACAGTACAGATATGACATAATATCTGATTGTTGAAGAACAGGGAATACCTTCCATACTGAAATGTAAGCAGAGACATATGTGCATGCATACATACACGCACCTTCATTTGGTCCCTTGAATATTTCAAGGAATGTTTGCCAAATTTTACTTCAATTCACAAATGTGGGATTTGATAGATAGCAGTTTGATTTGATTGAACTGGGTTTTCCCAGTTGCAATGTATGGCTGTGAAAGTTGGACCATAAAAAAGGCTGAGCGCTGAAGAATTGAGGCCTTTGAACTATGGTGCTGGAGAAGACTCCTACAAATCCCTTGGACTGCTAGGTGATCAAACCAGTCAGTCCTATAGAAGATCGACCCTGACTCAAATATTTTGGCCACCTAATAAGGAAGGACTCACTAGAGAAGAGCCTAAAGCTGGAAATGATTGAGGGCAAAAAAGAAGGGGATGATGGAAAATGAGGTGGCTGAATGCAGTCACTGAAGCAGTCGGCATGAGCTAAAATGGACTCCAGAGGATGGTAGAGGACAAGAAGGCCTGGAGGAATGTTGTCCATGGGATCATGATGAGTCAGACATGACTTTGCAACTAACAACAACTGCAAGTTTGATTTAGAGAAAGAAAAATAGAGCAAAACTAAGCAGTGATGTCAGGTCATTTGTTAATTAATTTGTTGCATCAGTTTATAATACTTATCTTCTTAATAGTTACACATCTTGCTGTCAGATAGAGCCCTAAGTATTTTACTTTCTTAGTAATCTCGATATCAGTTCTCTTCATTAAATCTTTTTTCTGCATGTCTGTTCGATTTTTAACTAATACTTAATTTTCTTTTTGTTTATTTTCAATCCTGCCTATACTTCAATTTTTTTATTAGTTTAGGCTAGAGGTGGTATTCAGCCACCTCTAGCCTAAACTGGTAGGGCGAACTCGTAGTAGTGGCTGCGGGAGCCTTTACCCACCCGCCTTGATGTAATGCATAAACACAGAAGGTGGTGAACATGCACAGATGAGGCTTGTGTGAGAGAAGCAAGTGTGTGCGCTCATGCCCACATTTGATAACCGGTAGGGAAGGTAAGTGAATCTCACCTCTGGTTTAGGCCCTGTTTCTTGTGAATTTTCTAGAATGAAGACTAAATTGGATACATTTGAGGGTGTATTAGACTAGTTCATCTTTTTCTCTTCTCCCTATCTGCCATACAATTGCTCTGAGAAAGGATCCTAAGAATGAGGGATGAGAAGAATTGAAAATAAACCCACTCAATATTTTCTGTATTACATGCAGAAATATAATACAGAAATTGTTAAACAATCAAGATGCAAATGATTGCTGCAGGGAAAAGGTATCTTCAGAGGGTCCTTCATGGAGTCAAGTATGGAGCCTGGTTGGTGGTGGGCAATGGAAAGGATTAAGGATACATTCTTGGCAATAAGTGGAAAAGATGGTTATTCAGCCATATCTCCTAAGCTTTGCCTTGAACGTTGGAACCTATTTCTGTCCCTCCCCAATCAAACAGCCTTGCTACAGGAACTCATAAAAGGTGAACATGAAGAATCAGAAATCAATTAACTGCATGTACACTAAATAGTAGCAGCCCAAGTGAGACTGAAAATAGTAACATTGTCAGCTCTACAAAGACTGAAAAACTGTATGTAATAACGTGGTCTCTTGGTCAAGAACCACAGAAAGCAGTTAGTGAGGACACACTGGAAATTAATTGCATCTCTAAAAGTGCCTTGAAACCTTAAAATAATATTGAAATCCTGCTCTTACCCAAGAAATTGTGAATTACTTTAGACAATGAGTGGGTGCAGTAACGGTAATGAGGAAATCACAGATACAAACTGACTTGGTATTTGGTAATCAAATTAAGTAAGATAAAGAATAATAAAATAAGTGGAGACTATTACTTACATTTAAACTTAAAAATTATTGAGAAGCACTCTTTGAAAAGAATTTGTGTAAATTTTTGTTTGAAGAAATTTATAGTTTGCAATGGTTAGAAAGGACTTTTGATCAATGGTTGACCAGGCTTTTATTAATTATTCATACTTAATGACATTTTGTTCTGGTTAGGTTTTGGAGAAGGAATTTTTAGGTTCATTTATCTCAGTTAACTTGCCCCATGGAAAGTGAAGTTATGGTACCATGACCATACCACAACGTTAGCACAGTTTTCTTCTGCATTGAGTTTCATGATTCCATAAGTTTTACTGCTGAGACAGACTTTTAGTATTGACAATTGTTTCTTGGGAATCTGGCTTGGTAATTGTGCTGATGTCCTATAGGCAACAGATGACGTTAAAGCTGATTGACTAGAAAGGCTAATTAGAGTTGACTTTGATTAGTACTTGGATGTTGGACAGGGGCTTAGTCTACACACAGACATACTTGCCCCCTGCAAACTATTGCTGTATATATGAAGAAAAAATATTTGTGTGCACATGCACGCACACACATGCATGCATGCAGATACTTTTCAAATATTTTATTAACTGTTCGCTTTTACAGAGCAAGTTTGCCTGAGTAAACTTCTGTTTTTCAATATGCTGATGATGTGGTGATTACTTTGAGAAAGAAGATGTTTATAAGGAGTCACTGAAGCGTTGAGGAAGAGTGAATCAGAACAATTTGGTCAAACTTATATTTATAGGCCACATAATATCACATGGCCATAAAGCTATTCTTCCTATGCATCGGAGGCCTTTATATGTATTAAAAATGGGCTATTGCAGACAATACATTTCGTAACTTCTGAGAATGCTTCACAACGAAGTCTATGAAGGGGCAGAAACACTAGAAATCAAGTAATATTAGGCAGGTGAAGGAATTAATACAGAGGCACATGAGACAGCTGTCAACTGGGCAGTTTGTTTACCCTCCTTCAGGGGAAGAAGACTAAGTCTGTGTCCATCCCAACTGCCTAGAGGGAAGTACTAACTGACTCTTTGGATATGCTTGTATGTAAACAGAAAAAGCACCTCTTGATTTTCATATGCCCCTTGAGTAAATTATGTGGGAGGTTTTGCTATAGGTGTCTACATATTTTCTTCCAGAGGGATGCTATGAAAATAACTGTTCAGTTCCAAAGAGGCTTCTTTAGAGTGGGTTAGGTTAGATAGTAGGATTTTTTCCCCTTGGATGTTTATTTTATTTATTTATTTTATTTTTATTTATTTTATTAAATTTATATCGCCCTTCTCCAAGAGGACCCAGGGCGGCGCACAGGAAATTAAAATACACACAAAAAACACAATACAAAATTTAAAAATCTATTAGATCCCCATCCTGCGCTAAAACCAATTAAAATCCCCGAATTAAAACTATCTATGGCTAGTCCCAGCGGAGGCTATGTTAGGCCGGCTTGATGGAAGAGGTGTGTTTTTAAACACTGGCGGAAGAGGTGGAGGTCGGTGATGGTACGAAGTTCTGGGGGTAGGTCATTCCACAGGGCAGGGCCTGCCACAGAGAAGGCCCTTCCCCTGGGTGTCGCCAGTTGGCATTGTCCGGCCGACAGCACCCTGAGAAGGCCCTCTCTGTGGGAGCGTATCGGTCTAAGGGATGTATGGGGCAGGAGACGGTCTCGCATATAACTAGGTCCCGGATGTTGTTTGCTTCTAAAAATGACATTTGTTCCATTGCTCTTCTTCCTTAGGTTCATATATACCAGTGATGGCTAACCTTTTTTGGCTCACGTGCCAAAAGCAGGGGAAACGCAAGGGGGTCATGTGTGGGCGTGCCACACCCATAATGCTATGTGCATGACCCCCTGCTTTTGGCTCCAGAGGCTTTCTAGAATCCTGGGGAGGATGAAAACAGCCTTCTGCCCCACCTCCAGAGGCTTCAGGAGCTTTCCTGAAGCCTCCAGAGGGTGAAAAATGGCCTCAAAAAAAGGCCTAAATCAGCTGGCCAGTGAACATACATGCTGGAGCTGACAGGGCAATGCCTCACGTGCCCTAAGAAATGATTCCGCGTGCCACCTGTGGCATCCGTGCCATAGGTTCACCATCATGGGTATATAGGTTCATTTTTACAGAAGCTGTTTATTCTCAGTTGTGTTCAGTTTTGGTGTATTTTTTAGGTTCATATATGCTGTGGTTTTGAAAAGAAACTGTTTCCTGTTGTTTCTAATTATGTGTGGTCTGCTTAGTTGAAGTTGAAGTTTATTTGATTTCTATATCGCCCTTCTCCCTTTCGGGCCTCAGGGCGGTGTACAGCCATAGACTCAGGGCGGTGTACAGCCATAATAAAATAAGTGATACAAAATCTAAAACAATGTGTTAAAAGATATTAAATAAATGGCGACACCCATAAAATCCAGTATGTTTTGTACTTTCCTTCCTGCCTTCTTGCCCTTTGTTGGGTTTTTGGGTATGATGTGCTGACCTGGGCATTCTGCATGCTTAGTTGCTTCTAAGCTGATCCACCATGCTGCTCTCAGACACTACTATGGGCACTCTGGTCCACTGTCCTACTTGTTCTGCACTGCTGCTACTCAACTGGTCCACCTTGCTGCTCATAGCTGCTGGTCTGCTGCCACTTAGTTTGGTTTCTCTGCTCCTCAGCTGGCCTTCGTTTGCACTGCACTGCCTCCTGAATGAAGTAAATGAGGATGAAGTAATGACAAGTGGCAGCAAGGAGCCATGGGCCAAATTCCAAAGGTCTCTAGCAGTAACATTACTGCAACCTGTAATAAAAGAATGAAAATGGTTTTTTTTACATATAAATAGTTTATTAAGCAAAGTGTAACAGCTAAAAGATAAAAGGGAATTAAAGAGAATTAAAGGATGGAAAACAGGAATTTTGGACACTCAGTCCAGGCGCCAGTTCTATGCAGGAAACTGGTTCAAAGAGGGACAATGAATGCAAGCTTTTAAAAATTATTTTGGTCAAATTTACAAGCATCACAATTTATAAATGTTTTTAAAGTTCATGTTAGGGGTGGGACTCATAGAGTTCTCTGTTAATTTATCCAGAGGGTTTGTCCATATTAGAAATGCCGTTGAAGTGATGTCCCAGTGTCTGGAAGCCGTGTGAGCCTGGATGGGGAGAAACAGGCTTCAACTGAACCCATCCAAGACCGAGTAGCTGTGGTTTCCGGCATCACCATATAGCCAGTTGGTACCATCTCTGGCTATCGGGGGTGAGTTATTAGCTCCCGCAGAAAGGACCCGCAACTTGGGCATCCTCCTGGATTCTCGGCTGTCATTGGATGGCGGTGGCCAGGGGGGCTTTTTATTCCTGGATTCTCGGCTGTCATTCTGACGGCGGTGGCCAGGGGGGCTTTTTATCAGGTTTACCTGATACGCCAGTTGCGCCCCTTTCTAGATCGTGATGCCCTACGTACGGTCACACAAGCCCTCGTCACTTCCTGCCTAGACTACTGTAACATGGGGCTCCCCCTGAGGTGCACTTGGAGGCTCCAGCTACGCGGGGGATTTTGGGAGTGTCAAGATACTCCCATGTAACACCTCTCCTGCGCGAGCTGCACTGGCTGCCTGTGGCCTTCCGGGTGCGCTTCAAGGTGTTAGTAACCACCTTCAAAATGCTCCATGGCATGGGACCTGGTTATCTGCGGGACCACCTTCTACCACATACCTCCCTTCGACCTGTCCACTTTCACATAGTGGGCCTCATCAGGGTGCCATCTGCCGGACAATGCCGGCTGGCGGCCCCCAGAGCAAGAGCCTTCTCTGTGGCAGCCCCTGCCCTCTGGAATGGCCTACCACTCGACCTTCGCATGATCATGGACCTGTGCCTCTTCCGCCGGGCCCTAAAAACATACCTCTTTCATGAGGCCGGCCTGGCATAGCTCTAAATTTTTAATCTTTTTAGAAATGGGTTTTAATTGACAATTTTAGCACGGGTTCAACTTAATTTAATTTATTTTTAATATTCTGTATGTATTGTTTTTTACATTTTATTCCTTTCCTGTGCACCGCCTGAGTCCCTTTGGGAGATAGGTGAGGTATATAAATTTGATAAATAAATAAATAAAAATAAATAAATAAAAATGACTCCTGCATATTCTTTCTTACGGTGATTGTTGTATTTTTAATACTTGGAGTGTTACTATTTGTATTATCCTTTCTATATGGCTCACAAGACTAGGAATGAGAAATAGAGTATCCAAAATAATTGAAGAGTTATTGATTCCGGGAAGGTAAGCTGGGATAAGCATTTTTAAAGTATATAGCAAGAGTGAATGGCTTCATTCAGGATGAGTTCATGGAAGAAATTGATTTGATAACCTCCCCATTACTGAAGAGCAATCTTTGTTTTTTTCTCCCCCACTTGTAATTATTGTTTGCTTTGGAAAAGAGGCAGGGAAAAGAATGCTATTGTCCCATAAAAATAGCAAAACAACAGCAACCCAAAAAACAGTGCCACACTTTCTATCTGAATTAGGGGTTTTGTATCTTTGTGATGTTTATGTGTGATTGCTGTATTCATTTCTACATCTAATATTGGAATAAACTGTTGATCAACTGTTATGGAAAAAGTATTATTGGCATATCCATGGGAAATTCTATTCTACTTTATTGTCTCATTTACTCCACTCTCTTCCATGATCAAGAAACTACAGTAGCTTGAAGCACCTTGAAAGAGAAGGCTGAGAATTGGCTATGTGTTTAATGCCGTCTGAATTGCTAATGAAAGACTCTTATACAAGATTTTATATTCAAAGAAAGTAGTGAGCTGGCATATAGCCCATACAATGGGTTATGCTGGGTCTGATGGGTTATGCTGTATGTAGAAGTATGCTGTATGGAGGAGCTGAACAGTGAATCAATCTTAGAAGTACTAAATGTGGCCCTGGATTCTCTTGCCTCTGGCAAGGCACCTAGGAAAGATAGCATCCCTGCCGAAGTTCTGAAGTGCTGCAGAGAAGATTCCCACTGAGCTGCATGAAATCTTCTGTCTTTGTTGGAGAGAAGGTGGAGTACCACAGGATGTGGAGGATGCAAATATCATCACACTGTATAAGAACAAAGGCGACAGGGGTGACTGTAACAACTACTGTGGCATCTCTCTTCTTAGTGTTGTAGGGAAACTGCTTGCCTGTGTCGTACTGAAGAGGCTCCAGATGCTTGCAGAGAGAGTCTACCCAAAATTACAGTGTGGAGTCCGAGCCAGTAGGTCCACTACTGATGTGGTAGTTTCCCTTAAACAGTTGCAGGAGAAATGCAGGGAACAAAGACAGATGCTTTTCATAGATCTTACAAACACTTTTGACTTGGTTAGTAGAGACGGTCTTTATAAGATCCTCCCCAAGATTGGCTGTCCAACCTCAGTTCCTCAACATCAACACATCCTTTCATGAGGAAATGAAGAGCACTATAGTTTTTTATGACTTAACATCAGATTCCTTTGACATTTGAAGTGGAGTGAAGTACAGCTGCGTCCTCATGCCAACACTATTTTGGATCTTTTTTGCTGTCATGCTGAAATTTGCTTTTGGAACTGCAACATTTATATTTATATTTATTATATTTATACCCCGCCCTTCTCCAAGCGGACCCAGGGCGGCGCACAGGAATGTTAAAATACATACAGAACATAATAAAAATTTAAAAAACTTATTCTAATAAAATCCTGTGCTAAAACCGAATTAAAAATCCCAATTTAAAACTATCTAGGAGTCAGTAATGGAGGTTACGCTAGGCCGGCTAGATGGAATAGATGTGTCTTCAGACACTTGCGGAAGAGGCGGAGGTCGGAGATGGTGCGGAGATCAGGGGGTAAGTCGTTCCAAAGGGCTGGTCCCGCCACAGAGAAGGTTCTTCCCCTGGGTGTCGCCAGTCGGCATTGTCCAGCCGACGACACCCTGAGGAGGCCCTCTCTGTGGGAGCGTATCGGTCTGAGGGATGTATGGGGCAGGAGGCGGTCTCGCATGTAACTAGGCCCCGAGCCATGGAGCGCTTTAAAGATGGTCGTTAAAACCTTGAAGCGCACCCGAAAGACCACAGGAAGCCAAGTGCAGCTCGCGCAGGATAGGTGTTATGTGGGAGTGTCTAGGCGCTCCCGTAATCACCCGCGCGGCTACATTCTGGACTAGCTGCAGCTTTCGGGTGCACCTCAAGGGAAGCCCCATGTAGAGAGCATTACAGAGCATTACAGATGCTATTTATCTCTGGATCAGATCAGATGGAAAATTCTTTAACCTCTCCAGATTGACAGCAAAGTCCAGCTGAAGTGCTTATGAGATTTCCTCTTTGCTGACGATGCCGCCATTACTGTTCACTCTGTCAAAGACCTTCAACAACTTATGGACTGTTTTAGCAAGGCCTGCCAATACTTTGGAGTAACAATCAGCCTGACAAAAATAGAAGTCTTGGACCAGAACATGGATTTACCTCCCTGTATTACAATTTCTGCACAAGAACTGGAGTTTGTTGATGACTTTGTGTACCTCAGCTCAACTGTCACTGATACTCTCTCTTCAGATAAACATATTGGTAAAGCAGCCACCACATTCTCCAGATTTACAAAGAGAGTATGGCTTAATAAGAAGCTGATGGAACATACACAGATCCAGGTCTATAGAGCCTGCATCCTGAGCATGCGCAAGAATGGAGGTCCAATTTTGAGCACAGAGTGGGGCCTGGGGGTCGTTTTACCCCAGGGGGATGCAGCCAGCCCTCACTGACCATCTTCGAGGGCTGGCCCAGCATGTTTGCATGCCAGCCGTCACACCAGGCCGCTTTGGGCGTGGAGGTTGAGCCATGGGCGTGATGGCGGGGCGAAGAACACTGGAGCAAGGATCGAGGCCCGAATCAGCCCGAATCGGCCTAGCGCGGCCTGGCACAGCAGGAGAGGAGGCAGGCCTGCGAAGCCAGGATGCTGGGGGCGATCGATCGTCCAGGCCGGGAGGATTCTCCATCGGGCCGCACGGAAAGGATGCGGATTGCGCGGCCTATACCCAACCCAAGGGTTTCCCACCTGATCCGGGGCTGGAGCGGCAGGAGCGGCTGAATACTGAAGAGCGAGGAAGAACAGTTGGTGTATGTTGGGAGAGCAAGGAGTAATGGAGGAACTGGGAAGGAGAGTGGACGTGAGTGGAGAGTGGAAGAGAGGAAGCGCAAGGAACGGACGAAGGAGAAAGAAGGAAGGAGAAAGGAGAAAGAAGGAGAGGAAGGAGAAAGAAGGAGAAAGAAGGAGAAAGAAGGAGAAAGAAGGAATGGAAAGAAGGAGAATGAAGGAATGGAAATTGAAGGAAGGAGTGAATGGCTAGAAGGAAGGAGTAAATGGATGGAGGAGTGGGCCAAGCAGCTGGGTCATGGAGTGGTGGAACTATGGAACCGAGGAGGACCCAGGAAGATCCGTGGAGTGTGTGCACAGGGCAGGAGGAGGCAAGCCGAGCCAGCACATGGCGAGCATTTACCATCAGGCCGTGTGGCGGAACAACTGGCCGCACGGCACCAAATGCAGACTGAGGCCTACACTATGTGGACTGATTGACTATAATTCCTCCTACCCTAATGGATTTGTCATCTTCCTATTCCAACTACCTGCACTTTACATCTTGACTCTACTTTGACTCGGACTTAGACTTGCAATCAAATTCTCCCTGGACTATACGGCCTTCGTGTTTTCCCAATAATGTATTCAAGGTGAGACCTCCTTTGCCTGTGAGAGTCTCCCCTCTCACTCACAGGCTTGGCCCCCTGGTCTAACACGGGCCCACCTCGAGGATGGACTGATTGCTCCTGAGAGGTGGGCGAAGCGCAAACTTAGGGGTTTTTTTATCTAAATTTTTAATTTAACCCCTTAAAAGGGGTCCCAGGGTGATGGGAGGGTTTGGGCAGTTAGAAGTAGGTCAATGGATAGGGCCGGCCAGAAAAAACAGGAAAAAGATGAGGTCTTTTAAGGAGGGGGGAGGGGGGGTCGCCCCGATGGAGGGTTTTTCCATCGGTACAGTCCTAGGGAGGGGCAGGGGTGGCAGGAGACAGGGTGCCCATCAAGAGTTGGGTGACCGAGGCTGCTGGTTACAAGCGGTCCCTAGCCCCAACCCCCTGTGCTCCCTTCGAGGGCTAGGTGGTCAAGGATTACAGAGCTGGGGCCCCAGGCTGATGTTTTGCAATGCCAGGTCCGTGGTGAATAAAGCCCCCCTCATTAATGACCTAGTGTCAGAGGGGGACCCGGACCTGGTGGGAATCATGGAGACTTGGTTGGGCCCAGAGGGGGGTTTACCCCTCGTGGATATGTGCCCACCGGGCTACAGTGCATTTCATCAGCCTCAGGCCTCAGGCAGGGATGGTGGTGTGGCGATTATTGTTAGGGAAAGTCTCAGGCCGAGGGAGACCACTGTACCTCAGACCACCGGTTTTGAGTCCCTCTATGTGAAGTGGGGCCTAGGGAAGCAGTTGGGCTTGCTGATTGCATACCTGGCTCCCCGCTATGTATCAGCAGCCCTGCCCGAGCTCCTTGAGGTGATTGCCGAGATGGCGGTTGAGACACCCAGGCAATTAGTCATGGGGGACTTTAACTTGCCATCGACAGGTGAGACATCTGAGGTAGCTCGGGAGTTCATGGCTTCCATGACGGCCATGGACCTAACCCAAGTAGTTCAGGGCCCCACTCACGATGGAGGGCACATGCTGGATCTCATTTTTGTCTCTGGTCAGAGGAGCAGTGATCTTGGAACCGGGGATTAAGGCATCTCTCCCTTGTCATGGACAGATCATTCCCTCCTTCGGCTGGACTTTCCAATCATCACACCCCACGATTGGCGTGGAGGCGGAACCAGAGATTCCTAGATCGTTCCGCCCCAAGTGCCTGATGGATCCTGAAAGGTTCCAGAGGGAGCTTGGGCCAGTACCTGTAGCCTTGACCCACGACACGACTGAGGACCTAGTGGCCCCATGTTATAGTGCAGCCGCAGGGGCCTTGGACCAGGTCGCGCCTTTGCGGCCTCTCACGCAGCGTCGTTGGTTTTCCGAGGAGCTGAGGGAGATGAAACGCCGCAAGAGATGCCTAGAGAGTAGGTGGAGGTCTTCTTGGTCCAAATCTGACCGAACACTAGTAAGAGCTCACTTGAAGACTTACTTAGTGGCCATGAGGGTGGACAAACGTGAGTATTGTGGCACCCTCATCGCATCTGCAGATAACCGCCCGGCGGCCCTGTTTGGGGTAACCTGCTCCCTCCTTCAACAGAGAACACGGGAAGCCCCGTTGCAGGGCCGAGCCAATGAATTTGGTGAATATCTGCGGACAAAATCGCTCAGATCCGGAGCGGGTTACCCTCCACTGACAGTAGTCCGGGGGAAGATTCCGATGCAGGTCTTGAGACTATTTTATGGGAGGATTTTGACTTTGTTGCTGCCGATGATATGGACAGGTTGTTGAGGAGACTAAAGGCCACCACATGTTTATTGGACCCGTGTCCCTCCTGGCTTGTACTGGCATCCTGGGAGGTGACATGAGGCTGGCTCCAGGACATAGTGAATGCTTCCTTGAGTGAGGGGTACTTGCCTACCACATTGAAAGAGGCGGTGGTGAGACCCCTCCTCAAGAAGCCTTCCCTGGACCCAGCATTATTGGAGAATTACCGTCCGGTCTCCAACCTTCACTTTTTAGCGAAGGTTGTAGAAAGTGTGGTAGCACAGCAGTTTCCCCGCCACCTGGAGGAAATGGATTATCTAGACCTGCGCCAGTCCAGCTTCCGACCCGGTCACAGCACTGAAACGGCATTGGTCGCGTGGGTTGATGATCTCTGGAGGGCACGGGATAGAGGCCATTCCTCTATCCTCGTCCTGTTTGACCTCTCAGCGGCTTTTGATACCATCGACCATGGTATCCTATTGTGCCGACTAGGGGGGTTGGGGGTGGGAGGCACCGTTCTATGGTGGTTCTCCTCCTACCTCTCTGGTCGGTCACAATTCGTGTTGACAGGAGGGCAGAGGTCGACTTCCAGGCCACTCACTTGTGGGGTGCCAAAGGGGTCCTCTCACCACTCCTGTTCAACTGCTGATGAAGCCGCTGGGCAAGATCATCCGTGGTTTCGGGGTAGACTACCATCTGTACGCTGATGACACTCAGTTGTACATCTCTACCCCGAACCACCCCAATGATGCCGTGATGTCCCGGTTTTGGAAGCCGTACGGATCTGGATGGGCAGCAACAAACTCAAACTCAACCCGTCCAAGACTGAGTGGCTGTGGTTTCTGGCCTCCCGGTTTAGCCATCACTGCCATGGGGGGCGAAGTATTGGCCCCTGTGGAGAGGAGTCCTCCTGGATTCCTGGCTATCCCTGGAGGACCAGGTTGCGGCCGTGGCCAGGAGGGCGTTTTACCACGTTCACCTGGTCCACCAATTGCGCCCCTTACTTGACCGGGAGGCCCTTCGCACAATCACTCAAGCACTCGTGACTTCCCATCTGGACTATTGCAACGCTCTCTACATGGGGCTCCCCTTGTGATGCACTCGGAGGTTGGTGCAGAATGCGGCCACGCGGGTGATTATGGGTGCCTCCAGGCATTGCCATATAACACCACTCCTGCGCGAGCTGCACTGGCTGCCTGTGACCTTCCGGGTGCATTACAAGCTTTTGATGACCATCTTCAAGGTGCTCCATGGCACCGGCCCTAGTTACCTTCGAGACCATCTGCTGCCCCATACATCCCTACGACCAATCCGCTCCCACAGAGAGGGTCTTCTCAGGGTGCCGTCAACTAAGCAGTGCCGGAAAGCCATTCAGTGCTATATTTTTGAAAAGTGGAAAGATTTTTTCCCCCAGCCAGTGTCTTTGCTGCTTGGAGGAGAGACTGTGCCCTGCACTAGAGGGCAAAATCAATCCAGCAAGCAGCCTATTCACTCTCAAAGAGTTTAGCTGAAAATGGTTTGTCATCCAATGGTTTCTGATGGACCTTTTTCAGTCAAACCCCAGGAATTAGAGGGAATTCTGTGGCTGTTGCTTAAGACCTTCCCTCCTTGCTTCCCTGCTGCCTTTTTGAGGAAGCTGGCAAGGAAGACTACAAATGGCAATCACATAATCATAGAGGGCTTGGCAACGTCTTGTATGTATGAATAAGTTCCCAAGAATCCAGAATTCAATAATGTGATTTTGGGGATGCTGCAAGTTCAGGTGTGTGCATGGGGGTTAAGTATCTTAGTTCAGTGCAATTATACTTTCTTGTGGTTGCTGAATAAATAATCATTAGTCAAAGATTGATAACACAAGAGAGTGGTTAAAAACTCAGATATAATGGAGCCATTTTGAGGGCTTTCTAGTCCCAAGGATTCCCAAACTTGATGGAAATACAATGACTTCGGGCATCTCCAGAAGGTTGATAGGATTGACGCCTGTCAGATGGAACTCATCCTACTTGAGTTGATAGGTGGACTGATGAAATCAGGAGGATGTGGTCCCTCAAATAACTCCATACCATGTAGGGCTTTAAAGATGACCACCAGCACCCTAAATGTTCAGGTTTTATGTGTTTTATTATTTTTATAAATTCAAAAGAAAAGCATTTGCCCATGGAAATAATTCTTTCTAAATAATTCCAAAGTGTTATTTTTAATTTATCTGGATCCTGAATCAGTACATGTTTTTGCTATTTTGCTATTGATTCAGTTCTGCTATTTTCTCTAGAATAAAAAAGTCCTTAAAGTCTGTGGAGCTTCTCAACCATCTAGTTCATAGCTGTCCTAAAAGTGCTTTTTCAGAAGGCAACTGGGCTTTTTTTCCCCCCTTGGAGACATTTAACTTCTCATCCAAGAACATAAGAACATAAGAATAGCCTTGCTGGAACAGGCCACAGCCCATCCAGTCCAGAATTCTGTCTCACACAGTGGCTCACCATTTGCTTCAGGGTATTCCCAAGCAGATGTCTTCACCTGCTTATGATTCCCTGCAAATGGCATTGAGAGATATCCTGCCTATCTCTCCAACCCGGAGGGTGTCCTTAGGCATCCATCATGATAGCCATTGATACCCTTGTTCTCCATGAACTCGTCTAATCCTTTCTTAAAGGTGTCGAGGCTGACAACTGTCACCACTTCTTCTGGCAGGGAGTTCCATAGACCAGTGATCCTCTGGGTGAAAAAGTACTTCCTCTTATTTGTTTGAGGTCTAGTTATCAAAAGTTTCATGGAGTGCCCCCTAGTTTTAGTGTTGTGCGATAGGGAAAACAGTTTTTCTTTTTCTACTTTGTCCACACCGTGCATGATTGCATGATTTTATAGACTTCATTTTATAGACTTTAAAGAAGATTCTTTAGCTCTGACAAAATGCTGGAAGATGAAGGATTTATATTTCTTGCAGGGATCTGCTTGTCAGCATTCTTTGCAAGAGTGTTTGATACCACTTGGAGGTTTCTCTGCATCCTCAGCATGACCTGATGTGTGTGGAGCCTTCTTGCCATTGCTAAAGTGTTGTACTGTAAACAGGATATAGATACTATCCTCAATCTTTTATTTGAAACTTATTTCACTAAGATTTGAAAGAAAGTCACCCTGTGCTGTAAAATAGGGGTCCTCAAACTTTTGAAACGGGGCAATTCATGGTCCCTCAGACTGTTGGGGCCCCCGGACCGACTGGGTAAGTGTGTGACTGGGTTGGCGTGGCTAGGTTATGTGACTGGTTGGGCATGGCCAATTTAATAGTCCATTGAACAATGCACACAAATTAAACTTTAATTTGTTTTGCCCCTAGGGGTGTTTTATATGCTTTTATTTGCATGTTGCTCTTTTGATTGGCTTTTCTTTTTAACTAGATCATTTTTTAGTTGTTTAGGAGTCTAGTGGTCCACTTCACTGCAGCAATTTTTTTCAGCCCCAAGTAGCTTGAGAAATATTTCTCCCCCTCTCTCTTTCTCGCTCTCTTTCTGTCTCCCCCGCCTCTTTGTCTATCTATTTCTCTTTATCTATCTTCTAAAGGTGGGGGAAGTGAGATGTGGACCATTTTTTCCTGTTTTCTGCCTTCTGGGGTATCTGTGTGCCCTATTTTTTACCTTCCCCCACCTCCAGAACATCTCTGCAGGCCATAATTGTTGGTCTTACCATTCAGTTCCAGCCCGTGGGGCTCGCGAAGGTAAGTTCTGTGCTCAGCCAAAGGTGGGTGGTGTGATGAGAGTGGGGCAGCCTAATGGTACTGCGCTGCCAGATTAATTGGTTTGGCGGGCCGCATGTGGCCCCAGGGCCATAGTTTGAGGACCCATGCTGTAAAACTTGAACTGTGATCAGTTTGTCATTTCTTCCGTCACCCATGGCAGTGATTGAAGTCACCTGATGTTTTCAGGTAGATGTGAAACTAGAAGGGAGAAAATACCAAACCCTGCAAAACCCTGCAGTCAGGTACATTCCAGCCAGAACGATCCCATCCTACCCAAAAATTTAAATCTTCAGGCTGGCAAGTAATTCTAAAAAAAAAATTGTCTTAAGTCTTTATCATTTCTTTAATTTAGTCAGGCTTGGATGGCTGTTAGAGAATGGCTGCTGGACATCAACTGTCTATTTCAGCACCGTTTAATTATGTCAGATGAAATCAGATAATTAAAATCTGATCAGTTCATTAAAATCCCATTGCTAATTCAGGTTGATTTGGGTCCAGATTTAACATTCTTCCCTCAGCACTTCTATATAGGATATTTAATGAGGTTCCTAGAGCCAGTCAGCCCTGCCCTTGTGCTAAGGGCTCAGGTTCATATCATCCTTCTTGTGCTGTTACATTGGCCATTTGATAGCAGTGTTCCAATATCTCAGGGGCTGCACAAAGAAGAGGGAGTCAAACTATTCTCCAAGGCACCTGAGAGTAGAACAAGAAGCAATGGGTGGAAACTAATCAAGGAGAGAAGCAACTTAGAACTAAGGAGAAATTTCCTGACAGTTAGAACAGCCAGTTTTTGTATGACAGAGGCAAATGTAAACAATTGGCTTTAGGCATACTTTGTTAATTAGTGTTTGTATATTTTAATAAGTCCTTTCAATGCTATGATTCATAGCAAAAGGTTTAAGAATTTATAGAATGATTTGTGTCCATGAGGTTTAATTATTTTGCTGTAAATTGGATATTTGTATCCCTTTTTAAATTTAAGCACTGTAATAAAGGAGAATAGGAAAGTGAGTGAACAAGACTTGAGATGGAGGAAAATTAGGAAGATTCAGACTTCATATCTGAATATTATGTTTCTTACACTTTTGTGTACATGCTGGTTTTGAAAATTATATTTTCACTTCTGCATATCATTACAGTAAATCGCATCCCTTTATAAGCATAGGTATAACCGTGTCCACAATAGTATCTCTCCCTCCCTCCCCTCTCCCTCTCCCTCTGTTTCTGTGTGTGTGTTTGTTACAAATCCTACCTGATCCACCACCTGATAATTTTATTGTAGTCTTTCCATTTGTTTTATGCTGGTGAGTAAAATTAATAGAATACATCTGCCAGTCTGTCCACTTAACAAACAGAATAGTTCAGGAAGAGATCTCTCCCATGCAGATTTTTTCTTGCTACGTCTTCCATTCTTTTAACAAGACCCAGCCTGTGCTGATAGTGAGTCAACAGATAAGGACATTCTTATTCTAAGTAGTTTCACATGGTATTTATCTTGGGGAAAAAACAATCTTAAGAGATTCTTAAATATCAGAATAGGCTGGATCTTGTATTTTCCATTGTGGGGGTCTTAGTTAATGTTTAACTTTTGTTTTGTTCTACTTCTGCTCAAGCAAACACATCAGCTGTAAGATCTCAAAGGCAAAATAACTATTTTAAAAAATAAACAGATGGGGAAGAAGGATACTGTTTGACTTTATGGCAAAATGTGTGGTTGGAGAGCAGGAAATACCTTCCACAGAGTAATGTAGGCAGAGATCTGACACAGAAACAGATACATTCACATAGTCAAATGAATATACTGCTCCCGGCTCCCGCTTAAAGAAGTTGCGCAATATCTGCAATGCTCATTTAGCTTTATTTGAAGGAATATTTGCCAAATTTTGCTTCAATGCATAAATGTTTTAGAGATTGATACATAGCAATTTGAATCATGTAAAGGAAGATAAAGCAATAGCAGGTGGTAATCTCAGGTCATTGGTCATATCTTGAAGTTGTCCAGGCTGGTAGATGAAGATGACATTATTTTCCACTGATTCTGTACAAATGACATAAAACAATACTTTGATCTAAGTGAGTTTTACATATTTGAACATGTAAAATCTCTCCTGCCCTTCTTTCTGCCTTTGAAACACCTGCTCCTCTTCAGGTCAATGTCTTGGAATGTTTTGGAAGACAAAGAAGGTTATCCCAATGTACATCTGTGGTATCTTTATAAGAGGAATGTTTACTTACGGTACACAGCACATATCTCCATGTCTACAGTCCTGTCTGTGAATGTCCACGGTGCCTTTTGGACAGGTACTATTGCATTGTCCTCCTTCACGAACACATACCCGCTGGGCAAAGCCTGTGAAAAGGAAAAGAGTACACAGGGGAATGTTTGTTATTTAGATAGATATTTCCTTCTAAGACATCACTTTCTTCTACAGAATTGCAGAATTCCTATGAATTCAGGAAATTCTCTCTGACCAAGAAATCAGTTTCTGTTAATTTCCCTTCAGCAGCCACACTTCATCATATATCAATCCCAGTTTTAAGCTTGCCCCAGAGCTGAATTGGCAGCTATCCCTGTATTGATTAAGATAGAACAGAGGAAATAATCTGATTCACACCAAAGGAACACCTTGCTATGATATGTTTCTCTCCATTATGACTATGGATCCTTGCTTGCTAAGAAATAATCCTGAATTATCATGGCTGGTTCTGCTGGGTGCTTTTGATGGAGGTGTTGACTGAGAATAATTAACTTCCTTTAAACTTCAGAACTTGGTTTTCCTTTGGCTTTTTTTCTCTTCTTTTAATGTTTCTAATGCTGCTCTCCTCAAAATTTGTGATGCAAAATTTGTGTCATTTTGCTGCAATATCTTCTCTTTTTTAGAAATTGAATATGACTAGATTCACTAGATAATTAATTTTTATTTTATTTTTTTAATCTCATCTTTATTTCTTAAAATAAGGTGGCTAATGTATCTAATACTCCTTCTTCCTCCTATTTCCATGAACACCAAGTAGCAGTCATAGGACAGGGTGAAAACTCTTTAATTTCACAGCATATGGTGAGATTTAAACATACTTTCAACTGGGGAACTCTGACCACTAGAGAATTCCTGGAAGCCTGGCACTCTGACAAATTAGCTACCAATACACACAGACATAAACAATGTGTACTTATTGTGCAACAGAGACAACCAATAAGCCAAAAACGGAACAAAAAGAGCAAAACATCTCCCCACCAGCAACCAACATCCATATGATCTCAGCACCAAGCTTAACATGTGACCAACAAACAGGAAGTAAACAATATCCTAGTCAAGGAAGCACCAAAAAGTTAATGAACAGTACAACCCGAACCTCCCAAGACCACTCCTATCAATACTAACAGGGCTAGAATATAAATTGATAGCAAATTCCATTCCTTACCGATGTTAATTAGTTTGGTAATGAAACAACTGTAAAAAAAGGAAAAGCTGAGAGAATACCAAGCATGCCTTCCCCTTTACCACAACATCAACCCTGTGAGGTGCTTTCTGCTGATAGAAGTCCAAATTTACCCAGCCATCTTTCATGCCAAAGGTGGCACAAGAACAGTCTTCATAAAAGGGCCTTTTATGAAGATCTGTATGGGAGACTGGGGGAAGTGGAATATGATCATATCTGCTTACTGGGGGATTTTAATGCGGTGGTGGATAAAACTCAGGATTATATCCGGGAAATCAAGGAGGTTTGAAAGAAATTAAAAAAACTCTACCAAGGATATGTCATAAGATAAGGGAGGAATTTGGCCTACAAGATGTTTGGAGATTACACAACCCTGGGAAAAGGCAATACACCTATTTCTCCCCCAGACACCACTCCTGGACACGTTTAGACATGGTCTGGATGTCTCCAGAACTGAGGGGAATGGTGTCTGGAATAGAAATTGGTACTAATGAATGGGCGGATCATAGTCCTATAAGGCTGACCTGGAAGATCCCTGGATACAGGCAATCTAGATGGAGAATGTGGGTGGGGGCTCTGCAAGATGAAGACTTTATGGGGTCTTTTAAAAAAGAGATGAGTTTTTTTATCCAAGAGAATAAAACCGAAGACCTATCCATTTATAATACTTGGGACACTGCTAAGGCAGTTATGAGAGGTTTACCATTAAATACAGCGCTAACTGTCGCAAAATTAAAAGAGCACAACGGAAAGAACTCCTGAATAATCTGAGTAGAGTTGAGCAGAGAATGCAGGAAGGGAACGAGCAGGAACACCTGGTCGAGGAAAGGACGTTCTGGCAACATCAGATTAGCTTGCTAGATAAAGAAGAGTTAGCCTCTAAGATTAAATGGTCTAAACAACATTACTTTGAGAATGCCAATAAGCCAGGTAGATGGCTCTCATACCGCTTTAGGAAGGAAGGCGAACAACGTAGGATAGAGGGGTTGAAGGATTTGGATGGAAACTTCCATACTACTAAGGAAGGGAAAAAGAAAGTGGCACAAGAATTTTTTACCAAACTGTATGAGAAAGGGGGAGAAGAGATACAAGGAATCAGACAGTTTTTGATTAAATCTGACCTACCACAAGTACCTGAATCTATGAAGCAACTTCTTAACGCTGATATAACGGAAGGGGAAGTAGAAGCAGCCATGAGGAAACAAGCCAATGGGAAGACTCCGGGTACAGATGGGCTTCCGGTTGAACTATATAAGGCGATGTTTGGGGTACTGGGTAAATATATGACAGAGTTGTATAACAGAGTGATGAGGGATACCCAGACTCCAGCATCGTGGTCTGAAGCGTTTATTTCCATTATTCCCAAGGAAGGGACTGACCTGTCACTTATTAGAAATTATAGGCCAATTTTGCTGCTAAACTCTGATTATAAAATTTTTGCGGCAGTGTTAGCAGCAAGACTTACCTGTTTTCTTAATACCTTCATACATTCAGATCAGAATGGCTTCCTCCCCAACCGACACCTACGGGATAATTTGAGGATGATTATGAATACCCTGGAATATTTTGAGGCCTGCCCGGATAAACAGATGGCCGTAGTTTTTGTTGACGCCCAAAAGGCATTTGATCGGGTCTCCTGGGACTTTATGATATCCCAGATGGAATATATGGATTTTGGCACAAAATTTATTGGGGCAATTCAGGCCATATATCAAAAACAAACAGCAAAGGTATTGATTGAGGGAGATCAAACAGGGAAAATCGAGATCCATAGAGGTACAAGACAGGGCTGCCCCTTATCCCCGCTCTTATTTGTCTTGACTTTGGAACCTCTACTGAGAGAAGTAAGACAGAAAAACGAGATAAAGGGACTGAGGATTAGACAGGAGGAGGTTAAGGTGCAAGCCTATGCCGATGATCTGGCCTTCATTTAAGAGGAACCAAGGGAATCAGGACCACATTTGTTAGAACTAATTAGGGAATTTGGGAGCGTTGCAGGTCTACTTCTTAACGAAGATAAGACCAAAATGTTGGTCAAAAACATGACCGCAAGACAGAAGCACCAACTTGAAGATCTAGTGGGTCTGAAGATCGTAAATAAAATCAAATATTTAGGAATATGGCTGACAGGGAGATGTAGCTCCATAAAGGAAGACAACTATGTTCACCTTTATAAACAGATGGTCCAAGATTTCGGCAGATGGAAGAACCTGCAACTCTCCCTTATGGGGAGAATAGCAGTTATTAAAATGTGTATTCTCCCCAAATGGCTATTTTTATTTCAATCGGCCCCTGTAAGATTGGAAAAGAAATTCTTTAACGAAATGAATAGAGCCGTCTCAAAATTTATTTGGCAAGGTAAAAAACCTAGAATTAAACTGAAAATGATGCAGGAACCTAGAATTAGAGGGGGATTTGGTCTCCCCAATTGGCAGCTTTATTATCAGGCGGCTTTATTAATTTGGATTAAAGAATGGATGACCCTGAGAAGAACACGGCTCCTGACTATTGAAGGCTGGGGCCTACAGTATGGTTGGCACTATTATATTTGGCCCGGTTCAGAGCGACCCAAACACTTCAATGACCACTTGGTGCGTAGGACCTTGAGTTATTCTTGGGAGAAGTTGAGAAGGAAGTTATACTTGAAGGCGCCATGCTGGATCTCTACTCAGGAAGCCCTTGTTTACCCAACACGATATAGAGGGGAGAAGATCTTGACATATGAAGAGATCTTAGATTCACAGGGGAACTTGAAGACCAGGGACTCATTAGCTTCGCAAGGGTACCATATCGACTGGTGGCCATATTCCCAGATATTCTCAAGGTACAAAAAAGATCAGAGGACTGAAGGTATATATCCCTATAAACAAGAACTGGACAAGGTTCTTTTTGGAACAGAGAAAGGGATGCTCTCCAAGTGTTACGGACATCTATTGTTATTAGACGTAGGGGAAGAAGTGGTCAAAGACTGCATGATTGCTTGGGGACGGAATATAGGACGCACATTGGGCTTTCAAAGTTGGGAAGAAATTTGGTTCAAAAATATGAAATTGACTATGGCAGCCTCATATAAGGAAAATATATATAAAATGATATGTCGGTGGCATCTACCCCCGGCAAGACTTGCCAGAATGTTCCCGGGGACCATGCCTAATTGCTGGAAATGTGGTCACAGAGAGGGGACCTATTTCCATCAGTGGTGGACCTGCCCAATGGCGATTAAATACTGGAAAAAAATCAGGCAGTGGTTAATAGAAATCACCCAACATCAATTAGATTTGAAACCTGAAACCTTCCTGTTAGGACTCAAACCCTCAGATATCAACATGGAGATATGGTTTTTGGTGTTGCACATAATTATTGCGGCAAGATTGGCTTTTGCCCAGGAATGGAAGAGTGATCAAATACCAATGGATAGGGCAGTAATAAATAAAATTAATGAATGCGCAGAATCGGATAGATTAACAAAATTAATTAAAGGAAAAAAGGACTCAGAATTCTATAACTCGTGGAAGAGGTGGTATAGCTGGGTACGGGAACGACCGAATAATAACAACTGAAGCAATAATATATGTTTAAATCAGATATTGGTAAATAATATTAATCAGAAATTAAAGGACGAATAAGAATTGATGAAGTAGGTACGTTGACTAGATGGGCTGTATATAGTGTAAATGTTGGTGTTAAATATTAGGCCTATTATTAGGACGGTAATGTTAAGTTTGGTTATTTAAACGTTATACTTTCTCGCGCTGTGACGGCAATATGTATGATTTTATTTTTATAAGAATAAATAAAAAAAATATTAAAAAAAAACCACTGTAAAAAAAGGAAAAGCTGAGAGAATACCAAGCATGCCTTCCCCTTTACCACAACATCAACCCTGTGAGGTGCTTTCTGCTGATAGAAGTCCAAACTTACCCAGCCATCTTTCATGCCAAAGGTGGCACAAGAACAGTCTCCTGATTTCTAGCTTGGTGCTTTGATCACTACACCAAACTGGCACTTTACTGGCTCTCAAACACTTCATAATGGTTTTGTTGAGAATTTGGTAAACCAAAAGTAAAATGAACAAACCAATAATCTACAATAATAAAACCTCCGGTTACACTTTGTAAAGCATATGAATGAATTAATTGGTTTGCCAGTCCCTCCTTGATGCCGTATATCTCCCTGGATATCAAGTTTTAATGCAAAAGACAAATCAATGGCATATTTTTCAAATGTTTGAAGGCTCATGTTGTCAATAGTCCACAGTGTTCAAAGCTATTTCTTTACATAAACTAAAAGAAGAGGTTGAAGATTATCCTGCTTTCAGTGATGATCAAACTTGCTTAGAAAGTAGTGAGTTATCAGTCATTTCTCTGTTATCAATAATTTAATTTCTTACCTGGTTCAGACAGGAATGCAAGGAAAAGGAATGCAAATAGCAGATAAATGATCTTCATGTTGGGATTGGTTCTGGACCAAATCTCTTGGGATAGGACACATCTCTCTATTTATGCAGTTATAATGATTGCATCACACTGTGAAATATTGCAACTACTCTTAAATGTAATTGGTCTTGTTGTATTTCCTTTATTGAAACACTCCTGAGGGTTAACTTGCAAAAGTCCTTGCAAGACCAAGAGAGTTAGTGGAATGGTTACATAGTTCTGCTTATAGCTAAGATACTTTGAAATGATAAATATTTGGCTCCATTATTGATGGCCTGCAGAGCTGACACAACTAGTTACATGCAAATGAATTTCTCTTCAGTGTAGATTAGTTATGTGTTGTTTTAACGAACTGGTATTAACCCTTCACATGATCTTGATTCTATCCCTATTTATGCAGCCTAGAACTGTGTTGGCTTTTTTGGCAGCTGCTGCACACTGCTGGCTCATATTTAAATGGTTGTCTACTAGGACTCCAAGATCCTTTTCACAGTTACTGCTATTGAGCAAGGTACCACCTATACTGTACCTGTGCATTTCATTTTTGTTGCCTAAATGTAGAACCTTACTCTTTTCGCCATTGAATTTCATTTCGATTCGCTCCCACAGAGAGGGACTTCTCCGGGTGCCGTCCACTAGACTTTGTCAGCGGGCGACGCCCAGGGGAAGGGCTCTCTCTGTGGCGGGCCCGGCCCTCTGGAACGACCTTCCCCCCGATATTAGAACAACCACGGACCTCCGCTCCTTCCGCTTGAAATTGAAGACTCATCTTTTCCGCCTGGCCGGCCTAGGGTAGTCTCTCTCTCTATGGGTTTTTTAAATGTATATCTATATTTAGTGGGGATTTTAGTTAATGGGTTTTTAGCACAGGAATTAATTTAATCTGTTTTAAATTGGTATGTATTTTGTATATTTATTGTTTTATTCTCCCTGTGCACCGCCCCGAGTCCCTGTGGGGAGAGGGAGTGGTCAATAAATTCAACTATTATTATTATTATTATTATTATTATTATTATTATTATTATTATTATTATTATTATTATTATTATTATTATTATTATTTCATTAGATAGTGCCCAATGTTCACGTTTGTCAAGATCCTTCTGTATCTTAAGCCTATCTTCTGGAGTGTTGGCTATTCCTGCCAGCTTGGTGTCATCTGCAAATTTGATGAGTTCCCCATTTATTCCCTCGTCCAAATTATTGATGAAGATGTTGAAGAGTACTGGGCCTAAAACAGAGCCTTGGGGGACTCCACAGCATACTTCCTTCGATGTAGATGCAGTTCCATTGAGGACTACATGTTGAGTACAGTTGGTCAGCCAATTATGGATCCATCTGGTGGTGATGCTGTCTAACCCACATTCTTCTACTTTATCTACTAGTAGTTTATGGTCTACCTCGTCAAATGCCTTACTAAAGTCCAAGTAAACTATATAGACGGCATTCCTCTTGTCCACTAATTTTGTCACATTATCATAGAATGCAATAAGATTAGTCTGGCATGATCTGTTTTTGACAAAACCATGTTGGCTTCTAGGTGTTCAGTAATTTGCTGCTTGATTATATTTTTCCAGAATCTTTCCTGGTATTGAGGTCAGGCTGATGGGTCTGAGGTTTCCTGGATATATCTTTTTTCCTTTTTTGAAGATACAAAAAGATAGATCCAGGAAACCTCAGACCCATCAGCCTGACCTCAATACCAGGAAAGATTCTGGAAAAGATAATCAAGCAGCGAATTACTGAACACCTAGAAGCAAACAAAATGTAATTCCTTTTAAATTATAGTTTAAGTCCTTAAAAACTATAGATTCCAATATATATATTTTACCCTGTTAATCATAATAATACATTTAAATATATCTAGTCCTAGTCATCCAGAAATGGATATAGTCTATTTTTTTGGACTATGGATGGTTCCCCCAATAGCTTTGCTTTAGAAAGACGAACATGCAAAATCAGAAGTTAATTAACATTATCTGACGTTAATAGAGCCATGAGGCTGAAAAGGGTAAAATTGGCAGTTCTAGAATGGGAAAAAAATTCAACTTAATATTATAGTTAATATTTAATATTGTAGCTGTTTGCTCAAGAACCATAAGTAGAAGGTGATGAAGAAACTGTGGAAGCCAAATTTATTTCTTAAAGTGCCTTAAGACCTAAAACAACATGTTTGTTGTAATCTTGCTGTAATCCAAGAAATGTAATCCAATTACCTTGTGTAATGAGCATGTGCATAAAGTATAATGAGGAAACCTCAGGGGCAAACTGACTCGATGTTTAGAAATCACATTAAGAAAGATCATGTGTTATGTACTGACACCCGCTTGATTTCCCCGGCAACAGCCAGTCGCGTCTGATTGGCTAAGACGCGACTGGCTGCAGCCGAAGCGGGAGACGCGCCGATTGGCCGGCGTTCTGACAGCTCGTATAAAAGGAGCTGTCAGAGCGAAGGCGCGCGCTTTTTGTACGAATATACTTACTGTTGTGTTGTATTGCTGTTTGCAATAAAGAGCCGTTGGATCAGCCGGGTCTGGACCCTTCTTGCGAACTTAACACTGGCGACGAGGACTGGGGCCCGGCGTCGATCCTCCTATCCGTGACTCTTCTCCCTGCGGGAACGAAGAGACGTTCACCCTCCGTGCAGGAGAAAAGTTTCTCCTCACCCTCTGGGCTCGCAACTGCGCTCGCCCTCATGGCTAACCTTCCGCCATTCGCTACATATGACCCGTCGGCGGAGTCCTGGGACGCTTTCCTGTCTAGATTCGACTGTTTCCTCCTGACCGACGTCAACGGGGAAATTACCCCCGCCCGCCGCCTCGGCCTGTTCCTCGGGTGCGGAGGCCGCACCGTGTTCGCCGTGGCGCGGAACATTGCCGCCCCTGCCGCGGTACAGGACTTGGACTGGGGGGTCCTGCAGGCTCGCCTCAAGGCACATTTCGCCCCGGCGCCCTCCGGCAGTGTCGGCAGCAACCGACTCAATCGGTTGCGGACTTTCTCCAATCGCTACGAGCTGCCGCCTTGCTCTGTGACTTTCCGGCCCCGTTCCTGGATGAGTCGCTGCTCGAGCAACTCATCGCCGGCCTGAAAGACATCAAGCTCCGCCGCAGGCTCCTGGCCCGCTCGGACATCACCCTGGAGCAGGCCATTGAGGAGGCCAGGGCCGCGGAGCTGGCGGAAGCCACTTCTGACCTATATCTGGGCCAGCATGCCAACCCTGTGCCATCTCCCCGGGCTTGCCTGATAGACGAGTTGGCCCCTCTGGAGCCTTACGACGACGACCAGATCTATGACAGGGTGGCGCGTCTTCAGGCCTCTGGCCGCGGCGCCTCCAGGCCCCCTCCCCGCCAAGGGTCGGCTGCCTGCGCGGGGTGTGGGGGCGCCCATGCTAGGAGCGTGTGCCCTTTCAAGGACACCATCTGTCGTCGGTGCAGCAGGAGGGGCCACATCGCCCGGTCTTGCCGCGCTGACCTCTCCCGCCAGGTGCCCCCGGCAGCCCCTCGCCCAGCGATGTCCGCTCAGCCTGCAGCCCCGACCTACGGCCTGCTACGCCACGATGGACGGCCGGGACACCGTTCCCATCACCGCGGACCACCGTAGGCGCATTTCCACCACCCTGACCTTAGAAGGCCACACCCTGTCCATGGAGGTTGACTCGGGGTCGTCCCGGTCCCTCATCTCCTGGCAGCAGTTAAAGACCCTCTGCCCCGGCCTTAGATCCGAGGACCTGTCTCGGCCGGACGTTTTGCTCCGGGACTACCAGGGCGGCCCCATTGCTGTGCTGGGCCAGCACCGGGTCCGCGTTAACTACGGTCGTTTTGCTGGCCCCCTGCCCATTCTAGTGGTCGAGCGCCCTCTTTCCGCGCTCATCGGCCTCGACTGGTTTCCCGCCCTGGGCCTGTCCATCCAGCGGGTCCACCAGGTGCCCGCCGTTCCGCCCGTTGAGGCGGTCCTGGCCGAGTTCAGGGACGTTTTCGATGGGTCTCTGGGCACCTACCGGGGCACCCCTGTCTCCCTCAACCTTGACCCTCAGGTTGCCCCGATTCGGCTCAAGGCCCGCAGGCTGCCGTTCGCGCTGAAGCCAAAGGTTGACGCGGAGCTTGATCGTCTCGTGGCGCAGGGCGTACTGGAGCCCGTCGACCAGGCGAAATGGGAGACCCCCATTGTGGTCCCCATCAAGCCCGACGGGTCCATTCGCATCTGCGCCGACTATAAGTCGACGATCAACCGCGGGCTTCAGGCGAACCCATATCCAGTTCCCGTGGTGCAGCACCTGCTCCATTCTTTGGGGCAGGGCTGCATCTTCGCGAAGCTGGATATGGCTCAGGCCTACCAGCAGTTGCCGGTGGATGACGATGCGGCTGACGCGCAGACCATCGTCACTCACCGAGGAGCTTTCCGTTGTCGCCGCCTTCAATTCGGCGTTTCCGTGGCCCCGGGGATCTTCCAGAGCCTAATGGAGCGTTTGCTCCACGGGCTCCCGGGCGTCGTCCCGTACTTCGACGATGTCCTGATAGCTGCGGCCAGCCTGTCAGACCTCGCCGAAGTACTCCGGAAGGTCCTCCGTATTTTCAGGGGCGCGGGCCTCAAATTAAAGCTCAGCAAGTGTAAATTTGCTGTGCCGCGGGTGGAGTTCCTGGGCTTCGTCGTCGATGCCCGGGGCATCCATCCCGCACCTGCTAAGGTCGAGGCCATCCATAAGGCCCCCATGCCCGCCTCCAAAACGGAGCTGCAGGCTTTCCTCGGCCTGCTCAATTTCTATGCTCCCTTCATTCCCCACAAGGCATCACTTGCCGAGCCGCTGCATCGATTACTCGATCGCTCGGCAGTTTGGCGCTGGGGCAGCCGCGAGGCGCATGCGTTCGCGGCTGTCAAAGAGCTACTGACGTCAGAGGCTGTGCTGGTGCAGTATTCTGCCAACCTGCCCCTGACGTTGGCGGCGGATGCCTCCCCTTTCGGCCTGGGGGCAGTCCTGAGCCATGTCCAGCCCGATGGCTCGGAGGCCCCCATTGCCTTTTACTCCCGGACGCTGACTCCTGCGGAGCGGAACTACAGCCAGATCGATAAGGAGGCTCTGGCTGTGGTTTCCGGGATCAAAAGGTTTCACGAGTACCTGTACGGCCGCTCGTTTGCCGTTTTCACTGACCACAAGCCGCTCCTTGGGCTTCTGGCCGGTGACCGGCCCACCCCCCCCATTCTCTCGCCCAGGATGACACGTTGGACGGAGTTCCTGGCAGCGTACGAGTACTCGCTGCTCTACCGTCCGGGCAAGCACTTAGGGCACGCTGACGCCCTTAGCCGCTGCCCCCTCCCTCAAGCGGACCGAGAGCCGGTTCCGGCCCTCTCTGTCCTGTCTGTGGCCGACGCCAGACTCCCCATCACATCCTCGGACGTGGCCGCCCGCACCAAAGCCGACCCCATCCTCTCTCGGGTCGCCGCCTGGGTCTTGCGGGGGTGGCCCCTGGCCGCCCTTCCCGCCGAATTTCGGCCGTTCAAGGCCCGCCAGCTGGAGCTGTCGCTCCACTCCGGGTGCTTGCTCTGGGGGGACCGTGTCATCCTTCCCCCGCCCCTGCGCCGTCAGGTACTCGATGCCCTCCATGCCACCCACCCAGGCATAGCTCGCATGAAGGCACTAGCCAGGAGCTATGTCTGGTGGCCACGCATGGACGAGGAGGTGGCTGCTTTCGTTGGCGCTTGCCAAGCATGCCAGGCCTCCCGCCCTGCTCCCCCGGCGACCCCCTCCCGTCCCTGGGACGCCCCCAAGTCACCGTGGGCCCGCATACACGTCGACTTCGCGGGCCCCTTTCACGGTCGGTCCTTCCTGGTGGTGGTGGACGCCTACTCCCGCTGGGTTGAGGTGCGGAGAGCACCGTGCGTGCGCTTCGGCGCCTTTTTGCCACGCACGGGTTGCCGGACACCCTCGTCTCCGACAACGGCCCTCAGTTTCACTCCTCCACCTTCCAGGAATTCCTGGCCTCCCTGGGGATCCGACACGCGCCTACCGCCCCCTACCACCCCGCCGCCAATGGCCGGGCGGAACGGGCCGTTCGCTCGGCCAAGGAGGCCCTCGGCAGGATGGAGGGGGGGGACTGGCAAGCAAGGGTGGATGCTTACCTCCTCGGTCAGCATTCCACGCCTTGCCCGGCGTCAGGGAAAAGCCCCGCGGAACTGCTGATGGGCCGCCGCCTGAGAACTGAATTGGACAGGCTGCACCCGCTCTACAACGAGGTGCAGCCGTGCAACCTGGGGGTTCCCCTGCCCCGTCTTTTCCCTGTGGGCGAGGCCGTCTATGCCAGGAACTTCGCCGGCGACCCCCGATGGGTCCCCGCCACCATTGCTGAACTAACCGGCCCGTGCTCTTATAGGGTTCGCCGACCCGACGGATCCGAGTGGCGGCGCCATGTGGATCAACTAAGGCGCCGCCACCCAGCACGCGACGAACTGCACGGGCCGCCGGCCGAGAGGGAAGGGGCAACCGACATCCCGCTCAGCGACCTTGTGAGACCGGCCGAACCGCGGGACACAGAAGGCACCACCCCAGGACTCGCCCCGGGGCTGACGGCGTATGAACAGCCCTGCCTGGGGGAGCCCCGGCCCGCCAAGCTCGCTTCAAACCGTTCCCCAGCATCTCCGGCTACCACCGCCCACAGCCTATCAGGCCCGGCCTACCCATTCCCTGCACGCCAGGGGCTTGACTCCACCTCAAACCCGTCCGGCACGCCCCCTCGCCCACTCCTACCTGATTCGGAGGCTTCCGGGACTTTGCCAGGCCGCGATGACGCAGTCCGGAGCTACACCCCCGGCTGGGAGGAGCTCACACGGACACGTCCTCCTCCATCGACTCCTGCAGGCGCTCTGAGACGCTCGGGGCGGAGCCGGCGCAGCCCCTCCTACCTCAGCGAGTACGTATGCTAATGGGCCCGCATGCGTACTCGCTGGGGGGGAAGGAGTGTTATGTACTGACACCCGCTTGATTTCCCCGGCAACAGCCAGTCGCGTCTGATTGGCTAAGACGCGACTGGCTGCAGCCGAAGCGGGAGACGCGCCGATTGGCCGGCGTTCTGACAGCTCGTATAAAAGGAGCTGTCAGAGCGAAGGCGCGCGCTTTTTGTACGAATATACTTACTGTTGTGTTGTATTGCTGTTTGCAATAAAGAGCCGTTGGATCAGCCGGGTCTGGACCCTTCTTGCGAACTTAACATCATGGAAAGTGAATCCATCATATAAGAGGGCACATTGTTTGGATGGTTTTCTTCTGTATTAGGTTTTATGATTCCTTATATTTTACTGTTCTTTTAATATTAGCAATCCTTTGCCAAGGAATATGGTTTGATGATTGGATGTGATAACACAGAGGTAACAGATCAAAGTGATTCAACAAGTGATTTTTGCTTTTAGCATTTTTATTATCTTGAGTTTTTAATCATTCAAAAGATGGAACTTAGTATAAAGTTTCATGAGAACATCCTATTTTCACCTGCAATCCCTGACATTTTAATTCCCCAAGTTATTGTTAAGTCCTCGGGGCTACAACACCATTGAAAGATATTGCCAGCTCCTGATTGGCCATGGCATGAGCAGCCAGCTGGTGGGAGCATGCAACCATCCTATTGGTTTAGCCATCTGACAACTCCTTATAAAAAGAGCTGTCAGATGGCAAATGTTGCTGTTTGCCTGGTCAGAGTTGCCTTGCGTTTTGCCTTGTTAATTGTTAAAATAAAGGTTGTCTGTTAACTTTCAACCTGCCTTGCCTCAGTTCCTGCCTGCCTAGTTCTCCATACAGAATACTGGTGATGAGGATGGGATCAGGACTAAGGTAAAGGTTAGCCGAAGTGACTAACAAGAGCTGAGGCACGTTTAGCTGAGCGCTGCCGCAAGTAACAGGCAATGAGATGTCACTCCAAGGCTAACTCCTCTGTATTCTGTCCATTTAAGGATGGCTAATTTATCTGCACTCACAGCATTCAGCCCAGCCACTGAAACCTGGGATGCCTACCTTGAACGGTTCGAGTGTTTTCTGTAGGCAAAGATTTCACTGGGTTGTCCAGTGGCCGCAAATGAGGATATTTCCTCTGTGTGTGTGGCCACGAGATGTTTGGGACAGCTAGGGCTCTAGTCGCCCCTCAAGCCACTCATTCCATGCCCTGGGAGATTTTTTTAAAGAGGCTTAAAAATAATTACTCTCCAACTTCCTCCCGCATAGCCAGATGGCATGCCTTTAGGCAGACGACCCAGAGAAAAGGGGAATCCATTAGCGACTAGAACAGCTGCCTTGCACTGTGATTTCCCTGTGCTGGATGATGCCCTGCTGGAGCAGCTGGTTTGTGGAGTTAAAGACCTCAGACTCCAGTAATGTTTGCGGCCACGAAAAGACAGCCATGGATGAAGCCACTGCATCCGACATGTCAGATAAATCCACTGCAGAAATCCAGAAGTTCCTGCCACCCGCCTGCCCATGCCAGCAGAGGCCACACCATCCACTATGAAGAAGACGATGAAGAAGACAGCTCAGATGAAGAGGAAGAGATCAGCCACTGCAAAATGGCCACAGGAAAAAAACGAACTTAAGTTGCCCTTTTACCTCAGGCAGGCTGCCTGAATTGTTTTGGGAACCATGCTAGGTCAGCTTGCAGGTTCAAAGCCACAATATGCCATCAGTGTGGCAAGAAAGGCCATTTCAATTCAATGCATAAATATGTTAGAATCTGATAGAGTGCAATTTAATTTATATAAAGAAAAAATAAAACAATAGCAGGAAGGAATGTCATGTTATTGGCCAGATCTTGAAGATATCTATGGTGGTAGATGGAAATAGCATTGTTTTCCAGGGAGCCTAGGGAAATGAGGTAAATAATAGGATGATTACAATGGGCATAAGGCATTTTCTTCCAAATGAACAACAAAATTATTCTCTTATACCTTTTTATCTTCACAGTATTTTTTAAACCCTCTTCCTGTTCACACCAGTGCTTTGCAATGCTTTCTGAATGCAAAAAATATCAGGCAGAGTATCTCAATGAACATCTGTGGCATCTATATTAGAAGAGATATTTCTTACTGTCTACAGCACCTCCATCCCTTTGGACAGTCCAATATCCCAAGGCATTTGATAGTGAGTAAAACACTGAATGGAAACAATTGGTTTGTGTCCATGGGGTTAAATTAATCTGTCATAAATTGAATATTTACACCCCAATTCTGGTAGTCCCTCGGCACAATCATGTCACCAATGAGGAAATTTTGCAGCAGAGTCGATTCAGAAAGTTGGTGGCCATTGACATGGAATGTTCCATGCACCTAGCAGGCAAAATGCTTTGATTGCCAGACCATTGATATCCAATAATATCAGATCATCCTTCTTTATTAGCATAGGTATAATAGTATCCACAACAGCATCTCTCATTTTGTTGGCTCTGTGTGTGTGTGTGTGTGTGTGTGATGTCCTAAGTAACAACTACAATAAATAAACAGAGGGGGAATAATGAGATTGTGTGAAATTATAGCGTACTAGACGTTCCCGCCCACGTGTTGCTGTGGCCCAGTCTGGTTAAATGGCCAACCAATCTGTGTGTAGATCTACACCTGCACACACAAACATGTACACACAACTACGGTATAACCCCCAATCTACCTACCGTATTCCCTCTATCTACCTACTTACCTACTGTATTTCTCCCTCTCTCTCTCTATCCCTCTACCTACCTACCTACCAACCTACTGCATTTCCCCCTCCCTCTCTCTATCCCTATAGCTGCCTACCTACCTACCAGAGTATTTTATGTCATAAAGGATGTCATAAAACAGCAGCACCTATGGCTCACTTTCCATTGCGTGTACCTGGCACAGGTGTGACATCTACACTATATATATATATATATCATTGGTGCTGTATTTGTAAGGAATGTTGTGTGAAGATTTGGAAGCCATTGGTGCAGTACTTTCAGAGATTACCTATTTTGAACAAACTCATAATTACATTTTTATTTATATAGGTTATGTGCTTGTAGAGCAGGTAACACCTTCCAAAGGCGTATTGAGTATCCTTTATGGAGTCAGGTATGGAAGTTGGTGGTAGTGTGCAATGGTTAGGAAGTGGGTTAAGGAAACTCTCCTGGCAATGAATAGAAAAGTTGTCATCTAGCCACATCTCTTAAGCTTCACCTTGAGAGTTGGAGTTTATTTCTGTGGACTACAGAAGATCCCTTTGATACAGGACTTATATAAAAGATGAACATGCAAAATTAGAAATCAATTAACCACATGTACAGTAAAGAGTAGCAGACCAAGTGAGTCAGAAAATGTTAAAATTGGCAGCTCTGGAAAGAAAGGAAATAAATATTTAATAATGTAGTTCTTTGCTAAGAAACCACAGAAAGCAGTTAATGGGGCAACTGTTTAAGTCAGCTGCATCTCTAAAAGTGTCTTGAAACCTTTAAATAATGTTGAAGTCCTGCTATTACACAAGAAATGGGCAATTACCTTAAGTAATGAGAGGGTGCAGGATGAGGAAACCTTAGATACAAACTGACTTGGTCTTTGGTAATCAAGTTAAGCCATGTAAAGAATAAGAAAATAAATGGGAACTATGATTTATATTTAGGTTTAGAAATCATTTAGGATCACTGTTTGAAAAGAAACACTGTTTGCCTACATTTCTGTGTGAAGAAATATTATATTGATATTAAACAATTAATATAACTGTATTGTCAATCGCTTCTTGGGAATTTGGCTTGGTAATTGCAGTGATGTGTTATAGGCAATAGATGAAGGTACTTTGTTCTGTTGGCCTTTTTTATTATCTTGAGTTTTTTTCACCCAAACCGGTAGGGGAAAAATGCTTTAAAAAGTGGGAAAAAAGCTTCCGACGATTGTGTAGCTCACAGCTGATCCCTACGATCCTCAAAAGCTTTTTTATTTCTACCAGTTCACAGAACCAAGGACAATTATCCTTACCTGTTCAGCCACTCCCATTTATTCCATGCCTCCCAAGTCCAGTTGATTGGGAGGAAATGGGGATTTTGCAGTAACCTTCCCCTGGAGTGAGGTGGGAATGGAGATTTTTAAAAGCATCTTTCCCCTACCATGCCCACCAAACCATGCCAGCCCAAGCCATGCCAAGCCCACCAAGCCACGTCCACAGAACTGGTAATAAAACTTTTTTGAATCCCACCACTGTACCAGATCATATAAATAGAAGACTCTTACTGTCAGTAATTATTTAAAATAAACCATTGGGCATATTTAATGAAAATCTGTATACAGGTTATAGTACAGAAAAACAAAGACAGGTAGAAGAAAGAGACCACTCTTTCAGCTACTTGCTTTTCTCTCATTGATGTAGACCAGGGATAGTCAACCTTTTTATACTTACTGCCCACTTTTGTAACACTGTTAGTAATAACATTTTCTCTGTTCGTTTGGACCTACCAAAAACCTACCGACGCCTGTACCCAGTCTTCCATGTCCACCTGTTGAAACCTGAACGCTCTTCACATCTTCGTAAACCTCATCCTGATGCCCCTGTACCCGTGCTTGTGGATGGGCAACAACACTATGAAGTCCGGGACATTTTAGACTCCAGAGTGCATAGAAATAAGATTCAGTACCTTGTAATGTGGAAAGATTTTCCTCCATCCCATAATGAATGGGTGGATAAGCAGCATCTAAAAGCCCCGAAGCTACTACGACAATTCTATGCTAAATATCCTACCAAGCCCTAACCTCCTTTCCCCTTTTCTATATGTTGTTGTGTGGTTCTCTTTGTGTGTTTATTGTCATCTATTTTGCAGAACTAAATCCCCTGCTTCTGGAGGAGGTCCGGATGTCAGCCTTCGCTTTGCTGCTGCTTGGCTGCCATGGAAATGGGGAGGGTGGGGTTATGGGGTTAACTATGAGTGCTGGTGGAAGATGGTACGGGCCAGTGTTATCTCAAACCTAACGGTATCACATTCCATTCTGATGATGGCGTTGGACGTGAGGCCCACCTGATGTCCTGGAAGAATCTGCATTGGACACTGTTGTGGGGGCATGGGTTATTGGGGTTGGCTTAAGCTTTGATATACACGCTTCACGCCTAAACTAGTCACTTCCTGCTTGACCTTGGTTCGCTGTTCTTCTGTATTCAGTAAAAGTAACCTTATTCATTCTAAACTATGATTAAGTGTGGTCTTTCTTGAGTATTCGAAGAAGTGAATCCCGACACCACCCATGGGTTCCACAGTAATGGTGATTTATAAAGTAGGGAAGTCAATTAAATTTAAAAAAGGAAAGTGCTTCAGTATCGAACAAAACCCCTACCACCCACCATGAAAGCTGGAATGCCCACTAGTGGGCGGTAGGGACCATGTTGACTACCTCTGATGTAGACAATAGTAATGCTTATTGATTAATACTGCTTTTTAGCTGTTTGCTTTATGTCAGAAATTCTGTTTATATATAGCGCTAAAGATCAGACAGAATGTACAATCACCATGTGCTTTACTGGTTAACTGTTTAACTGTAACAGGAATCAGGAAAATTTACTTAGAACGAAAAGGACATAGAGGTATACTATAGACATACCATAGATCCAAACATGCAAACACTGAGATCTACTGACTGAATACTACCATAGTTGCATACAAATACAAGAGAACAGTATTCCGACACTTTACTTGCTAACTTTTAACATACTATACCTTTTGTGATATTTTCCATAAACAGTTCCCCAGGTTTAGGGAGGCTGTTTCCCTTGTAGGTTTCATGATTTGACAGTCCAAAAATTAGCTAACAAAATATCCCTGGATAGGACAGAAGGGACAGTACAAATAATAAGCCAGGAATTTATTGTGATCAAGATATAATAGTGATATGACATATTGCCTTCTAGAGAAGCTTTTGTAGAATCCTAAACAGTGCCATTTAATCTGATGGTAGGCATTCTTAAAAGTGCACCTACAAAGAAAAGCATTATCTAGGTCCTTTGAATGCCACCCAGTACTGAGTCAATGGATTTACGATTTTCTATGATTCCAGGACAGTTTCAGGATGGTTTGGTGAGTGGGGTGGCTTTGTTTTTTTTAGCATTTTACTACCCAAGAAAAAGTGACCTCCACTTTCAATACTCACCCCAAATTTTACCTCCAAAACTAACCTTTCAGGATCCGTCTCCACCTTGTCCCTATTCTGTCCTCACAGACAATCTTTGCCTCTAAGAGTCCCTCACTGGTGGGAACATTCTAGCAGAAGAGGAGACATAACAACATTTGGCAATGTTGTAAGTAATGAATTCATTTGAAATATCCACCTCTTCTCATGATCCTGGTCCATGTCCATGTCCTAGCCTCAGACTCTGAATCTAATGTTGAAGTTGCGACTCCAGGAGAACCTGTGGAATGTCAGCTTCAGGAGATACCAAGCCAGGAATCACATGAGGCTAATAAAAAATAGGCTCCGCATGAACAATTGGAGCAGTCAGTGGAGTTTTACATACATTCCAAGCCTCAGAATCAGGAAAGTGGAGAAAAGAAGAGAGCAGAAATGACTTATGTGGTTGTCCCCCAATGCTTTTCCAAAAAGGCAACAGGACGTTCTTGCTTTTATCTTTGAAAATATTTTGCTTCTTATCCATGAAGATTGTTGGGTAAGAAGCGAAATGGTTTCAATGAAACCCCAAGAAACTGTAGTTGCCTTTTGAAAAAGAACCTTTGGTACAATCATGACCTAAATATTTGAGAATCTCCATAGATATAGAATCCTATGATGTTTTTGCCAAGCAAGGAAGTAAATCACTTGACTAATGAGAGCTGGTTGCAGCCTAATTGTGAGATAGCCTTGACCCATGACCCTTGTTATCAGGCTCTTGTGTGATGTTGATTCTGTCCGTAATATTCTGAATTTGGACTGACTGGCAACCCTGTGCAGGCTCTTAGGACCTTGGACTAGATTTGGAAAATTCCTCTATGTTCTCCTGTTAAACAAAATGCTGGGCAACAAAGATTTTGCTTCCTGAACACTTTGGGATTTATCCTACAAAGATTTGTGTGCAAATCATGGAAATAACTTGTAATTTTAAATTGTACTTTTACATGTAATTTACATAATCTGCTGGCTCCCTCCCTGTGGATCCTCATGGAGATAGGATTGGTCCCCATTTTGATATTCTTTCACAAGGCAACAAAGACCTGTCTTTGCCAATGGACCCGAGGACCCCAGAGTGGAATGGAGCTGATCCAAGGACTCATTTGATTGTTATCACCAAGGGAGTGGGGGAGGGGTTATTGCTTTTTTATCGTTGTTGTATACATGTAAACTGGCCAAGGTCACTAAGAAATAAATTTCCTTAAATAATTAAATAAATAAAAAGTATTCCAATTATAGACTTGCTGTAGGATGTTCTGCTTCATTTATAGTGAGTCTATCCTTTTTTTTTTTTTATTGAAAAAGTTTTATTGGTTTTACAAATTTTTTTAGGTAGGGTAGGGGTAAGGTGCAATACAAAAATATTTTGAGAACTTTCACGTCGAGGTCGTTGGTCCCTCCGGGGCTTCTTAATAAGACATTGGTAAAACATTTTTCAGTGATACTACAAGGTGAAAACAAATGCATACATCATAAGTTCTAAATTCTATGCTGGCAATCGTGTACACACATCCAGATAAAAGTTATACTGTATTAATAAAAAGCAAAGTCATTTTTTAGATCTAAGTCTCTTGGCAATTGTGTCTTCTTGTTCTCCTTCCTGGCCCTCAGCGGGCGGGGTTGTCGCCCCCTCCGTCCCCCCTGGATCTTCCCCCAGGATAGAGGAATGTTTTTTAAGAAAGGCTTCCGCCTCAGCAACTGTTTTAATCCTTACTCTTCCTCCTTCCCAGAACACCAACATCCCTTCTGGCATCACCCACTTAAACCAAATCCCGTGATTAAACAATTTTCTAGATAAGAAGGAGTACTTCCTCCTCACCTCCCTAATCTTTTTTGGGATCTGCTTCAAGATAGCGACTTCCTTTTGTTGATAAATTAACGGACCCACTCTCTGCGCCTTCAAGATTCCCTCCCTAATCGACCTTCTGACAAATTTAATATGTATCTCTCTGGGTACTTCATTTATCCTGGCATATGTTGAATTTATTCTGTAAACTAGGTCAATGTCCCCCCTGATCTCATCTTTGGGTTTTTGTAAATAGTCTGCTAAAATTGTACTCATGAGATCAGGAAGGCATTCGCCAGTTTCCTCCAAAATATTCTGAAATCTTAAAAAATATGACATCCTTTCAAAATCCATTATAGACATATGACCAGACAAATCTCTAATTTCACTGTTAACATTTTTCAGTTCTCCCTTTGCCCCAGCCAACCCCACTTCCAACTCCTCGGTCTTCTGTGTATTCTCCATCAATTTTTTCTGTGTTTCTAAAAGCTCAAGTTTAGAGCTGCAATGGTCCTTTCTTAATTCTTTAATTTCCAGCACCAAGGAGTGTAACACTGCTTCCAAAGCTGTCATCCTTTCTTCCAATCCTGGATTTTCTGGTTGTTTTTTTGAAGCCATGGTGAGCTGTTAAAGTCAGTGCCACTAAGATGGCGTTTTTTGGGTGCGGCCGCTGGAGCAGGTCCGGAGAAGAAAGTTCAAATCAAAGTTGTAACCAATTATAGAGTCCAGAGAGAGAAGCAATTTTCACAGTCAAATATTAAAACAAAGAAGGCATTCCAGGGAAGGAGTCAATTAATCCAAAAATTCATCCATTGGTAGAGAGAAACAGTCCAAGTCTCAAAGAGATGTTGGTAATTTTCCATGAAAAAATAATCATTTAGGAACAAAGGGCAGCCATCTTCCACCGCCCAGACTGAGAGCCAGCAGGAGAAAGTGACAAAGAAAATTGTTTCAATAAAGCCGGACTTAGATACATTGTATAGAAACAAGCCGCGAAGCACTTTAACTTGTTCCGCAAAAGTCCGGATGAGAAATATCTGCTTCCTCGGATCGAGGAGCCATTTTTAAACGCCGCTGTTGTAAATCCGAGGGGGGGTTTAACAAACACCCCCCTCCACGTTTCTCTCAATCCAAGCCGCCAGCAAAAATAAGGTTAAAGTCACTTACTCTCCACCTCACCGCCAAAGCCCCGGCAAAGCTATTCGACCCGAGCGCTCCGTTCTCTCCAAATTCATTGTTCTTTACCGTCCTCCGTTGGCGAAGGGAACCAAGCCCCCCGCAGCATGTCTTCTTCCACCTAGACCGAAGACAAGGATTGTTTCCCAGCTGCCGCCAGGCTGAACCAGTCCAGGCAAGCCAGTCCTATGGAGGGTCCCCCCCAAAAAAGGGGCACCCCGCCCCGTCAGGGGCAGAAAAAAGAACAAAATGGCGGACGAACCCCAAGGTTCGTCCGTCGCCGCCAGGAACAGGAACAGGAAGTCGTGAGTCTATCCTTAAGCCTCAAAGATGCACCATGGATTGTTAAGAAAGCATATGAACTGAACTTCGGTTGTAAAACTGGTGATCGAAACAAAGCCTGGACTCCTCACATTTATTGTGCAAGGTTGTTGTTGATCTTAAGCTTGGCACAAAGTAACTTGGAAGTCCATGCCATTTGCTGTCCTGATCAGGGCTGGGTTTCAAAAAAATTTTACTACCTATTTTGTGGGTGTGGCCTATTTTGTGGGCATGGTTTGACGGTCATGTGACTGGGTGGGCATGGCCAACTTGATGTCACTCACCAGGAGATATTATGGATTGGGTAAAATGTGGTGAAGCTCATGTAACAACACACTTGCTTAGCAACCAAATTTTGTGGCTCAATTATAGTCATAAGTCAAGGACTATCTCTGCCTTCCTCTGCACGGCAACATTGTCCTAGTAAATACCTTGTCCTTTCTGGCAATTTTCCTCTCTGTTAGAGAAACCAAAATAATCCAGACAATGTAAGGTTTCCTGCTAGAGCAGGGAGTTGGACTATATGACCTCTGAGTAGCACTCTAGCCCTAAATTGCTGTGCTGTTCCCCCCTCTCCTTCCTTCCTTCCTTCCTTCCTTCCTTCCTTCCTTCCTTCCTTCCTTCCTTCCTTCCTTCTTTCTTTCTTTCTTTCTTTCTTTCTTTCTTTCTTTCTTTCTTTCTTTCTTTCTTTCTTTCTCCCTTCCCTTTATGGGAAGCAATCACCCCCAATAAAATATTACTCCTAGAAAGGCTCATTCCACATTCCTGCCAGATAAATAATGAGATAATGAGCCTATAGAAAGTTTGGCTCCATTCACAATCAGGGAATGATACAAATCCTTTTAGAAACACAAAGCCCATATTACACAAACTCCAAAACTTCAAAAACACAGAACAATATAAGAATCCTACCTTTTATACAGTTTGTTTTTCAGTTCAGCCAGAGACAAACTGCTGAATATCACTTTATAAACTTCCTTTTAAGCAGCTTTTCAATTTAAAGCAGGTTTCAATTTAAAGTTTGCAGCATTAAGACTTGTGGAGTTCAACTCCCAGAATTCCACAACCAGGCATGCTCAGTTCTGATTTAAAGTGGCAGCATTTGTTTTTCTCCTTTGCTGAATTCCAGCTAAAAAGTGAGATTCCTTCCTTCCTTCCTTCCTTCCTTCCTTCCTTCCTTCCTTCCTTCCTTCCTTCCTTCCTTCCTTCCTTCCTTTCTCCCTCCCTCCCTCCCTCCCTCCCTCCCTCCCTCCCTTCCTTTCTCCTCTCCCTCTCTCTCTCTCTCTCTCTCTCTCTCTCTTTTAGTTTTTTAAACTTCTTTTTAAAGCTTCAGGGAAAAAGGGCTTTTTTTAAAAAAAAAAAACTTCTGACAAACGTTCAGGGGCATGGCCAAGCCACCCTTACTACTGGTTCGGTCCAGTACACCAGATTTTCACTATCTCTTCTTGAGTACCATACTGTACCAGTGGGAATCCAGCTCTGGTCCTGAAGATATGGTGATAATAGAATAGTCATGAGACAGATTGCTATTTCTGTCTGACTAATGTTGGTGGTTTCTCTGCTAAAAACAAGAAGTCAATTAAATAGCCTGATTTGCCTTCAGTTATAAGACCAGTGCCACATGATGACTATTTGCCAGTCTTAAAGCCACCAAAGAAATGGAGCTTAGACAAAAGGGATGAAGATGCTGCAGTTCACCAGTCAGGCATGGACAGTGACATTAATCTAGATTTTTGAACTGTGCATTTCTGGTGAGCCTCATCTCATAACATAATCAGACTTAGTGACCTGGTCAGGGACTTAGGTTTGTCAAAATCAAAAGCAGAATTACTCAGTTCAAGAATACAAAGATGGTGTTTGCTACAATCGGGTATGAAAATTTCTGTCATTTGAAGCTGCCAAGCTGATTTAAAAATTATTTCAACAGATTGATAACCTTGTTTTCCATAATTGACATAGTTTGTTATTGTTATTTATTAAATGTTTATGCTGCCAATCTATTCTACAAAGTAACAAAGATTATCTAGACCCGCGCCAGTCCGGCTTCCGACCCGGTCACAGTACCGAGACGGCATTGGTTGGTTGATGATCTCTGGAGGGCGCGGGATAGAGGGTATTCCTCTATCCTAGTCCTATTAGACCTCTCAGTGGCTTTCGATACCATCGACCATGGTATCTTATTGTGCCGACTGGGGGGGTTGGGGCTGGGAGGCACCGTTCTGCGGTGGTTCTCGTCCTACCTCTCTGGTCGGTCGCAATATGTATTGACGGGAGGGCAGAGGTCGACCTCGAGGCCCCTCGTATGTGGGGTTCCTCAGGGGTCGGTCCTCTCGCCCCTCCTTTTCAACACATATATGAAGCCGCTGGGTGAGATCATCCGTGGTTTTGGGGTGGAGTACCATCTGTACGCTGATGACACTCAGTTGTGTATATCCACCCCAGACCACCCCAACGATGCCGTCAAAGTGCTGTCCCAGTGTTTGGAGGCCTTACGGATCTGGATGGGTGGTAACAAACTCAAGCTCAACCCTGCCAAGACTGAGTGGCTGTGGTTTCCGGCACCCCGGTTCAGCCAGATTACTCCAACTCTGGCCATTGGGGGCGAAACACTGGCCCCCGTGGAGAGGGCCCGCAATTTGGGTGTCCTCCTGGATCCCCGGCTGTCCATGGAAGACCATGTGGCGGCCGTGGCCAGGGGGGCGTTTCATCAGGTACGCCTGATGCGTCAATTGCGCCCCTTACTGGACCGGGCTGCCCTCCGCACAGTCACTCAAGCTCTCGTGACGTCCCGACTCGACTACTGTAATGCTCTCTCCATGGGGCTTCCCTTGAGGTGCACCCGAGAGCTACAGTTAGTCCAAAACGCAGCCGCGCGGGTGATTACGGGAGCCACTAGATGCTCCCACATAACACCGATCCTGCGCGAGCTGCATTGGCTTCCTGTGGCCTTTCAGGTGCGCTTCAAGGTCTTGACGACCATCTTTAAAGCGCTCCATGGCTCGGGGCCTAGTTACTTGCGAGACCGCCTCTTGCCTCATACATCCCTTAAACCGATACGCTCCCACAGAGAGGGCCTCCTCAGGGTGCCGTCGGCTGGACAATGTCGACTGGCGACACCCAGGGGAAGAGCCTTCTCTGTGGTGCGCCCAGCACTTTGGAACGACCTACCCCCTGAATTACGTAACGTCACCAACCTCCGCCTCTTCTGCCAATGTCTAAAGACATACTTATTCCAACAAGCCGGCCTAGCCTAATCTCCCACTTTTAGATAGTTTTAAATCGGGTATTTTACAATTGGTTTTTAGCATAGGATAGATGGTTTAATTTATATTTTAAATTGTGTATTTATGTTGTTTTTGTATGTTTTTTAAATTTCCTGTGCGCCGCCCTGGGTCCTCTGCGGAGAAGGGCGGGATATAAATGTAAATAAATAAATAAATAAAAATAAACTGCAGTTTTTCACACCTTTGGTTTTTCAGCATGGATGACTGGAATGGCAGCTTTTTATTGATTTAACAGCATTAATCTTAGGGCTCTCTTGTTATACAATTGCAACATACACTCTTCAGTACATATTGGTGATACTACAAAGGACCTACCTTGTGGCGATAAGAGTGGCCAAGCGTCAGTACTGTGCCACTCTTATCGCGTCTGCAGATAACCGCCCTGCTGCCCTGTTTGGGGTGACCCGCTCCCTCCTTCAACAGAGGCTGCGGGAAGCCCCTCTACAGGGCAGAGCAGACAAAATTGCTCAGATTCGGAGCGAGTTGGTCTCCACTGAAAGTGGTCTAGAGGGGATGTCAGAGGCGGGTCTTGAGATACCACTCTGGGAGGAGTTTGACTCTGTTGCTTCCGAAGATATGGACAGGTTGCATAGCCACCACATGTTTATTGGACCCGTGTCCCTCCTGGCTTGTAATGGCATCCTGGGAGGTTTCACGAGGCTGGCTCCAGGAAATAGTGAACGCTTCTTTGAGTGAGGGGTTCTTGCCATCCGTCTTGAAAGAGGTGGTGGTGAGGCCTCTCCTCACAAAGCCTTCCCTGGACCCAGCATTGTTAGTAAATTATCGTCCAGTCTCCAACCTACACTTTCTGGCGAAGGTTGTAGAGAGTGTGGTGGCACAACAGTTTCCATGTCACCTGGAGGAAATTGATTATCTGGACCCGCGCCAGTCTGGCTTCCGGCCCAGTCACAGCACGGAGACGGCATTGGTCGTGTTGGTGGATGATCTCTGGAGAGCCAGAGGTGGGGGTTGTTCCTCCATCGTGGTCCTATTAGACCTCTCGGCGGCTTTTGATACCATCGACAATGGTATCCTATTGCATCAACTGGAGGGGTTGGGGGTGAGGGGCACTGTTTTACGGTGGTTCTCCTCCTACCTCTCCGGTCGATCGCAATTTGTATTGGCAGGGGGGCAGAGGTCAACCTCGAGGCCTCTCACTTGTGGGGTTCCTCAGGGTTCGTTACTCTCGCCTCTCCTGTTCAATACATATATGAAACCGCTGGGCAAGATCATCCGTGGTTTTGGGGTAGATTACCACCTGTACGCTGACAATAATAATAATAATAATAATAATAATAATAATAATAATAATAATAATAATTTTAATTTATAACCCGCTCTCTCTCCCCGAAAGGACTCGAGGCAGGGCACAGGGAATTTAAAAATACAAATAAAACCACAAACATCATACAATATTAAAACGAATTAAATTAAAACCCTGCGCTAATATCCCATATAAAAACTAAAACAAGCCCCTAAAACCCCAACAACAGTTTAATTACCCCAGGCCAGCCAAGCAGAAAAAGTGTGTTTTTAATTTTTGACGGAAGGAGCGGAGGTCCGTGGTTGTTCTAATTTCGGGGGGAAGGTCGTTCTAGAGGGTCGGGCCTGCCACAGAGAAGGCCCTTCCCCTGGGCATCGCCTGCTGGCATAACCTAGTGGACGGCACCCGGAGAAGTCCCTCTCTGAGGGAGCGAATCGGCCGCAGGGATGTATGGGGCAGGATGCGATCCCGCAGATAGCTAGGTCCCGTGCCATGGAGCACTTTGAAGATGATGACCAACACCTTGAAGCGCACCCGAAAGACGACAGGCAGCCAATGCAGCTCACGCAGGAGCGGTGTTACATGGGAAAACCTAGAGGTTCCCATAACTGCCCGCGCGGCTGCATTCTGGACAAGCTGAAGTCTTCGGGTGCACCTCAAGGGGAGCCCCATGTAGAGAGCATTACAGTAGTCCAGTCGGGATGTCACGAGAGCATGAGTGACTGTGCAAAGGGCATCCCGGTCCAGTAGGGGACGCAACTGGCGGACCAGGAGAACCTGATAAAATGCCCTCCTGGCTACGGCCGTCACTTGATCTTCCATGGACAGCCATGCATCAAGGAGGACGCCCAAGTTGCATGCCCCATCCACAGGGGTTAGATGTTCATCCCCTATGGCCAGTGATGGAGTCAACTGGTTGTACCGGGATGCCGGGAACCACAGCCACTCGGTCTTGGACAGGTTGAGTCTGAATCTGTTCCTTCCCATCCAGGCCTGCACGGCTTCCAGGCACTGGCACATCACCTCTACGGCATCGTTGGGGTGGTTTGGGGTAGATATATACAGCTGCGAATCATCAGCGTAGAGGTGGTACTCAACCCCAAAACCACGGATGATCTCGCCCAGCAGCTTCATATATGTGTTGAACAGGAGAGGCGAGAGGACCGAACCCTGAGGCACCCCACAAGTGAGGAGTCTCGAGGCCCTCCTGCCAACACAAATTACGATCGACCGGAGAGGTAGGAGGAGAACCACCATAACACGGTGCCCCTCACCCCCAACCCCTCCAGCCGATGCAATAGGATACCATGGTCGATGGTATCAAAAGCCGCTGAGAGGTCTAATAGGACCAGGATGGAGGAACAACCCCCATCTCTGGCCCTCCAGAGATTATCCACCAACACAACCAATGCCGTCTCGGTGCTGTGCCCGGGCTGGAAGTCGGACTGGCGAGGGTCCAGATAATCAATTTCCTCCAGATGACGGGGGAACTGTTGTGCCACCACACTCTCTACAACTTTTTTATCCTGCAGATATTCCCCAAATTCCTCTGCTCTACCCTGCAAAGGGGCTTCCCGCGCCCTCTGTTGAAGGAGGGAGCGGGTCACCCTAAACAGGGTGGCAGGGCGGTTATCTGCGGATGCGATGAGAGTGGCACAATGATGATGTTTAGCCACTCTCAACGCCACAAGGTAAGTCCGTAAATGGGCTCTCACCTGTGTTTGGTCAGATTCAGACCATGTGGATCTCCATCTCCTCTCTAGGCGTCTCTTGTGGCGCTTCATCACCCTCAGCTCCTCGGTAAACCAGGGAGCCTGGATGGCTCGTCGCCGCAGGAGAGGTCGCAAGGGCGCGACCCGATCCAAGGCCCCTGTGGCCGCAGTATTTCATGCGGCCACCAGGTCCTCCGTCAGGGCGCGGGTCAAGGTCCCTTGCACTCAGTTATTCTATCTTGTATTTCTGTGTCACTTTATGGCATAATGTCTGGTTGAAGAATAGGGAATGCCTTCCATACTGAAATATAAGTAAAGATATATGTACATGCATGTACATATTTTCATTTGGTCCCTATTAATGTAGCACCACAAGCCCCTCTTAAACAAATCGGACTATATCTCCAATGCTCATTTAGTTTTATTTCAAGGATTATTTGCCAAAGTTTACTTCAATTCATAAATATTGTGGAGTTTGATAGATAGCAATTTGATTTATATAAAGAAAATAAAGCAAAACAAGCAGGGATATCAGGTTATTGGCCAGATCTTATTTGTTTGTTTGTTTGTTTGTTTGTTTGTTTATTCATTCATTCATTCATTCATTCATTCATTCATTCATTCATTCATTCATTCAAATTTATATACCGCCCTATCTCCCTGAGGGGACTCAGGGCGGTGCACAGAAATATAAAAACAAATACAATACAAAACAATTTAAAATGAATTAAATTAGGGTCTGTGCTAAAAATTTGGATTAGAAAAGATTAAAATCAATTAAAACTTTACCCATTAAAACTACGCCAGGCCGGCCTCTTGAAATAGATGTGTCTTTAATGCCCAGCGGAAGAGGCGTAGGTCCGTGATGATACGAAGGTCGGGGGGTAGGTCATTCCAGAGGGCAGGCCCTGCTATAGAGAAGGCTCTCCCCCTGGGGGCCATCCGGCAGCATTGTCCAGCGGATGGCACCCTGAGGAGGCCCACTCTGTGGGAGCGGACAGGTCTAAGGGAGGTATGTTGTAGGAGGCGGTCCCGCAAGTAGCCAGGTCCCGTGCCATGGAGCGCTTTAAAGATGGTTACTAGCACCTTGAAATGCACCCGAAAAACAAATGGTAGAGGCGGAAGCTTCTCTTAAAAAATAACCCTTAATCCTGGTAGACTAAGATGACGGAGTGGGAGGCGCTGCCCACTGGCGGGAGGGAAGAAAGGAATTAAAGTAAGAGACTCTGACCATTAAAGTGATTTTTTCTTTTTTATGTAACTGTAATTCCGTATTAGATGTTAACAAAACAAATGATCGAATGCATGGATTTAAGACACAATATGTATGTATTTCTTTTTACTTTTTATTGAAATTCTTTTTATATGTAACATCGGAAATGACCACCATCTCTGACATGAAAGCTCTAAAAAATTTCTATTTTAACCCTGTATACACTTATCCTTATAAAATTGTAAAACCAATAAAACTACTTTACAAAAAAAAAAAAAGAAATGCACCCAAAAGGCATTTGAACCGCTTGAAACCACAGCCACTCGGTCTTGGACGGGTTGAGTCGGAGTTTGTTCCTCCCCATCCAGACTCACACGGCCTCCAGACACTGGGACATCACTTCGACGGCATCGTTGGGGTGGTTAGGGGTAGAGATGTACAGCTGAGTATCATCAGCGAACTCTACCCCAAAACCACAGATGATCTCGCCCAGCGGCTTCATGTAGATGCTGAACAGGAGGGGTGAGAGGACCGACCCCTGAGGCACCCACATGTGAGGGGCCTCGATGTCGACCTCTGCCCTCCTGCCAACACAAATTGTGACCGGCCAGAGAGGAAGGAAGAGAACCACCGCAAAACAGTGCCCTTCAACCCCAACGCCTCCAGCCGGTGTAATAGGATACAGTGGCCGATGGTATTCAAAGCCACCAAGAGATCTAATTGGACTAATTTTCTAGTGAAGGTTGTTGAGAGTGGATAGAGGTCATTCCTCTATCCACTCTCAACAACCTTCACTAGAAAATGAAGGTTGGAGACTGGACGATAATTAGCCAGCACAGCTGGGTCCATGGAAGGCCTCTTGAGGAGGGGTCTCACCACCGCCTCTTTCAAGATGGCTGGCAAGAACCCCTCACTCAATGAAGCATTCACTATTCCCAGGAGCCAGCCTCGTGTAACCTCCGGGAGGCCAGTACAAGCCAGGAGGGACACAAGTCCAATAAACATGTGGTGGCATTCAGCCGCCCCAGCAACCTGTCCATGTCATCAGGAGAAACAAGGTCAAACTCATCCCAGAAAACGGTCTCAAGACCTTCCTCTACCCGCCCGCCTGGGCTAATCTCATCAGAGGTCAGTTCGTCACGGATTTAAGTGATTTTTTCCTGCAGATAACATCCAAATTCCTCTGCCCAGCCCTGCAAGGGAGCTTCCCGCAGCCTCTGTTGAAGGAGGGAACGGGTCACTCTAAACAGGGCGGTAGGGCGGTTATCTGCGGATGCGATAAGAGCGGAGAGATAATTACGTTTCGCCGCTCTTATCGCTACAAGGTAGATCCGCAAATGCAAATTTACTTGTGTTCGGTCAGATTCGGAACGAGTAGACCTCCAAATGCTCTCTAGGCATCTCTTTCGGCGCTTCATTACCCTCAGCTCCTCTGAAAACCAAGGAGCCAGGGTAGATCGATGCCGAGAGAGAGGCCACAAGGGCACGACCCGGTCCAAGGCCCCCATGGCCGCACTATTCCAAGCAGCCACTAGGTCCTTAGTCAAGTCGTGGGACAGGGTCACAGGTATTGGCCCAAGCTCCACCTGGAACCTCTCCGGGTCCATCAGGCACCTGGGGCGGAACCACATTGGTATTTCTGGTTCTGCCTCCCCGCGGTGGAGTGTGGCGGTTTGGAAGTCAAGCTGAAGGAGAGAATGATCTGTCCATGACAGGGGTGTGATAACTATTTCTCTCAATCCCAGATCATTTCTCCACTGGCCGGAGGAAAAAACTAGGTCCAGCATGTGCCCCCCGGTGTGAGTGGTGTCCTGAAATAATTGGGTGAGGTCCATGGCCGTCATGGAGGCCATGAACTCCCGAGCTATCTCTGATGTTTCATCTGCCGATGGCAGATTGAAATCCCCCATGACTAAGAGCCTGGGGGTAACAACCGCTATCTCGGCTATCACATCGAGAAGCTCGGGTAAGGCTGCTGATACGTAGCAGGGAGCCAGGTACATGATCAGCAAGCCCATCTGCCTCCCAGGACCCCACTTCACACACAGGGATTCACAGCCAGCCGTCTGCAGAACAGCGGTCTCCCTCGGATCAAGTTCCTCCTTAATAATAACCGCCACCCCCCACCATGTCCCTGGGTCCGCGGCTGATGAAATGCTCGGTAGCCTGGTGGACACATTTCCACGAGGGGCACTCCCCCCTCATGGCCCAACCAGGTCTCCGTAATACCCGCCAGGTCTGGCTCCCCCTCGAACACCAAATCATAAATGAGGGGGGCATTGTTGACCATGGATCTGGCGTTGCACAGCATCAGCCTAGGGCCCAGGCCCTGTGATCCCATACCTCCTGGATTGCGAGAAGGGCCACGGGGACCGGAGCGCATGACCGCATATAAACTGTGGGTGCGCCCTCCAGTAGCATGATATGGTCCCCGGCCCGTGCCGTACCTAACTCTCCCATACACTGTCCTGATGGTATGGCCCTCTGTCACATTGACCCTGGTTCCCCTCCTAATATCAGATCCTACTTCCTCCCCACCGGGACCATGGGCCGACCTGGAGATTGTCTCCCTTGGGCCAATCCCCTCACCCACAATTTTAGTCCCACCCAACCCTCCCCCCTCCCTGGGGCCCCTTAAAAAATGCTTTAAAAAATTCCCCAAAAAGTTGCTAAGTTTTCATTTTCGCCACCTCTCAGGATTTAAAATTCCGTCATTGAGGTGGGCCCTCATTATTGTTGAGGGCCAAGCCTGCAAGAGAGGAGAATCTCACAGGGCGAGGAGGGTGGCTGCCGAGTACATAAGTTGTCAGGAAAAAAAGGAATTTGCCTTGATGGTACTAAGCCCAGTCCAAAGATGGTCTATAGATATATTTTTTATATATTTTTTATATTTTATTAAATTTATACCCCGCTCTTCTCCTTGTTAGGACCCAGGGTGGCGCACAGGGATGTTAAAATACATACAAAATATATAAAATATATAAAATTTAAAATACTTATTCTAATAAATAAACCCTGTGCTAAAAACCGAATTAAAATCCCAAGTTTAAAAACTATCTAATAGTCAGTATGGAGGTTACCCTAGGCCGGCTAGATGAAATAGGTGTGTCTTCAGTCACTTGCAGAAGAGGCGGAGGTCAGAGATGGTGCGGAGTTCAGGGGGTAAGTCGTTCCAGAGGGCTGGGCCCGCCACAGAGAAGGCTCTCCCCCTGGGTGTCACCAGTCAGCATTGTCCAGCCGACGGCACCCTGAGGAGGCCCTCTCTGTGGGAGCGTATCGGTCTGAGGGATGTATGGGGCAGGAGGCGGTCTCGCATATAACTAGGCCCCGAGCCATGGAGCGCTTTAAAGATGGTCGTTAAAACCATATTAGTTGATAGATAGTCTCTCGATGGTATCAGAGCAATTTGGGGAGCGAGGTGGGTCACCCATCAAGGCAAATGACAAAGAATAAAAACAAAAATGGCCACATATGACCAAGGACCAGAGACAAAAAATAGACCAGAACAACAACAAACGATAAGAGTCCAGAAATCAAATAGCATCTGAAGAAGATGAGGTAGAAAACAAAAAAGAGCAAACCCCAGAGGGTGACATGAATGAAACGAGGTAACAAAATGGCGGAGGACGCCGACGAAACACCAACAAAGACCGGTCAGGGACATAGCAGGACAGCTGAGAAGAATAAAACACCAAGGGATCCAAGGTGGTGAAGGACAAGCAGGCGATGATTTGGGGAACAGCAGCAGACGGAGGCAGGCTAACTGAAGTCCAGGAGAGTCCAAATGAAAATCCAAAGTCCAACAGGAAACGAACGAGTGACAAAAAGGCAGGCGACAAAAGTGAAGCAGTAGCAGACGAGGAGCAGACAGGAACAGCAGGAACGGCAGAGCAATGAAAACAACCAGAGGAAGCGACCAGGAAACAGAGCAGCCATGGCGGCGGCGAAGATCTCCATGGTGGATGGCGACGGCAATGACATTATTTTCTCCATCTGGTACATAAATGACATAAATTAAAAAATTGTTCAAAGTGGATATAAGGTGTTTCCCACCCCCTGACCCAAGGTCACCCAGCTGGTATCTGGCCTAAGGCAGGTCAACTATTCCAATTTATAGATTGATGCATGAACCACTATATCCTATCTGACTCTCTCCCCAGACTTCAGGATAATTTTTTCTGTTTTTTTCTCTTCTGATTTTATCTGCGTTATGTATTATTCCTGCTTTATTGACAGCAATAAGATCTGAATTTCAATAAACGTCTAGTGATTGAACGAATGATTGTGTGAAGGAAAGGTTTTAAATACTGAGATGGCAGGTTTACGAATAATTCTTGGATGGAAAACAATTTATCCTCATGTCAGTACAAGCTTTTATTTCACTGTAAATAGAAAACAGATCAAGCATTTGAGTTCCCATCTTCATTTTGGGTGAGTGAATATTTCTCCTTCCTCCATCTAGTTCCCTCAATACCTTGCAGTAATTTGGGCTGCGAGAGAATGACTGACCCAAAGCCACCCAGATGGCTTCCAGCCTAAGATAGGCCAAGAACACCTAGGCTTCCAATTTGTAGCCTGATACATGAACCACTACATGCCATTTGGCTCTCTCCCCAGATTTAAGGCTATTTTTCTTCATTCTTACCTTCTGATATTATCTGCATTATGTATTATTCCTGCCTTATTGATAGGAATAAGATTTGAGTTTCAATAAACTGCTAGTGACTGAATGAGTAATTATGTGAAAGAAAGTTTTTAAATACAAAACAAGAGAAAGTATTTTTTATTAATGTCACTGAGATGGTGGGATTATGAATAATCCTTGGATGGAAAACAGTTTCTTTTCGTGCCATTACAAAATATTCTTTCGGTGTAAATAGCACACTGACCAAGCATTTCAGTTATAACCTTCACTTTGGGTGAGTGGATAAGTGGTTGCCTCATTTGCTGTAGCAACAAAGTTATGACACCATAGAGTAATTCTGTAAATTTCAATAGCACCCAGAGTTAAAGTAGTTTAAGGACACAAATTGCAATCCCCATTTCTACATTTAATCTTGCATTAAGAAGAAACCGTTGATGGTCCTTGAGTAACCTTGAGTAATTTTGTGTGTGTAAAGAGCACAGTTGGCTAATGATTTGAAACTTCTTCAAAGATCCTCTCCTTTCTCCTTCCAGAGTGAAGGGACTATCCATTCTATCCCTTTTGGTATATTTGCACCAGATTTCTTGTCTGCAGGCAGTGCAATTATACACTGATCATCCTGATTGGTTAATTATGTGTTATCAAGTTGATGTTGATTCTTAGGACCTTCATAGATAGATTTTCTCTATCTATGAAGATAGATTTATATTTAAACAGCAAGAAAATATTTCACACTAGAACAACTCAATATTGTAACGATTTGTGAACAGTCTTAGTCAATCTTTTTTTAGATTTTGGTATTTTTTTATTCTGTGTTTATTTTTTTTATAAATACTTGGGCTGTGAGAGAGTGATTGACCCAAAGTCACCCAGCTGGCTTCTGGCCTAAGGCAGGTGAAGAACACCCAGGCCTCCATTTTGTATCCTAATACATGAACCACTACATCCACCCTGTCTCTCTCCCCAGACTTAAGGCTACGTTTTTCTTTCTTTTTCTCTTCTGAGATTATCTGGGTTATGTATTCTTCCTGCTTTATTGACAGGAATAAGAGCTGAATTTCACTAAACTTCTGGTGATGGACTGAATGATTGTGTGAAGGAAAGTTTTTAAATAGTGATATGTTGGGTTTGCAAATAATCCTTGGATTGAAAACAGTTTATCTTCATGTCAGTACAAGCTTTCATCCAGAGTAAAAAGCAAACAGGCCAAGCATCCAGTTTCTATCTGCATTTTGGCTGAGTGGATAAGTGGCCTCATTTGCTGTGGCAGCTATGTTATGTCACCATAAAACAATTCTCCTATAGCACCAAGAGTTGCTGTAGCTCAGGGATGCAAATTGCAATCCCCATTTTTACATTTAATCTTATATTAAAAAGAAAACATTGATGGTCCCTGAGTAATCTTGAATAATTTTTGTGTGTAAAGAACACAGTTGGCATATGCATTTGAAACTTATTTCAATACTCTTGCTTCAACCAAGTCTGATTTGCTACAGAAGAATGGTAGTTGGTGAAGCGGCACTAATGGTTCCTGCATGAAATAAATTAAATCAACAGAAATCAGACCCCTTACAAAGTCATTAATTAATTTGATTGGCTTGGAAGGGTAGGAAGAGAAAAACCAGAATGTCACTATCTTGAAACCCTGAATTATATAAGAGTTTTGGTTTCTAAAAGTGTAACCAGTCTCTTTGAAATCTGCAATTTCAAAGAGAAATTGCCGAAAAGAAAACCAACAGACTATGTGTCTAATGTTCTTGAGGTCCATAACATAAGCAAAATACATCACATGAAATCTTGTTTTTCTGCAGTAAAGGTATTCATTTAGTCATGTCAATTCCATAAGTGCATTGCATAGTTACCCAATAGGTGCCAACTATGTGGGGATCTTAAGTTATTCTCTGTGTGTATGAAACTTGATGAGAAGAAACACAGAGAGTGCAATTCTTTGCTTTTGCCTAAAAGATAAGGAGGAAGAACATAGAGGTCATCCAGCCTTTCTTGCGATACCACCCTATTGAAATTGCCATAGACATCTGCAGTTTCTATGGGGATGCTTTGGGTTTAGTTCTTGGAATCAGAATGTAACATGGTACTTTGTAGCAATTTGACAAAATAGCATTGTGTTTTTTCTTGATTGCTGCGTGTTTTCTTCTGCAAGGTATCTTGTGTTGTATCTACCTGATTCTGGAAACAGATGCTGATGCCTTAGTGATTTACTGAATGACAGAATAACAGAAACATAGCAGAATAGGAAGTGACCTTGGAGGTCTTGTAGTCTAAATCTTTGCACAAGCAGAACCTATTTTTTCAGACAAGTGACTGTCCAGTCTCTTTTTAAAAACCTCCAGTGATGGAGCCTCCACAACTTTGGAAGACTAGCCATTTTTCTGACTTATTGTTTTCACTGTCAGGAAATTTCTCCTCAGTTTGACATTGCTTTTTCCTTCGATTCATTTCCAATCATTGCTTCTTGTCTTGCCTTCTGGTCCTTTGGAAAATAGGGCGATCCCCTTTTTTTGTTGGCAGCCCCTCAAATATTGAAACACTGCTATCATGTCCTTCTTTTCACTAAACATACTCAATTCCTGCAACCGTTCTTTTATGATTTAGTCTCTAGGCCCCCCAAACATTATTTTTCCCCTTTTGTGCACTCTTTCAACATTTTTTTAAATGTGTTGACCAAAACTGGATGCAGCATTCCAAGTATGGTCTTACCAAGATCTAATAAAGAGGTACTAACTCTTATCCCTCTGTTAATTCACCCTAGGATTGCATTGCACTGAGAGGTGCTGGACTTTCAGACCTAAATCTTTTCTTGGAAACACAATAGAAAGCATTGCCCAACCCTGCTGACCAACCTCTGATGCAATTCACTAAATAAGCACATTGTTTAATAGCATTTAAACTCTTTCTATTCAACAATTTGATGGGCCTCTGTCTCTGCTCCCTCCAAACCTGACATTTATTTCCAAATGACAGAGGAAGTATAGCAAAATAGAAATATCAGGACCAACCAAAGGGTGGTGCTAGTCTGCAATCTAATGGTTGGGTTCACACAAAAATGTATTTAGTTAAAATATTTATATAGCTATCCATGTCTCAGACAACTCTGATTAGCTCCTAATAAAATCATTTTAAAAACTGTAAAACATACTCAACTAAAACATAAACAAATACCTGCATTTCTTTTTAAAAAAATAACTGAAATGAGTACATTCCTTTTGTGTTTGTTTGTTTGTTTTCGTAGTTTTGTTCCTGCTTACTTTATGAAATGAAAGGAATTATTTTTAAGTTTATCCCAAAGGTGACTTCCTGAGTTTTTTTAAAAAGCTATTTCCATGGCCAGGGGGGCGTTCCACCAGTTTTGCCTGGTGCAGCAGTTGCGTCCCCTATTGGATTGGGACGCCCTTCGCACAGTCACTCATGCACTTGTGACATCCTGGCTAGACTACTGTAACGCTCTCTACATGGGGCTTCCCTTGGGGTGCACCCGAAGACTACAGCTAGTCCAGAATGTGGCCGCACGGGTGATCTTGGGAGCCTCTAGGTACTCCCATGTAAGACCGCTCCTGTGCGAGCTACACTGGCTGCCTGTGGCCTTTCGGGTGCGCTTCAAGGTGTTGATTACCATCTTTAAAGCGCTCCATGGCATGGGACCTAGTTATCTGCGGGATCGCATCCTACCCCATACATCCCTCCGGCCAATTCGCTCCCACAGAGAGGGACTTCTCCGGGTGCTGTCCACTAGGCAATGCCAGCGGGTGACGCCCATGTTTCCCTTACTACCTATCGGCTCATTGCTAGAGACCATCTAGACAGCAAGCCAAGAATTACGTTGTATAATATTTTAGATATGTGTGTTAGTTTTATGAGCTGATCAATAAATTAAATTAGAAGAGACCAGGATAGATCTATTTCGAGATCATATATGTATATATGAAGTGGATATTTTGTTACAGCTTCCTGTTAGGCCTATTTAAGGGAGGAGACAAACTTGTCAACCTTCTCTGCCCTTCGACTCAACCTAGAGACCATCCAGACAGAGACCTATTAAATTGCTGCTGTCTTTTTAGATATGTGTTAAAAAAATTTTAAGGGATGATTAATAATTAATTAAGAGACCAGGATGGATCCATTTCGGGCTCCTTAGCCCTCGTCAGCTGGCCATACTTCCCTACAGGGATTTGAACTGGTGCTTTCCAGCATTCGAAGCAGGCTTCCCTATGCCTTGAGCTAACCAGCTTCCCTGATTACATCATCCTTTCTACAGGACTTATTGATTGAACGTTGCAATAACATTTCTATGCCTTATACACGGGAAAATCCCCGAAGCCAGCTATGCCAGCATACCTACACCCGTGAAAATCTACGAAAACATATATATATATATATATATATATATATATATATATATGTTAGATTTTTAAGGGCTGATGTTAGATTAATGTTAGATTCACAGGAGCTGTGATAATTAGTCTACATTTAAGAGTCCTGTAAATTGGCTGATATAGCAGGGATACCAGATAGCTCAAGGCATAGAGAGCTTGCCTCAAATGCTGGAAAGCCCTGGTTCAAATCCCAGTAGAAGGAGTATGGCCAGCTGAAGAAGGCTAATAAGCCTGAAATGGATCCATCCTGGTCTCTTTATTTTCAGCCCTTAAAAATCTAACACACATCTAAAAAATGTCACACAGCAGTAATCTAATTTGGTTCTCTGTCTGGATGACTCTGGGTTGAGTCAAAGGGCAGAGAGGGATGACGTTGAGTCTCCTCCCCTTAAAGGGACCTCTTCACAGGAGCTGTGATAATTAGTCTACATATATATATATATATATATATATATATATATATATATATATATATATATATATATATATATATATATATATATATATATATATATATATATATATATATGTTATATTTTTAAGGGCTGAAAATAAAGAGACCAGGATGGATCCATTTCAGGCTTATTAGCCTTCTTCAGCTGGCCATACTCCTTCTACTGGGATTTGAACCGGTGCTTTCCAGCATTTGAGGCAAGCCTCTCTATGCCTTGAGCTATCCGGTATTCCTGATACATCAGCCAATTTACAGGACTCTTAAATGAGAGAATATTATCACAGCTCCTGTTCAGAGGTCCCTTTAAGGGGAGGAGACTTAACGTAATCCCTCTCTGCCCTTTGACACAACCTAGAGATCATCCAGACAAAGAACCAAATAGATTACTGCTGTGTGACGTTTTTTTGATATGTGTTAGATTTTTAAGGGCTGAAAATAAAGAGACCAGGATGGATCCATTTCAGCTGAAGAAGGCTAATAAGCCTGAAATGGATCCATCCTGGTCTCTATCCTTCTTTGGAACCCCACTCAGACCCCACTCAGACCCATAGTCAGCTCCATAGGCTCTCCTCTACAAAACCTAGCCAAATTTCTCGCCAAACAACTACAGCCCTATGCAGAATCCATCACTTCACATGTAAAAAACTCATTCCAGTTCATAGAGATCATAAAGAAACAAAACTTACAGCCCAGCGACCTACTCGTGAGCGTCGATGTCGTATCCCTCTTCACCCAAGTACCAATCAAAGAAGCCTTGACAGCTATCCAAAACAAATATAGCCCCCCCAAACATATCCTAGATCTGACCAACCACTGCCTATCCAACACATACTTCATCTATAATGGACAAAAATACAAACAAATAGAAGGAGCACCCATGGGATCACCCCTCTCACCTGTCATTGCTAACCTCTACATGGAACACTTTGAAACCCAAGCTCTAGAAAAATCAGATCACAAACCCAAACTCTGGCTCAGATATGTAGACGACACCTTCATAATCTGGCCACATGGAAAAGATAAACTGGACAACTTCCTCACACACCTCAACAGTCTACACCCCAAAATACAGTTCACCATGGAAACAGAAGCCAATAACCAACTCCCCTTCCTGGATGTCTTAGTCTATAAGAAATCCAACGGATCCCTAGGACACACCATCTACCAGAAGAAAACACACACAAACCGCTATTTGCATGCACTCTCACACCACCACCCAGCACAGATCAACTCTGTAGCCAAGACACTCATCTCCAGAACAAAACGCTTAGCTGACGAACAACACCTAAAAACCGAACTACACACTCTCACCAACGTACTAACATCCAACGGACTCAAAAAAAACAAGATCACTAACCTAATCCAAAAAGAAAACCCCACTAAAGTCCAAGACAGTGAACAAGAAAACGGCAAAGCGCTCCTCCCATACATAAAAGGCACCACAGACAGAATCAGCAAGATCCTCCACAAACACAATATCAAGACAGCATTCTACACAAACCGAAAATATCCACCATCCTAGGAAACCCCAAAGAGAAAATAGAGTTAGAAAATCAAGGAGTATATGAAATCCCATGCACCACCTGCCCCACCACATACATCGGACAAACCAACAGAAGAATAAAGGCACGCATTGAAGAACACAAAAACTCAGTCAGAAAGGAGGAACCAACTTCTTCCCTGGTCCAACACTTCAAAGCCACAGGACATGATATAGACTTTAAAAAGACCAGAACTATTGCCAAAATTGAACACTATAACAACAGAATAATCAGAGAAGCTATTGAGATAGAAAAGCGGCCACACAGCATGAATAAACGAGATGATACCTCCCGCCTACCAGCCATTTGGAAACCTGCCCTCACTGACAAACGAGTCCCTAACACAAAGAATGATACCAGACCCACACTCACGAAAACCACACAGGATGTCACTATCACACATCCACGCAAAAAGCAAACCCAAACCCACACCGATGATGACCACAAATCAGAAGCCCGACCACAAACCAGAAGCCAGACCAAAGCTGCATTATTAGCCACTTTAAACCCCTCCAATCCATACATGAAGCAAACTGATGCCCACCACGGAGATGTGGTACGACCACAAACGCGAAGCCAAACAACAGCAATGCAGCTCACCAGGTCAAATTCCTATGCTACTCAGACTAACACAAGCACAACCAGGCCCCCACCCAAACAGAACACGCCCCCATCCAATCAGAGCACAGCCAAATCCCCATCCAATCAGAGCACAGCCAAACCCCCTACCAATCAGAACACACCTCCACCCAATCAGAATGCAGCCAAACTCCCACCCAATCAGGTCACACCCCCACTGGCAGTTAAAAAGAGGAACCGGCTGAGATCTCACATTGCTCCTGGAAGCACCAAGCCGGAAGCACCAGCCTGAAGATGATGAATGAGATTTCATCGAAACGTCGTGAAGATACTTCCAATTCTACGCGGGAGAAAACCCGAACAACCAAAGACCTACATACAAACACCCGCGAAAACCTATATATATATATATAATTATTTTCACAACTTCCTGTAAGGGCCCCATTAAGGGAGGAGACTTGCTGACTTCCGGTTCCGGCTCCAGCAGCGACGGGCGAGCCTAGGGCTCGCTCGCCGCTTTGTTTCTTTTCCTGCCCCCCCACGGGGGTGAGACGCCCCGTTTTTGGGGGTCTCCCGTAAAGCCGGCTTGCCTGGGTTGTCCTCCCCCAGCGGCAGCTGGGAAGCGACCCTTGTCTTCGGCTTAGGTGGAGGAGGACATGCTGCGGGGGGTTTCCCCTTCGCCAATGGCGGGCGGCATCGTTTTGAAAACATGGAGAGAGCTGATTGGCTGAGTCGGAAGGCTTCCCGGGGCTTCGGCTGCGAGGGTGAAAGTGAGTGGTTTTAAACATTTTTTTTTTGCTGTCAGCCTGGGCTGAAAGAACTTGGAGGGGGGTATCTGCTTGTTAAACCCCCCCTCGGACTAAAGCGGCACTTAAGAATGGCTCCTCGCTGCGAGGAAGCGGATATCTTTAATCTGGACTGTTTGAAACAATGGAAAGTGATCTGCGGTTTGTCTTTGAAACAAAGTATCTAGGTCTGGCTGATTTGAAACATTTTTTTTTACCACTCTCTCCTTCTGGCTCTGAGTCTGGGCGGTGGAAAATGGCTTCTCTTTGTCCCTGAATGACTATTTTATTTATGGAAAATTTCCAGCGTCTCTTTGTGATTTGGACTCCCTCTGGTTATTAAAGAAGAATTTTTTTTTTGGATTTGTGATTTCTTTTCTGGAGTGCCTTCGTTATTATAATTATTGATCTGGAAAACTGTTTCTCTCTTGGTTCCTGAACTTTACAACCCTGAACTGAACTTTTGGCTCCTGACTTGCCTCAACGGCCCCACCCAAAAAACGCCATTTTAGTGGCACTGATTTTAACAGCTAATCATGGCACAAGAATCAGCACTGGCAAGCTTAGAACTAAGGATGGCCTCTTTTGAATCTGTTATACAAACTTTGGTACAAGAAATCAAGGCCCAGAGGGCAGAAAATATCAACTTTAAAAAGGAATTATTGGACACATGGAAACAAGTGCTGGAGAACACACAGAAGAATGAAGAACTGGAAAGGGGGCTGGTGGGGGCTAAGGGAGAGATTAAAAATGTTACTAATGAGGTTGTGGAAATAAATGGGCATGTGTCTAGGATTGATATGAAAAGGATGACATATTTTTTGAGATTTCAGAATGTTTCTGAGGAAACTGGTGAATGTCTCCCTGAACTCATGAGCACAATTATAGCAGACTATTTACATAAACCTAAGGATGAGATCAGTGGGGACATTGACCTAGCCTACAGAATAAACTCTGCATATGCCAGGATAAATGAAGTACCCAGAGAGATACATGTTAAATTTGTTAGAAGGTCAACCAGAGAGGAAATCTTGAAAGTGCAAAGAGGAGGTCCATTCATTTACCAACAAAAGGAGGTTGCCACCCTGAAGCAGATCCCAAGAAAGATTAGAGAAGCAAGAAGGAAATTTTCCTTCTTGTCCAAAAAATTGTTTGACCACGGGATCTGGTTCAGGTGGGTGATGCCCGAAGGGATGCTGGTGTTCTGGGAAGGAGGAAGAGTGAGGATTAAAACAGTTGCTGAGGTGGAAGCCTTTCTTAAAAAACATTCCTCTGTCCTGGGGGAAGATCCAGGGGGGGCAGGGAGGGGGCACGGCCCCGCCCGCTGGGGGCCTGGAAGGAGAGATAGAACATACATTTGCCAAGAGACTTAGATCTAAAAAATAACTTTGCCTTGATTTTTTGAATAATATTGTATAACATGTGCATCTGGATTTTTGTAAATGACTGACAGCATAGAACTGAGAACTTAGAAATATGTACTTGCTTTCACTTTGTAGTGTACGGAAAATGTTTTTTGTTAATGATCTATTTTGATGTCCCGGTAGGGCCGACGACTTTGACGTGAATGCTCTCAAAATTTCTTTGTATCCCTTACCCTACCCTATTGAAAAATTGTAAAACCAATAAAACTTTTTCAATATAAAAAAAAGGGAGGAGACATGCTGTTTCCCTCTCTGCCTGTCGGCTCATCACCAGTAGAACCGATTAGGCTGGAGTGCTAGGCTTCTGCCTTGGATTCATTACAGCCCCGGTTCGAATCCCAGTGGGGTGTGGCCAACTGATGAGAGCTAATAAGCTCGAAATAGATCTACCTTGGTCTCTCAAATTTAAATTTATTGATCAGCTCATAAAAACTAACATATATATATAATATAACATATATATAATAGACACCAATCTTGGTCAAGAATAGATATGGCACAGATGTTACTAGAATCAAGTACTAATATATACAAGAAATACAAACAGAATCAAATATAAAGGAAAGGATACAAGAAAAAAGTGGATGTTGAATCAATCCATTCTAAAGAACAAATAATTTATACAATTATTTATACAAATAATTGAAAAAGAAATGAAGTTCTTTTTTTAAAAAGAGAATAGAAAGGGAGAGATCTTATTGCAAAATGTATGGGATACAGCTAAGGTATACTTTCGAGGACTAGCCCTAATCGGCTCGACTTTCCGATCGCTGCACCCCACCGCGGGGAGGCGGAACCGGAGATCCCTATATGGTTCCGCCCCAGGCTTCTGATGGACCCGGTAAGGTTCCAAAGGGAGCTTGGGCCAATTCCTGTGGACTTGCCCCGCGACTCGACTGAGGACCTAGTGGCCGCATGGTTAAGTGCGGCCACAGGGGCCTTGGACCGAGTAGCGCCCGCGCGGCCTCTCTTGCGGCGACGATCCACCCGGGTTCCTTGGTTCACCAAGGAGCTTAGGGAGATGAAGCGCCACAAGAGACGCCTAGAAAGCAGATGGAGATCCTCTCGCTCTGAAGCCGACCAAACACTAGTGAGAACCTACATTAGGACTTACCTGGTGGTGATAAGAGTGGCCAAACGTGAGTATTGTGCCACTCTTATTGCATCTGCAGATAACCGCCCTGCCGCCCTGTTTGGGGTGACCCGCTCCCTCCTTCAACAGAGGCCACGGGAAGCCCCTCTACAGGGTCGAGCAGAGAAATTTGGGATTTATCTGCAGGAGAAAATCACTCGGATTCGGAGAGAGCTGCCCTCCATCGACAGTGGTCCAGTTGAAGGGTCCGAGGTTGCTCTTGAGACAACATCTTGGGAGGAGTTTGATTTTGTTACTACCGAGGATATGGACAAGTTATCAAAGAGACTTAGGGCTACCACATGTTTATTGGACCCGTGTCCCTCCTGGCTTGTACTGGCATCCTGGGAGACGACACGAGGCTGGCTCCAGGGCATTGTCAACGCATCTTTGAGTGAGGGGTCCTTGCCTGCCATCTTGAAAGAGGCGGTAGTAAGGCCCCTCCTCAAGAATGCATCCTTGGATCCAGCATTATTAGAGAACTATCGTCCCGTCTCCAACCTTCACTTTTTAGTGAAGGTTGTTGAGAGTGTGGTGGCTCAACAGTTTCCGCGACACTTGGAGGAAGTTGATTATCTAGACCCATGCCAGTCCGGCTTCTGACCCGGGCACAGCACCGAGACGGCATTGGTCGCGTTGGTTGATGATCTCTGGAGGGCGCGGGATAGAGGATATTCCTATATCCTAGTCCTATTAGACCTCTCAGCGGCTTTTGATACCATCGACCATGGTATCCTATTGCGCCGACTGGGGGGGTTGGGGCTGGAAGGCACTGTTCTGTGGTGGTTCTCGTCCTACCTGTCTGGTCGGTCGCAATATGTGTTGGCAGGGGGGCAGAGGTCGGCCTCGAGGCCCCTCGTATGCGGGGTACCTCAGGGGTCGGTCCTCTCGCCCCTACTGTTCAACACATACATGAAGCCACAGGGCGAGATAATCCGTGGTTTTGGGTTGGGATATCATCTGTACACTGATGATACTCAGTTGTACATATCCACCCCAGACCACCCCAACAATGCCGTCGAGGTCATGTCCCGGTGTTTGGAAGCCGTACGGATCTGGATGGGTAGTAACAAACTCAGGCTCAACCCATCCAAGACTGAGTGGCTGTGGCTTCCGGCACCCCGATTCAGCCAGATTATTCCAACTTTGACCATTGGGGGCGAAACACCTGCCCCCGTGGAGAGGGTGCGCAATTTGGGTATCCTCCTGGATTCCCGGCTGTCCATGGAGGACCATGTGGCGGCCGTGGCCAGGGGGGCTTTCCATCAGGTACACCTGATGCACCAATTGCGCCCCTTACTGGACTGGGCTGCCCTTCGCACAGTCACTCAGGCCCTTGTGACTTCTCAACTCGACTACTGTAATGCTCTCTACATGGGGCTTCCCTTGAGGTGCACTCGAAAGCTACAGTTAGTCCAGAATGCAGCCGCGTGGGTGATTACGGGAGCGCCTAGACTCTCCCGCATAACACCAATCCTGCGCAAGCTGCACTGGCTTCCTGTGGTCTTTTGGGTGCGCTTCAAGGTTTTGACGACCATCTTCAAAGTGCTCTATGGCTCAGGGCCTAGTTATATGCGAGACCGCCTCCTGCCCCATACATCCCTCAGACCAATACTCTCCCACAGAGAGGGCCTCCTCAGGGTGCCGTCGGCCGGACAATGCCGACTGGCGACACCTAGGGGAAGAGCCTTCTCTGTGGCAGGTCCAGCCCTTTGGAACGACTTACCCCCTGAACTTCGCACCATCTCTGACCTTCCGCAAGTGTCTAAAGACACATTTGTTCCATCTAGCCGGCCTAGCGTAGCCCCCTAATCTGATTTTTAGATAGTTTTAAATTTGGGGATTTTAATTTGGTTTTAGCACAGGATCCATTGAATTAGTTTTTTAAATTTTATATGATGTTTTGTATGTATTTTTTATTTTCCTGGGCGCCGCCCTGGGTCCATTTGGAGAAGGGCGGGGTATAAATTGAATAAATATAATATAAATATAAATCTATACAAGAAGGAAAAATATTTGAAAATGCCAGTCTGGTTCTCTAGGATGGAGACATTGATACATCTAAATGTAGGATATATGAAAAAAATCATAACATTAACAACATTTTGAATGAGAAACGGGAATTGAAAAGCAAACAGGAACTGAATAGTCAAGGGATAGATTTAGCATGGTGGCCATAGGTACAAATACAATCAAGATATGAAAAAGATGTTAAGATGTGCATTTTTTATAAAGAACCAACAGAGCTGGACCAGACTCTAATAGGAACTGATGAGAAAGTAATTAAAAAAATTATGTCTATCTACTGAGTATTAGAATGGAAGAACAACAAATAAAGGAAACAATAATAGTGTGGATAAAAAACTTTAGCTATTCTATAGAAATGGATTAAATGACAAAAATTGGGGGATAGAAATTATAAATTAATGTCTACTGCATATAAAGAAAACCTATATAAAAAGTTTTACAGATAGCACTTCTCATCAGCAAGATTAGCTAAGATGTGTAAAGATATGTCTGCTAAATGTTGGAAGTGTAACCAGATTCCGGACTCATGGTGGACATGCCCAAAGACAAAAGCTTACTGGATAAAGATACATACTTCGATAAAAAAAATCATAAAGGAACATATAGATTTAAAACCAGAAATATTTCTGTTCAGGTATTATACCAGAAAAATAGAATAAAGGGACTATGTATCTAACACTACATGTCCTAACAGCGGCCAGAATTATATTTGCACAACATTGGAAACGTGTGGAGATCCCTACAGAGGAAAAGATAATTAAAAAAATACTAGAATGTGCAGAAATTGATAGATTAACACTTGATATTAAAGAGAAGGAAGATACAAAATATTTTTAAATGTGGGATTAGTTTTGTCAATGCTTAACTAATAGAAACAGAAGTTAGAATATTTAACACTATTAGAGAAGGATTAATTTTGCTATGTGGGTTTATTATGATATGTTTATTATAATACAATTAGTATTAATAATTCATAAGTATTAATATTATGTTGAGTAAATGCTGTTATTATATGACCAGTACTAAAGAACATTTTTACTATTATATCATCATAATAGTAATAATGAATAAATGAATGAATAAATAAAATCAACCGGACAACACACTGTTTATATAGATATTGAAACTGTTGCTCTTTCTTTATATAGCCAAAATTTAAAAAAAGGGAAAGAACCCTCCCTCCCCCTCTCCCTCCTCCTCCCTCGCACACAGGAATATAATGCCGCAGGTCCCTGTTAAAGAAGTTGCACAATGTCTGCAATGATCCCTTAGAAATGATCTTGTGTAATTAGTCTGTGCCAAAAGGGAAATGAGGATACCTCAGGGACAAACTGACATGTTTATATTTTCACCTGTGTATATTGTTAGATCACACCTCTTTATTAGGATCGGTGTCCACAATACTATCCCTCACCTGTTGGCTGTGTGTGTTTGATTGCATCAGATCCTATCTGACTCACCCTCTGATCAATTGATTTTATTGTGTAGGCTATCTATTTGTTTATCCTGGTAACTAAAATAAATTTTATCACAGTTGTTGGTATGTCTATTTAACAAACAGAATGGTCAAGGAAAATATCCTGTCTCTCATGCAGATTTCCTCTTGCTCCTTCTTCCTTTTGATTCTGCCCAAGCAACCATATCAGCTGGAAAACCTCAGTGGCAATCGTAACCATTAGAATATGTAAACAGAAGGAGAAAAACGAGACTGTGAAATTATAGCATAATATGTGGTTGAAAAGCGGACAACTTCTTTCACACCAAAATGCAGGCAAAGAGATGCCTCTCCCTCTCCCCCCTTCTCCCCCCCCCCATAGAAATATATTCCTCCAGGTCCCTTTTAAAGAAGTTATACAATGTCTGCAATGCTCATTTTGCTTTATTTCAAGAAATATTTGCCAAATTTTACTTCAATGCATAAAAGTTTTTGAGTTTGATAGAAAGAAATTTGATACATGTAAAGAAAGATAAAGCGATAGCAGGCGGTAATCTCAGGTCATTTGCCGTATCTTGAAGACATCCAGTGTGGTAGATGGAGATGGCATCACATTCCTCTGCGGCTATACAAATGAGAAAAAAATAATAGGTTGATCAAAGTGAGTTTAAAGTAAATTCTACGCTTTTGAAAGCTTTGTGAATGCAAACAATATCAGACAGATAATCTCAATTTAGTATCTCTGTTAGAGGAGAATTTTCTTACGGTCTGCAGCACTTCTGTCCCAACTGACAGTCCACTTGGCAAAGGTCTATGTTGTTAGGAGGACACTGATTGCGATGGCAGGTTCCTCCTTTAGTAAGACAGACATGGTGAGCATTCCCTATGAAAAGAAAAAGAGGAGACAGGATAATGATGAGTAAAGATTCCTTAATATTTTAATACATTTTTCCTTCCAAGACACCACCTTCTCCTACAGAATTGCAGGATTGCTAGAACTACAGCAACTTTTTTCCTTCCAGAGGAATCCATTCCTGCTGATCTCCCCGCAGCAGCTCCAATAAACCAGCTATCAACCCAGGTTTGAAGTCTGGCTCAGATATAAATTTGCTGGTAAGCCTACATTTATTAAGATGGGAGAGAATAAATAATCTGGTTCACTTGAAGGGAAGCCCTTGCTGTGATATATTTCTCTCCAGTATTACATGGATCCTTGCTTGGTAGAAAATAATGCTGAGTTACAATGGCCAGTTCTGCTGGGTCCGTGGTAGGCAAACTCATTAGTCAACAGGGCCAAATACCAACAATACAAGATTAAAATTTCTTTTGAGGGCCAAAAGAAGGTGTGGCTAGTTTTGGGGGAGTGGCTTAGTGGTCATGTGACCAGGTGGGTGTGGCCAACTTGGAAAATGTGGTGAAACTCACTTAACGACATTCTTGCTTAGCAACCAAAATTTTGGGCTCAATTGTGGTCATGTCCTCTTTCTCTTTCTTTCCTTCCTTCCTTCTTTCCTTCCTTCCATCTCTCTTTCTTTCATCTCTCCCACTTTTTCTTTTTTCTTTCTTTCATCTCTCCTACTTTCTTTTTCTTTCTTTCTCTTTCTCTTTTTCTTCTGTCTCTCTCTGTGTCTGTCTGTCTCTCTCTCTCTCTGTGGCTCTTTGTTTCTCTCTCCCTCCCTCCCTGTCTTTCTCTGTCATTCTCTCTCTGTGTCTGTCTCTCTATATCTCTCTCTCTGTGTATTTCTCTGTCTCTCTCTCTCCTTCCTCCCCCATCTCTGTCACTCTGTTTGTGTATTTGTGTCTTTCTATCTTTCTCTCACTCATTCTCTGTGTGTCTGTCACTCTTCCCTCCCTTCCTCTCTGTCACTCTGTGTGTGTCTGTTTATCTCTCATTCATTCTCTGTGTGTCACTCTCCTCCCTTCCTCTCTGTCACTCTGTGTGTGTGCGTGTGTGTCTGTCTGTTACTCACTCACTCAGTTAATCACTCACTCTCTGTGTCTCTCTCCCTCTCCCTCCCTCTTCCCCCTCTCTCTGCATCTGTCAGTTTCTCTCTGATTCCCTCCCTCCCTCTTTCTCTCTCTCTCTCTCTGTGCCTGTCTGGCCTTCCAGCCTTGGCCCCACTCCATGGAAAACGTAGGCACATGTGTGCGCCATGCAATTAAAGCCTGGAGCAGGACCACAGCCCCTCTCCCAAATGGTCCTTCCTTGCTATGATGGCTTTGGAGGGAAGCTTCTGCAGAAGCCCGGGCGAGTGAGAAGACGTTCCTGCCATTACGAACTGTTCGAGGCTGTAATAATTGTAAGGGCTGTGCGTACGCGCAATTATTACAGCCTCGGAGAGTTCGTAATGGTGGAAACTTCTTCTCACTTGCCCGGGCTTCTGCAGAAGCTTCCCTCCAAAGCCCTCCGAGCAAAAAAGGACCAGTTGGGAGAGGAGCTGTGGTCCTGCTCCGGGCTGAAATTATGTGGCGTACGTGTGTGCCTACGTTTTCCATGGAGTGGGGCCGAGGCCGGAAACAAGGAATGTAATGTGGTGCAGCAGTGGAGGAAGAGCCACACTCAAGGGGCCAAAGAGCTGCTTGTGGCTCACGAGCTGCGGTTTGCCGACCACTGTGCTGGGTGAAAACCTTGAGTGAGAAAGATTAACTTCCTTTAAACTTCAAGAGAAGTTTGGTTTTCATTTGGCTTTCTCCCTCTTCTCTTAATGTTTCTATCACTCTTTTTTTCTGCTCTTGAAATGCTGTATATTTATGACAATTTGCTACAATTTCTTCTATTTCCCCCCACATTAAGTACAAATATAGTAACTAGGTGATTAATATTTATCCTTTGTTTTTTCCTGTCTTTATTTAAAAAAATAAGGTGGTGAAAGAGAGAAAGAGGGAAGGAGGGGCAGGTGCAGGTGCAGGGAGAGAAAGAGAGACAGAGACCTAGCCGAATTTCATTTAATAGTCTTTCATCCTATTATTTTCTGCAAAGCACCAAGACTGTGAGAAGGTTTGGCAGGAGAGGGAGAGACTGATCCAAAGTCAGTCACCTTTCAGGCCAAACACGAGACTGGAATTCAGTTTCCAGATTTGTAGCCTTTTTTTTAAATCACTAGATCAAATTGTTTCTCTATTGTTGCTCCTTATTCAAATAGAACATATTTTGCTGAGAATTTGGTAAACCAATGTCAAAGTTCAGCAAATCAAGAAAAATAAACTACCATAACAAAAACCCCAATAACATTATTTCAAGACTAGTGAATCAATGAATTAATATTCCAGCCCCTTACTGGATCTTGAGTTTTAATGCAAAAGAAAAATCAAGGACATGTTTTTCAATTGTTTGGATGCTCATGTTGTCAATATTCCACACAGTTCAAAGCTATTTGTATAAATTAAAACAAAAAGATGTTGAAAATTATCCTGCCTTCAGTGATTATCACATGTTTAGAAAGAAGTGCGTTATCAATCCTTGTTAAATTATCACTAATTTTTTTTCTTACCTGGTTGAGACAGGAATGCAAGGAAAAGAACTGCGAAGAGCAGATAAAGGATCTTCATGCTGGGATAGGTCGGGAGCAGATCTTTGGATCCTTGGACAGACACAGCTCTCTATTTATAGAATTATAATGATTGCATTATATCTCCTCAGTGAACGATTGCAAATATTCTTAGGTGTTATTTTTACAGTTATTACATAAGGCAGAAGTGTCTCTTCCTGGTATTGAAACACTCCTGTGGGTTTGATGTTGCAAAAGTCCTCAAAAGAGCAACAGACTTAGTTCAACCGCTAACCTGCTATGGTTGTAGAAGATTGGAGGCTCAGGACTTTCAATGTCTTAATGGAAGAAAGAAAGTTCCTTACTGAATTGCTGCCCAAACTCTACCAGTCCATGATGATAATGCTCAGCCATCTTTACTAGCAGCTGGAGTTTTGGAAGACCCCTTAGAACCCAATGGTAGAAATCTGGGTCTGACACATTTTTATGGGTGGGTTTGCTTTTTGGTGGGTGTCTGATTTTTGGTGGGTGTTTGTGGTACTCAGATGAAGCACCGCTCTCTTTGGCCTTCATTGTAGTTTCCCCATCTCATGCAGGTGATTTCTATTTCCCTGAAGACAGTGCATATGTCTATTGTTGGAAATATTTGTGTAGCCTTAATCAAGAGTTATTAGGAGTCCTGTGGGACACAGAAGATTAACTGAAATTGAGAAGGAAAGCTGGGTTCTAAAAGCTGTGTATTCTATGAGTGTTGGTTCTATTGAATGTTTCCTGCTGCTTCATAAAATAAATAAATAAATAAATAATTTAATTTATAACCCGCTCTCTCTCCCCGAAGGGACTCAAGGCGGGGCACAGGGAAATTAAAAAATGCATATAAAACCACAAACAAGAAATAAGTTAAAATTAAAATAAATAAAATATTTTCATGTATTCTTCCCACTGACTCTTTGATTCAACAGCAAGAGAACTGCTATAGTAAAGGGAAAACATTTGAGGGTGTATTAGACTAGTCCATCTTCTCTTCTCTCTATCAGGTGTACAACTACTCTGAGAAAGGATCCTAATTGCTGCAGTGGAAAGGTTTACTTAGAGGGTCCTTCATGGAGCGTATTGTTGAGCCTTGTTGTGGTGGGCAATGGATAGGAAGTAGATTAAGGATACATTCCTGGCAATGAATGGAAAAGGTGATTATTGGGCAATATCTGCTAAGCTTTGCCTTGAGGGTGGAAGTTTATTTCTGTGGACTACAGATGATCCCCTCCCCTTTGAATAGACTTGCTATAAGACTGCATAAAAGATGAACATGCAAAATTAGAAATCAATTAACACAGGTCTCTTAAATAGTAGCAGATCAAGTGAGACTGAAAATGGTAAAATTGGCAGCTCTGGAAAGAAAGGAAATCAATATTTAATAATGTGGGTTTTTGCTCAAGTACCACAGAAAGTAGTTAATGAGGACACACAGAAGTCAGTTGAACTCCTGCCATTACCCAAGAAAATTACCTTGTGTAATGAGTGGGTGCCGCAATGGTAATGCGTAAACCTCAGATATAAACGGACTTTCTTATTTGGTAATGAAGTTAAGTAAGGTGAAGGGTTAAATTAGGGAAGGAGTAGTAAAATGAATGGTGTCTATTACTTACATTTAAGCTTAGAAATAATTGAGCAGTGTTTGAGAAGAAACTGCCTACATTTCTATGTGAAGAAGTTGATATTATTCAGCTGCTGTTAGAAAGGCATTTGAATTGACCAGGGCTTTTATTTATTATTGATGCTTATGGCTTTTTTTTGGTTTGGGTTTAATTGTAAGCCTTGAGAGAAGGAATGTTTTAATTTCAGTTATCTCAGTTAACTTGCCCCATGGGAAGTGAAGCTATGATACAAGGTGGAGCTCTCACCTCCCAATCAAGAGGTTGTGAGTTCAATCTTAGGTAGAGGCAGATGTAGGGTCTCCTGCTTGGGGGGTGGGGTCGGTGGACTGGATGTCCTGCAAGGTCCCTACCAACTCTGTTAATCTGTTAAATGTCTTAATGTTTGTACAGTTTTCTTCTGTACTAAGCCTCATGATTCGGGTTTTTCGGGTGCGCTTCAAGGTGTTGATTACTATCTTTAAAGCGCTCCATGGTACGGGACCTAGTTATCTGCGGGATCGCATCCTGCCCCAAACATCCCTTTGGCCAATTCGCTCGCACAGAGAGGGACTTCTCCGGGTGCCGTCCACTAGGCAATGCCAGTGGGCGACGCCCAGGGGAAGGGCCTTCTCTTTGGTGGGCCCAACCCTCTGGAACGACCTACCCCCCGAAATTAGAACGACGGACCTCCGCTCCTTCCGCCAGAAGTTAAAAACTCACTTATTTCAGCAGGCCGGCCTGGCTTAACTCTTATACCTAGCCGTAAAAAAAATAAATTTGTTTTAATTTGAATTTTAAGGGTATTGTTAAGGTTTTTAGGGATTTTAAATATTGTTTTAGCACAGGGATAATTTAATTCAGTTTTAATATTTTGTATGTTGTATATTGTTATTTATTAGATTTTAATTTCCTGTGCACCGCCCCGAGTCCCCTATGTGGGAGAGGGGGCGGTCTATAAATTTAAATAATAAATAAATAATTCTATACATTTTCCTGCTGAGATATATTTTTTAGCATTGACATTTGTCTCTTGGGAATCTGGCTTGGTAATTGCACTGATGCCCTATAGGCAACAGATGAAGGTAATTTAAGATTTATTTTGATCTTTTATGATTTTTATTATCTCAAGTCTTTTATCATTCAAAAGATGGAATGTATTGGAACATTTGAAAAGTGCACAGTTTAATGAGAACACGTCACATATCCTGCTTCCACCCAATAATCCCTCAAAGACATTTTTAAATCAAGTTTAACTCCTCTGTGTTACTGGGATGAATTTGTGGTGCTTCTCTGTATCAGGAGAGGGGAATTTTATATGTCTCATGCTTCCTCCTCCAAATCTCTCACAAAGCTGTTTGATTTTGATCCCTGATTATTCACATTGTAGTGCAGAGAAGAGAACAAGATGATGTGTTTAAAACTACAAAGAGGAAACTGTATTTGTTTAGTGGTTTCTGAAATGTATATCATGAAAAACTATGAGATAATAAATTGATTACCCAAAACCTAAAAAAAAAAAGTTAAATTATAGCACAATATTTGCTTGAAGAGCAGGTAACACGTTTCACACTGAAATGTAGACAAAATCTCTCTCTTTCGCTCTCTCTAATTTTGCTTTATTTCAATAAATATTGGCCACATTTTTCTTTCATTCATAAATGTTGTTTAATTTGATAGTCAGTTTGATTAATTCAAAGAAAAGTAGAGTGGAACCAAGCAGTGGTGTCAGGTTATTGACCAGATCTTAAGGATCTCCATGGTGGTAGATGAAGAGAGTATTATTTTCTCCAGGTGGCACAGAAATGATATAAAATAACAGATTGTTCAAAGTGCATTTAAGATCTTTCCTGTCACCTGATCCAAAACCTTTTCTCTCCTGCCCTCCGTTCTTCACAGTATTTCCCTAGAAATGCTCTGCCTGTTCATTTCAAAGCCTTGCAATGCTTTTTGAACCTCAGCAATAACAAGCAGAGTATCTACATCTATATCTATGGCATCCCTATTAGAAAATAGTTTTCTTACAGTCTTCAACATCTCTCTTGCCATCCATAGACCAGTGTCATAAGGTCAATGTAACCAAGAGGGCAGGAGAAAAGGTGAAAGTTTGTCCACTTTGATTATGACACAGGTGGTGGGCATTCCCTGTGAAAAGAAAAAGAGGAGACAGGTGAACAAAGAGTAAAGATATCTTGATATTTAGATGCATTTGTTTTCTTTCAAGACATGATCATCTTCTACAGAACTGCAGGATGCCTTTGATTTCAGGAAGTTCCCTCTAACCCAAGGAATCCATTTCTGCTGATCTCCTTGCAGCAGCCCAAATAAACCTACAGTATATGAAGCCAAATATGAAGCCTGGCTTAGAGTTTAATTGATTGGACTACCTCTATCTATCAAGAGAGTAAGGAGGAAGAAGCCTGGTTTATGCAACAGATCTTGGTATGATATATTTATCTCCATTATTATTATAGATCCTTACTTACCATGAAATAACCCAGCATTAGAATGGCTGGCTCTATTGGGGTTGTTTTGGATAGAGATCCAAATGTAAATGGTTAACTCCTTTGAACTTTGGATTCTGATTTAACTCTTTATTTCTCTCTTCTATTAATGTTAATTTTTTAAAAAAATTATTGTTCTTTTCTGCTCTTGGAAACTGTGGATAACTGTTTAAATGAAGCGCTAGAGATTTAATGAATTTTTTATTTTATTTATTTATTTTTGAATTTTTATACCGCACCTCCTCCCAGTGGGACTCAGGGCGGTGTACAGGCCTCAATAAAAATCAACTAGTATAAAATCACTAATATAAAACAATTAAAATACAATTAAAATCTATTAAACAGTACACCTGATTTTGATAAAAGCCCTATCTAAAACCCTCTCTAAAACCAATTAAAAGCTACGCCAGGCCGGCCGCACGAAATAAATGGGTCTTCAAAGCCGGACGGAAAAGGGGCAGGTCCATGATCATGCGAAGGTCAGGGGGTAGGTCATTCCAGAGGGCAGGAGCAGCCACAGAGAAGGCTCTCACCTTGGGAATCGCCAGCCGACATTGCCTGGCCAACGGCACCCTGAGGAGGCCCTCTCTGTGGGAGCGGACTGGTCTGTGGGAGGTATTAGGTAGCACAAGGCGGTCTTGCAAATAGCCAAGTCCCATGCCTTTGAGCGCTTTAAAGGTGGTTACTAACACCTTGAAGCGCACCCGGAAAGCCACAGGCAGTCAATGCAGCTCGCACAGGAGAGGTGTCACATGGAAGCATCTAGAAGCTCCCAGAATACCCTGCATGGCCGCGTTCTCTACTAACTGGAGCCTCCGGGTGCACCTCAAGGGAAGCCCCATGTAGAGAGCATTGCTGTAGTCCAGGCGGGAAGTGACGAGGGCATGAGTGACCATGTGTAGAGCATCACAATCCAGAAAGGGACGCAACTGGCAAATCAAGCGAACTTGATAAAAAGCCCCCTTGGCCACGGCTGTCATGTGATCGTCTAACGACAGCCCAGAGTCCAGGAGGACACCCAAGTTGCGAGCCCTCCAGTTAGTACAGAATGTGGCCACGCGGGGGATTCTGGGAGCCTCAAGGTGCTCCCACGTGACACATCTCCTGCACGAGCTGCACTGGCTAGCGGTGGCTTTCCGGGTGCGCTTCAAGGTGCTTGTAACCATCTTCAAAGTGCTCCATGGCACGGGGCCTGGTTACTTGCAAGACCGCCTCCTGCTACCAAATACCTCCCACCGACCAGTTCGCTCCCACAGATTAGGCCTCCTCAGGGTGCCGTCGGCCAAACAATGCCACCTGGTGACCCCCAGGGGGAGAGCCTTCTCTGTGGCAGCCCCTGCCCTCTGGAATGACCTACCCCCCGACCTACGTACGATCACCGACCTGCGCCTCTTCCGTCGGGCTCTGAAAACGCACTTATTCCGTGTGGCCGGCCTGGTTTAGTAGCTTTTAATTGGTTATTTTTAATTGGTTTTATTCAACTTGGATTTTAGAACGGGCCCTAATTTAATTTAATATTATTTTAAAGTATGTTATTTATTGATGTTCTTATATGTTTTTATTGATGCCTGTTCACTGCCCTGAGTCCCTCAAGGGAGAAGGGCAGTATACAAATTTAATAAACCACTAGCTATACCTGGCCACACGTTGCTGTGGCCCAGACTGGTTAAATGGCCACCCAATCTGTGTGTAGATCTACACATGCACACATACACACAACCGCCATATAACCCCCAACCTACCTACCTACTGTATTTCTTCCTTTCTCCCTCTATCTACCTACCTACTTACTGTATTTCTCCCTCTCGATCCCTCTACCTACCTACCTACTGTATTTCTTGGCTATCTATCTATACACCTACCTACCTACCTTCCTACTGTATTTCTTGCTTTCTCCCTCTACCTACCTACCTACCTACTTACCTACCTGCCTACCTACTGTATTTCTCCCTCTCTATCTATCCCTCTACCTACCTACCTACTGTATTTCTCCCTATCTATCTATCCACCTACCTACCTACCTACCTACCTACCTATATTTCTTCCTTTCTCCCTTTACCTACCTACCTACTGTATTTCTCCCTCTCTATTTCTCACCCTATCTACCTACCTACTGTGTTTCTCCCTATCTATCTATCCACCTACCTACCTACCTACCTACTGTAATACAACAATACAATAGCAGAGTTGGAAGGGACCTTGGAGGTCATCTAGTCCAACTCCCTGCCTAGGCAGGAAGCCCTATACCATTTCAGACAAATGGCTATCCAACATCTTCTTAAAGACTTCCAGTGTTGGGGCATTCACAACTTCTGGAGGCAAGCTGTTCCACTGGTTAATTATTCTAACTCAGGAAATTTTTCCTCAGTTCTAAGTTGCTTCTCTCCTTGATTAGTTTCCACCCATTGCTTCTTGTTCTGCCCTCAGGTGCCTTGGAGAATAGCTTGACTTCCTCTTCTTTGTGGCAACCCCTGAGATATTGGAAGGCTGCTATCTGTCTCCCCTAGTCCCTCTTTTATTAAACTGTATTCCCCCCCCCTCTCTCTATGGGCCACCTGGGAGTTTGCTATCCCAGTGCCTTTTTGGCCCTAAGAGGCCTCCATACGTGGCTGAGGAAATGACTGTTGGTGGGAGGAGTTACAGGGAGGTGAAAACCTGATCAGTGGGTACATTTTACATTTGTGTACCTTGCACAAAAAGAGTACTTATTCTATTATCGGAAGTCCTTGTGAACATTGTGTGAAAGTTTGGTGTAAATCGGTGGAGTAGTTTTTGAGATTAGTGGATTTGTACAAACTAGTTTACATTTTTATTCATATAGATAAACCATAAACCACATGGCCCAATCATTTCTTCATCCCAAATAGAGACAACCCTAGTCACTCCCATCCAGGTGCAGGCTGAATGCCCTTGACTCCCAGAGAAAGGAATGTTGTTATGGCTAATCATCCAGCAACTCCTTGTTAACCCTCCCTCCCATTTTCCCAGGCACTAAATGTGGCAGCCCTGAAGCTCCAAAGAGAAAGATGGCTTCCAGGGCTGACATAATGTCAAAGACACAAATTGCAACAGCCATTTCTACATTTAATCTTGCATTAAGAAGAAACTGTTGATATATTTTGAATAACCTCTTGAAATGGTCCTTGAAAGCCAAGGCTGCTTCAACAGAGATATTTGATCAAAGTCACATGAACAATTCACTAGTGGAACAGCTTGGCTCCAGAGGTTTTGGGTGCTCTATCACTGCAGGATTTTAAGAATGGTTTGCAAAGGCATTTGTCTGGAATGGCATAGGGACCTGATGGTGAGTCTATAGCACATGTGCCAGAGGTGGCATGTAGAGCCCACTCTGCTGGCACGTGCGCCGTCACCCCAGGTGAGATCTCTGTGGTGTTTTTTCGTGAGCTTCTGCTTCCCTGCAAATGACAAAACAGAAGCTCATGAAAGAAAAATATCTTACCTCTTACCATGCTGCAGGTGTTGGGATGCCCCACCTCCCGCTGGCTAGCTGGTCTTTGGGTCTCTGCTGCGCATGTCTGCGCATGTCTGCGCATGTGTTCACATGTGTGTACACCTTTCAATTTGGGCATGCGTGCACACAGTTTGGGCACTCGGTGTCTAAAAGGTTCTCCATCACTGGCATAGGGTCTCCTGCTTGAGCAGGGGATTGAACTAGATGATTGCTTCCAACTTGGTTATTGTATATGTTTGTTGGTTCTGAAGTGTCCTATCCAGTTGCCATGGATGCTATAAAAAATTAGAGATGATTCCAAAGTGAAGCACAAACCACTTCCCCTTACCTGAGTGACATAGTAACTGTTTAACATAGCATGGGACACCTATAGTTTTTTGCTGCGTGCTAAAGGAAGATTGCAACAAGAAGATTTAAATAAGTGAAAACTAAAATAGAATATATTCATGTATTCTTTCTACTGACTCTTTTATTCAACTGCAAGATAACTTTCTACAGTAAATGGAAAATATTGGAGGATGTATTAGGCTAGTCAATTTTCTCTTCTCCCTATCTGGAGTACAATTAATCTGAGAAAGGATCCTAAGAGTGAGGGATGAGAAGAGGAATAGAAAATATACCTACTCAAAGACATTATTTATTTATTTATTTATTTATTTATTTATTTATTTATTTATTTATTTATTTATTTATTTATTTATTTATTTATTTATTTATTTATTTATTTATTTATTTATTTATTTATTTATTTATTTATTTATTTATTTATTTATTTATTTATTTATTTATTTATTTATTTATTTATTTATTTATTTATTTACATACATAACAATACAGAAATTGTTAAGCAATCAAGACAAAGAATTGCTGCAGTGGAAAGGCTTATTGAGAGGGTTCTTCATGGAGTCTATTATTGAGCCTTGTTGGTGGTGGGCAATGGGTAGTAATTGGATTAAGGGTACATTCCAGGCAATGAGTGGAAAAGGTGGTTATTGGGCCACATTTCCTAAGCTTTGCCTTGAGGGTGGGAGTTTATTTCTCTGGACTACAGATAATCTCCTCCCTTTTGAATCGCCTTGCTATAGGACCTCATTAAGATGAACATGCAAAATTAGAAATCAATTAACCGCATGTACCCTAAATAGCCAAGTGAGACTGAAAATGGTAAAACTGGCACTCTGGAAAGAAAGGAAATCAATATTTAATAATGTGGGTTTTTGCCAAGAGGTCCTGAGAGCAGTTAATGAGGACACACAGAAGTCAGTTGCATCTCTAAAAATGCCTTCAAACCTCAAAATAATGTTGAACTCCTGCTATTACTCAAGAAATGGTGATGTAATGAGTGGGTACAGTAACGGTAATGAGGAAACCTCAGATACAAACTGACTTGGTGTTTGGTAATGAAGTTAAGTAAGGTGAAGGGTAATAAAATAAATGGGGACTGTTCCTTTAATTTTGGTTTAGAAATAATTTAGGACCATTGTTTGAAAAGAAGTTGCCTAAATTTCTTTTTGAAGAAGTTGATACTGTTCAGGTGCTGTTAGAAAGGCATTTGAATTGACCAGGGCTTTTATTTATTATTCATGCTTATGGCTTTTTGTTGTTTGGGATTAATGGTCAGTCTTGAGAGAAGGCATGTTTTAATTTCAGTTATCTTGGTTAACTTGCCACATGGAAAGTGAAGCATGCCATAAATTTTACCGCTGAGAGATTTTTTTAGTATTGGCAATTGTTTCTTGGGAATTTTATATTGAAAAAGTTTTATTGGTTTTTACCATTTTCGAAAAGGGTAGGGTGAGGGATACAGAAACATATTAAGAACTTTCGTGTCGGGATCATTGGCCCTTCTAGGGCTTCATAATAAAACATTAAAAGAACATTTTTCCAAAAGTACTACAAGGTGAAAATAAGTACAAGATTCCTAAATTCTCCATTCTATGCTAGCAGTCGTATACAAACATCCAGACATAAGGTTATGCAATATTAATAATAATTTAAAAAAAAGCAAAGTTATTTTTTCGATCTAAGTCTCTTGGCAATTGTATCTTCTTTTTCTCCTCCCTGGCCCCCAGTGGGCGGGGCCGTGGCCCCCTCCGTCCCCCCTGGATCTTCCCCCAGGATAGAGGAATGTTTTTTAAGAAAGGCTTCCGCCTCAGCAACTGTTTTAATCCATACTCTTCCTTCATCCCAGAACACCAACATCCCTTCCGGCATCGCCCACTTAAACCAGATCCCGTGGTCAAACAATTTTCTGGATAAGAAGGAATACCTCCTTCTCATCTCCCTAATCTTTTTTGGGATCTGCTTCAAGATGGCGACTTCCTTTTGTTAGTAAATTAACGGCTCCCCTCTCTGCACCTTCAAAATTCCCTCTCTGGTTGACCTTCTAACAAATTTAATATGTATCTCTCTGGGTACTTCATTTATCCTGGCATATGCTGAATTTATTCTGTAGACTAGGTCAATGTCCCCCCTGATCTCATCTTTAGGTTTCTGTAAATAGTCTGCTAAAATTGTACTCATGAGATCAGGAAGGCACTCAGAGGTATACTTGGTCCCTGCAAAGTATTGCTGTATATTGATGATGAAAAACTATTTGGATTTGTTCTTGGGGAAAAAAAGCTTCTTGGGGTGATAAACATGTAGGGATTTTCGGATTCAGTCTTGCTTTATACCTATTCCATACCTTCAACATAGCATGGCTTATGTAATGATTATTGAAATCTATTGTTGGAAGGAAAATCCATCTGGTTCATTTCCAAACTGGGAGAAAGATACTGGAAATATCATGGAGGTTGATTGGAAAGAAATGTTCCCTTTATTGATGTAGCAGAACCATGTGATTCTGGGACAGCTGACAAAATGATGTTTAGAGTGGGTGGGTTTTATAACTTTTGGATTCCTATGGGGGTCATGTAGAGATCATATAGGTGTCAAGGCTGGCTCTACAGGCAAAAGGGGAAATTCAAGTCCTAGGTGTTTGTCTGAGCTAATTTGTCAACCTTTTGCTTGTGGGTTATCTGAGTTTCTGCCTGAATGGATTACCAAATCTGCATTTCTATAAACTGACCTCCTCAGTTTCTGCTTTGGGTAGGGAAACTGGGGTAGTTTCTTCCTCCCTTAAGGTTATTTTTTGTTCATTTCTCCTTTAGGGGAAATATTATATTCTGCCTTTTTAATATTCCCAGAAATATTTCATTTTGCTGAGGGGGCAAACTCCTCACACTATATTAACCTTAATCTAAACATGATCAACCATGTCACCAAAATCTCAAATTAACTTCTTCTTAGGTCTAATCCTAACGTATCTTTCTTTAGCATCTTGCAATCATTTATATTTGATTCTTTGTTTTGGGGTATGGATCGTTGCCCGATAAACTTGCAAATTTCTTTCTTCTGTTGTTTAAGTGGTGCATTAGTTGTCAATGTCAGTATTGTTATCAGTATTTGGTTGTATAACAACCACCAAAGTAAAACATTCATCTTAATTACTGAATGTCTACACAACAGTCACATTTGTGATTTGTCTCATTTGAATAAATGCCTCTCCTGGCTACCAGATCAAGTAAATTGAGAACGCTCATTCTTTCAGTAAAAATATACTGAAGCATAAACATTGGGTATTCACAATATTTTGCATCAAGTCCATTAGTAACGTTTTATGAAAGTCTGTAAGTAGTGCAGAAAAACACAGAGGCTATGCTTTCCTTCATTGAAGTGGACAATAATAATTCTTATTGATTAATGTTGCTTTTTTTAATTGAAAAAGTTTTATTGGTTTTTACAATTTTCGAAAAGGGTAGGGTAAGGGATACAGAAACATATTAAGAACTTTCGCGTCGGGATCATTGGCCCTTCTAGGGCTTCATAATAAAACATTAAAAAAAACATTTTTCCAAAAGTACTACAAGGTGAAAATAAGTACAAAATTCCTAAATTCTCCATTCTATGCTAGCAGTCATGTACAAACATCCAGACATAAGGTTAAGCAATATTAATAATAATAAAAGAAAAGCAAAGTTATTTTTTCGATCTAAGTCTCTTGGCAATTGTATCTTCTTTTTCTCCTCCCTGGCCCCCAGCGGGCGGGGCCATGGCCCCCTCCGTCCCCCCTGGATCTTCCCCCAGGATAGAGGAATGTTTTTTAAGAAAGGCTTCCGCCTCAGCAACTGTTTTAATCCTCACTCTTCCTTCATCCCAGAACACCAACATACCCTTCCGGCATCACCCACTTGAACCAGATCCCGTGGTCAAACAATTTTCTGGATAAGAAGGAATACCTCCTTCTCACCTCCCTAATCTTTTTTGGGATCTGCTTCAAGATGGTGACTTCCTTTTGTTGGTAAATTAACGGCCCCCCTCTCTGCGCCTTCAAAATTCCCTCTCTGGTTGACCTTCTAACAAATGTAATATGTATCTCTCTGGGTACTTCATTTATCCTGGCATATGCTGAATTTATTCTGTAGACTAGGTCAATATCCCCCTGATCTCATCTTTAGGTTTCTGTAAATATTCTGCTAAAATTGTGCTCATGAGATCAGGAAGGTATTCACCAGATTCTTCAAAAACATTCTGAAATCTTAAAAAATATGACATCCTTACAAAATCCATCCTAGACATATGACCAGACAAATCTGCAATTTCAATGTTGACATTTTTAAGTTCTCCCTTTGCCCCAGCCAGCCCCCCTTCCAGCTCCTCAGTCTTCTGTGAATTCTCCAACACTTGTTTCCGTGTTTCCAGAAGGTCCTCCTTAAAACCTTTATTATCAGCTCTCAAAGCTTTAATTTCCTGCACCAAAACTTGTAACACCGATTCCAAAGATGACATCCTTTGTTCCAATCCTGCCAATTCTGATTTTGATGCCATGGTAAGCTGTTAAAGTCAGTGTCACTAAGATGGCGTTTTTGAGGTGGGGCCGTTGAGGCAAATCAGGAGCAAAACAGTTCAGGTGAAAGTTGTAAAAGAATTCAAGACCCAGCAGAGAAACACTTTTCACAATCAAAAACTTTAACAGAGAAGGCACTCAGGGAAGGAATCAATTAGTCCAGAAATTTCTTCATTAGTAGAGAGAGAGAGTCCATTTCACGAAAAGATGTTGGTAATTTTCCAAAGGTAAAAATAGTCATTCAGGAACAAAGGGAACCTTCCTCCACCGCCCTGCCTGGGAGCCAGGAGGAGAAAATAACCCAAGAAAAATTGTATCAAGCAAGCCAGACTTAGATACATTGTAAGAAAATAAGCAGCAGATCACTTTCGCTTATTTCAATGCAGTCCGGAAACAAAGTATCCGCTTCCTTGCAACAAGGAGCCATTTCGGAACGCCGTTTTAAATCCGAGGGGGGGGGGTTTAACCAACAAACACCCCCCTCTACATTCTTTCAATCCAGGCTGCCAGCATAAATAATATTGTAAATCACTCACTCTTCACCTCGCTGCCAAAGCCCCAGTGAGCCTTCCGACCCAACGCTCAGTTCTTTTTAAATTTTGCTGATCGTTACCGTCCTCCATTGGCGAAGGGAAACTCCCCCCGCAGCATGTCTTCCTTCGCCTAAACCGAAGACAAGGGCCGTTTCCCAGCCGCCGCCTGGATAAACCAGCCCAGGCAAGCCAGTTTTACGGAGGGACCCCCCAAAAAAGGGGGTGCCCCGCCCCGTTAGGGGCAGAAAAAAGAACAAAATGGCGGACGAACCCCAAGGTTCGTCCGTCGCCGCCGGGAACAGGAACAGGAAGTCGATTAATGTTGCTTTTTATCTGATCACTTTACAAGCTATCTTTTAATATACTATACCTTTTGCAATATTTAGTTAGCTTCCCAGCAGAGTTTTAAGGAGGTTCTTTTCCTTGTAAATCTCATGATATACTAAAAGTTAGCTAGGAAAATATACCTGGAGATGATAGAAGGGACAGTACAGATATGACATAATATCTGATTGTTGAAGAACAGGGAATACCTTCCATACTGAAATGTAAGCAGAGACATATGTGCATGCATACATACACGCACCTTCATTTGGTCCCTTGAATATTTCAAGGAATGTTTGCCAAATTTTACTTCAATTCACAAATGTGGGATTTGATAGATAGCAGTTTGATTTGATTGAACTGGGTTTTCCCAGTTGCAATGTATGGCTGTGAAAGTTGGACCATAAAAAAGGCTGAGCGCTGAAGAATTGAGGCCTTTGAACTATGGTGCTGGAGAAGACTCCTACAAGTCCCTTGGACTGCTAGATGATCAAACCAGTCAGTCCTATAGAAGATCGACCCTGACTCAAATATTTTGGCCACCTAATAAGGAAGGACTCACTAGAGAAGAGCCTAAAGCTGGAAATGATTGAGGGCAAAAAAGAAGGGGATGATGGAAAATGAGGTGGCTGAATACAGTCACTGAAGCAGTCGGCATGAGCTAAAATGGACTCCAGAGGATGGTAGAGGACAAGAAGGCCTGGAGGAATGTTGTCCATGGGATCATGATGAGTCAGACATGACTTTGCAACTAACAAAACTGCAAGTTTGATTTAGAGAAAGAAAAATAGAGCAAAACTAAGCAGTGATGTCAGGTCATTTGTTAATTAATTTGTTGCATCAGTTTATAATACTTATCTTCTTAATAGTTACACATCTTGCTGTCAGATAGAGCCCTAAGTATTTTACTTTCTTAGTAATCTGGATATCAGTTCTCTTCATTAAATCTTTTTTCTGCATGTCTGTTCGATTTTTAACTAATACTTTAGTTTTCTTTTTGTTTATTTTCAATCCTGCCTATACTTCAATTTTTTTATTAGTTTAGGCTAGAGGTGGTATTCAGCCACCTCTAGCCTAAACTGGTAGGGCGAACTCGTAGTAGTGGCTGCGGGAGCCTTTACCCACCCGCCTTGATGTAATGCATAAACACAGAAGGTGGTGAACATGCACAGATGAGGCTTGTGTGAGAGAAGCAAGTGTGTGCGCTCATGCCCACATTTGATAACCGGTAGGGAAGGTAAGTGAATCTCACCTCTGGTTTAGGCCCTGTTGCTTGTGAATTTTCTAGAATGAAGACTAAATTGGATACATTTGAGGGTGTATTAGACTAGTTTATCTTTTTCTCTTCTCCCTATCTGCCATACAATTGCTCTGAGAAAGGATCCTAAGAATGAGGGATGAGAAGAATTGAAAATAAACCCACTCAATATTTTCTGTATTACATGCAGAAATATAATACAGAAATTGTTAAACAATCAAGATGCAAATGATTGCTGCAGGGAAAAGGCATCTTCAGAGGGTCCTTCATGGAGTCAAGTATGGAGCCTGGTTGGTGGTGGGCAATGGAAAGGATTAAGGATACATTCCTGGCAATAAGTGGAAAAGATGGTTATTCAGACATATCTCCTAAGCTTTGCCTTGAACGTTGGAACCTATTTCTGTCCCTCCCCAATCAAACAGCCTTGCTACAGGAACTCATAAAAGGTGAACATGAAGAATCAGAATTCAATTAACTGCATGTACACTAAATAGTAGCAGACCAAGTGAGACTGAAAATAAATGAACCTAAAAATTCCTTCTCCCAAACCTAACCAGAACAAAATGTCATTAAGTATGAATAATTAATAAAAGCCTGGTCAACCATTGATCAAAAGCCCTTTCTAACCATTGCAAACTATCAATTTCTTCAAACAAAAATTTACACAAATTCTTTTCAAAGAGTAACATTGTCAGCTCTACAAAGACTGAGAAACTGTATGTAATAATGTGGTCGCTTGGTCAAGAAAGCAGTTAGTGAGGACACACTGGAAATTAATTGCATCTCTAAAAGTGCCTTGAAACCTCAAAATAATATTGAAATCCTGCTATTACCCAAGAAATTGTGAATTACTTTAGACAATGAGTGGATGCAGTAACGGTAATGAGGAAACCATAGATACAAACTGACTTGGTATTTGGTAATCAAATTAAGTAAGATAAAGAATAATAAAATAAGTGGAGACTATTACTTACATTTAAACTTAGAAATTATTGAGAAGCACTCTTTGAAAAGAATTTGTGTAAATTTTTGTTTGAAGAAATTGATAGTTTGCAATGGTTAGAAAGGGCTTTTGATCAATGGTTGACCAGGCTTTTATTAATTATTCATACTTAATGACATTTTGTTCTGGTTAGGTTTGGGAGAAGGAATTTTTAGGTTCATTTATCTCAGTTAACTTGCCTCATGGAAAGTGAAGTTATGGTACCATGACCATACCACAACGTTAGCACAGTTTTCTTCTGCATTGAGTTTCATGATTCCATAAGTTTTACTGCTGAGACAGACTTTTAGTATTGACAATTGTTTCTTGGGAATCTGGCTTGGTAATTGTACTGATGTCCTATAGGCAACAGATGAAGTTAAAGCTGATTGACTAGAAAGGCTAATTAAAGTTGACTTTGATTAGTACTTGGATGTTGGACAGGGGCTTAGTCTACACACCGACACACTTGCCCCCTGCAAACTATTGCTGTATATATGAAGAAAAAATATTTGTGTGCACATGCACGCACACACATGCATGCATGCAGATACTTTTCAAATATTTTATTAACTGTTCGCTTTTACAGAGCAAGTTTGCCTGAGTAAACTTCTGTTTTTCAATATGCTGATGATGTGGTGATTACTTTGAGAAAGAAGATGTTTATAAGGAGTCACTGAAGCGTTGAGGAAGAGTGAATCAGAACAATTTGGTCAAACTTATATTTATAGGCCACATAATATCACATGGCCATAAAGCTATTCTTCCTATGCATCGGAGGCCTTTATACGTATTAAAAATGGGCTATTGGACTTCCGGTTCCGGCTCCAGCGGCGACGGGCGAGCCTAGTGCTCGCTCGCCGTTTTGTTGCTTTTTCTGCCCCCCCACGGGGGCGAGATGCCCCGTTTTTGGGGGTCTCCCGTAAAGCCGGCTCGCCTGGGACGCTCCCCCCCACGGCGGTGGGGGAAGCGACCCTTGTCCTCGGCTTAGGTGAAGGAGAACATGCTGCGGGGGGTTTTCCCTTCGCCAAAGGCAGACGGCGCCATTCGCGATCATGGAGAGAGTTGATCGAATGAGTCGGAAGGCTTCTCGGGGCTTCAGCTGCGAGGGGGAGTGTGAGTGATTTAAAACTTTTTTTTCTGCTGTCAGCCGGGCTGAAAGGACTGGGAGGGGGGTGTTTGTTTGTAAAAAAAAACCCTCGGACTCAAGCGGCACTTGAAAATGGCTCCTCGCGGCGAGGAAGCGGAAATCTTTAATCCTGACTGTTTGCAGCAAGGGAAAGTGATCTGCGGTTTGCTTGCAACAATGTCTCTAGGTCTGGCTGAAACAATTTATTTTACCACTCTCTCCTTCGGGCTTTGAGCTTGGGCGGTGGAAGATGGCTTCTCTTTGTTCCTGACTGACTATTTCACTTATGGAAAATTCCCAGCGTCTCTTTGCAATTTGAACTTCCTCTGGTTATTAATGAATTTTTTTTTCTTTTTGGATTTGTGATTTCTTTTCTGGAGTACCTTCGCTATTATACTTATTGAGTTGGAAAATTGTTTCTCTCTTGGTTCTTGAACTTTGTAACTTTACAACCCTGAACGGAACTTTTGGCTCCTGATCTGCCTCATCAACCCAAAAATGGGCTATTGCAGACAATACATTTCGTAACTTCTGAGAATGCTTCACAACGAAGTCTATGAAGGGGCAGAAACACTAGAAATCAAGTAATATTAGGCAGGTGAAGGAATTAATACAGAGGCACATGAGACAGCTGTCAACTGGGCAGTTTGTTTACCCTCCTTCAGGGGAAGAAGACTAAGTCTGTGTCCATCCCAACTGCCTAGAGGGAAGTACTAATTGACTCTTTGGATATGCTTGTATGTAAACAGAAAAAGCACCTCTTGATTTTCATATGCCCCTTGAGTAATTATGTGGGAGGTTTTGCTATAGGTGTCTACATATTTTCTTCCAGAGGGATGCTATGAAAATAACTGTTCAGCTCCAAAGAGGCTTCTTTAGAGTGGGTTAGGTTAGATAGTAGGATTGTTTCCCCTTGGATGTTTATTTTATTTATTTATTTTATTTTTATTTATTTTATTAAATTTATATCCCGCCCTTCTCCAAGAGGACCCAGGGCGGCACACAGGAAATTAAAATACATACAAAAAACACAATACAAAATTTAAAAATCTATTAGATCCCCATCCTGTGCTAAAACCAATTAAAATTCCCGAATTAAAACTATCTATGGCTAGTCCCAGCGGAGGCTATGTTAGGCCGGCTTGATGGAAGAGGTGTGTTTTTAAACACTGGCGGAAGAGGTGGAGGTCGGTGATGGTACGAAGTTCTGGGGGTAGGTCATTCCACAGGGCAGGGCCTGCCACAGAGAAGGCCCTTCCCCTGGGTGTCGCCAGTTGGCATTGTCCGGCCGACAGCACCCTGAGAAGGCCCTCTCTGTGGGAGCGTATCGGTATAAGGGATGTATGGGGCAGGAGACGGTCTCGCATATAACTAGGTCCCGGATGTTGTTTGCTTCTAAAAATGACATTTGTTCCATTGCTCTTCTTCCTCAGGTTCATATATACCAGTGATGGCTAACCTTTTTTGGCTCATGTGCCAAAAGTGGGGGAAACATAAGGGGGTCGTTTGTGGCCGTGCCACACCCATAATGCTATGTGCATGACCCCCTGCTTTTGGCTCCAGAGGCTTTCTAGGAGCCTGGGGAGGATGAAAACAGTCTTCCGCCCCACCTCCAGAGGCTTCAGGAGCTTCCCTGAAGCCTCCAGAGGGTGAAAAACGGCCTCAAAACAAGGCCTAAATCAGCTGGCCAGTGCACATACATGCTGGAGCTGACAGGGCAATGCCTCACATGCCCTAAGAAATGATTCCGCATGCCACCTGTGGCATCCGTGCCATAGGTTCACCATCATGGGTATATAGGTTCATTTTTACAGAAGCTGTTTATTCTCAGTTGTGTTCAGTTTTGGTGTATTTTTTAGGTTCATATATGCTGTGGTTTTGAAAAGAAACTGTTTCCTGTTGTTTCTAATTATGTGTGGTCTGCTTAGTTGAAGTTGAAGTTTATTTGATTTCTATACCGCCCTTCTCCCTTTCGGGACTCAGGGCGGTGTACAGCCATAATAAAATAAGTGATACAAAATCTAAAACAATGTGTTAAAAGATATTAAATAAATGGCCAACATTTTTAAAATCCCATACTAAAATCGCTATTTAAAATCGCTTTTTAAAATCCCTTTAAAACTACGACAGGCCAGCAGCGAAGAATAAATGTGTCTTCAGAAGGAAGAGATGTAGGTCCGAGATCGTCCTTAGCCCAGGGGGTAGGTCATTCCAGAGGGCGGGAGCTGCCACAGAGAAGGCTCTCCCCCTGGGGGTCGCCAGCCGGCATTGTTCGGCCAACGGCACCCTGAGGAGGTCCTCTCTGTGGGAGCGAACTGGTCGGTGGGAGGTATTTGGCAGCAGAAGGCGGTCTTGCAGGTAACAAGGTCCCCTGCCATGGAGCGCTTTAAAGATGGTCACGAGTACCTTGAAGCGAACCCGGAAAGCCACAGGCAGCCAGTGCAGCTCACGCTTAGGTTGGGTATCTCGCTTTATTCTCTGAATTTCAGAGTAGCTTCAGTTGCCTCTAGATCTTTTACTTTTTCTTCTAGTAATTCATGTAAGATTCATTCATTAGATACATTCGTAGTTTAGGTCTTCTGTGGGCATAAACTCAAACATATGACATATTTTACATGTCACTATAATGCCAGACACTTTTCCCTGACCTTTTTTTTAGTTCACTAAAAAATTAAGAATTTCCAAATAATAATATTTTCCCTGTTATTAAGTGTCAGTTTACAATATTTACAAAAGTTCTTGTCTCTTTATTCTCTGCCTTGAAATGCATCACCATGTTCCCTGTTTTGAAGAATTGGTGGCTTTTTTTCTGTGATTTTTTATATTTCCCCCCTCTTAGATGATTAAGAATTAAAAAAAATTCTTAAGAATTAAAATAAACAGATTTCCCTCCAAAATTTTGTAATTCAAAATGGAAACAAATTTTAAAAAGTATTTTTAAAAAGTGAAAAAATTGAAAAAGATTTAAAAAGTAAAAAAAGATTGTAAAATTGAAAAGAGAAATTGAAAAAAGTAATTTTAAAATAAAGAATATTTTTTTTAAAAAAATCAAAATTTTAAAGTTTATAAAAGTTTTTGACCCTCTTTGAAGTGATATGTTTCCAGCTCTTTTTGCTGGAAATCTCTGGCTGATTTCTAGGAGATGCTTTGGTCTTAACACTCTACACCCTGTCTTGAAAATTTATCCCTTTCCTTGCTGTCCAGTATGTTTTGTACTTTCCTTCCTGCCTTCTTGCCCTTTGTTGGGTTTTTGGGTATGATGTGCTGACCTGGGCATTCTGCATGCTTAGTTGCTTCTCAGCTGATCCACCATGCTGCTCTCAGACACTACTATGGGCACTCTGGTCCACTGTCCTACTTGTTCTGCACTGCTGCTACTCAACTGGTCCACCTTGCTGCTCATAGCTGCTGGTCTGCTGCCACTTAGTTCGGTTTCTCTGCTCCTCAGCTGGCCTTCGTTTGCACTGCACTGCCTCCTGAATGAAGTAAAGGAGGATGAAGTAATGACAAGTGGCAGCAAGGAGCCATGGGCCAAATTCCAAAGGTCTCTAGCAGTAACATTACTGCAACCTGTAATAAAAGAATGAAAATGTTTTTTTTTTACATGTAAATAGTTTATTAAGCAAAGTGTAACAGCTAAAAGGGAATTAAAGAGAATTAAAGGATGGAAAAAAGGAATTTTGGACACTCAGTCCAGGCGCCAGTTCTATGCAGGAAACTGGTTCAAAGAGGGACAATGAATGCAAGCTTTTAAAAATTATTTTGGTCAAATTTACAAGCATCACAATTTATAAATGTTTTTAAAGTTCATGTTAGGGGTGGGACTCATAGAGTTCTCTGTTAATTTATCCAGAGGGTTTGTCCATATTAGAAATGTTGTTGAAGTGATGTCCCAGTGTCTGGAGGCCGTGTGAGCCTGGATGGGGAGAAACAGGCTTCAACTCAACCCGTCCAAGACCCAGTGGCTGTGGTTTCCGGGATCACCATATAGCCAGTTGGTACCATCTCTGGCTATCGGGGGTGAGTTATTAGCTCCCGCAGAAAGGGCCCGCAACTTGGGCATCCTCCTGGATTCTCGGCTGTCATTGGATGACCATCTGACGGCCGTGGCCAGGGGGGCTTTTTATCAGGTTTACCTGATACGCCAGTTGCGCCCCTTTCTAGATCGTGATGCCCTACGTACGGTAACTCAAGCCTCGTCACTTCCTGCCTAGACTACTGTAACACTCTCTACATGGGGCTCCCCCTGAGGTGCACCCGGAGGCTCCAGCTAGTCCAGAACGCAGCCACGCGGGGGATTTTGTGAGTGTCAAGATACTCCCATGTAAAACCTCTCCTGCGCGAGATGCACTGGCTGCCTGTGGCCTTCCGGGTGCGCTTCAAGGTGTTAGTAACCACCTTCAAAATGCTCCATGGCATAGGACCTGGTTATCTGCGGGACCGCCTTCTACCACATACCTCCCTTCGACCTGTCCACTCTCACATAGTGGGCCTCATCAGGGTGCCATCTGCCGGACAATGCCGGCTGGCGGCCCCCAGAGCGAGAGCCTTCTCTGTGGCAGCCCCTGCCCTCTGGAATGGCCTACCGCCCGACCTTCGCATGATCATGGACCTGTGCCTCTTCCGCCGGGCCCTAAAAACATACCTCTTTCATGAGGCCGGCCTGGCATAGCTCTAAATTTTTAATCTTTTTAGAAATGGGTTTTAATTGACAATTTTAGCACGGGTTCAACTTAATTTAATTTATTTTTAATATTCTGTATGTATTTTTTTTTACATTTTATTCCTTTCCTGTGCACCGCCTGAGTCCCTTTGGGAGATAGGTGAGGTATATAAATTTGATAAATAAATAAATAAAAATAAATAAATAAAAATGACTCCTGCATATTCTTTCTTACGGTGATTGTTGTATTTTTAATATTTGGAGTGTTACTATTTGTATTATCCTTTCTATATGGCTCACAAGACTAGGAAAGAGAAATAGAGTATCCAAAATAATTGAAGAGTTATTGATTCCGGGAAGGTAAGCTGGGATAAGCATTTTTAAAGTATATAGCAAGAGTGAATGGCTTCATTCAGGATGAGTCCATGGAAGAAATTGATTTGATAACCTCCCCATTACTGAAGAGCAATCTTTGTTTTTTTCTCCCCCACTTGTAATTATTGTTTGCTTTGGAAAAGAGGCAGGGAAAAGAATGCTATTGTCCCATAAAAATAGCAAAACAACAGCAACCCAAAAAACAGTGCCACACTTTCTATCTGAATTAGGGGTTTTGTATCTGTGTGATGTTTATGTGTGATTGCTGTATTCCTTTCTACATCTAATATTGGAATAAACTGTTGATCAACTGTTATGGAAAAAGTATTATTGGCATATCCATGGGAAATTCTATTCTACTTTATTGTCTCATTTACTCCACTCTCTTCCATGATCAAGAAACTACAGTAGCTTGAAGCACCTTGAAAGAGAAGGCTGAGAATTGGCTATGTGTTTAATGCCCTCCGAATTGCTAATGAAAGACTCTTATACAAGATTTTATCTTCAAAGAAAGTAGTGAGCTGGCATATAGCCCATACAATGGGTTATGCTGGGTCTGATGGGTTATGCTGTATGTAGAAGTATGCTGTATGGAGGAGCTGAACAGTGAATCAATCTTAGAAGTACTAAATGTGGCCCTGGATTCTCTTGCCTCTGGCAAGGCACCTAGGAAAGATAGCATCCCTGCCGACGTTCTGAAGTGCTGCAGAGAAGATTCCCACTGAGCTGCATGAAATCTTCTGTCTTTGTTGGAGAGAAGGTGGAGTACCACAGGATTTGAAGGATGCAAATATCATCACACTGTATAAGAACAAAGGCGACAGGGGTGACTGTAACAACTACTGTGGCATCTCTCTTCTTAGTGTTGTAGGGAAGCTGCTTGCCTGTGTCGTACTGAAGAGGCTCCAGATGCTTGCAGAGAGAGTCTACCCAGAATTACAGTGTGGAGTCCGAGCCAGTAGGTCCACTACTGATGTGGTATTTTCCCTTAGACAGTTGCAGGAGAAATCCAGGGAACAAAGACAGATGCTTTTCATAGATCTTACAAACACTTTTGACTTGGTTAGTAGGGACGGTCTTTATAAGATCCTCCCCAAGATTGGCTGTCCAACCTTAGTTCCTCAACATCAACACATCCTTTCATGAGGAAATGAAGAGCACTGTAGTTTTTTATGACTTAACATCAGATTCCTTTGACATTTGAAGTGGAGTGAAGCACGGCTGCGTCCTCATGCCAACACTATTTTGGATCTTTTTTGCTGTCATGCTGAAACTTGCTTTTGGAACTGCAACATTTATATTTATATTTATATTTATTATATTTATACCCCGCCCTTCTCCAAGCGGACCCAGGGCGGCGCACAGGAATGTTAAAATACATACAGAACATAATAAAATTTAAAAAAACTTAATCTAATAAAATCCTGTGCTAAAACCGAATTAAAAATCCCAATTTAAAACTATCTAGGAGTCAGTAATGGAGGTTACGCTAGGCCGGCTAGATGGAATAGATGTGTCTTCAGACATTTGTGGAAGAGGCGGAGGTCGGAGATGGTGCGGAGATCAGGGGGTAAGTCGTTCCAAAGGGCTGGTCCCGCCACAGAGAAGGTTCTTCCCCTGGGTGTCGCCAGTCGGCATTGTCCAGCCGACGGCACCCTGAGGAGGCCCTCTCTGTGGGAGCGTATCGGTCTGAGGGATGTATGGGGCAGGAGGCGGTCTTGCATGTAACTAGGCCCCGAGCCATGGAGCGCTTTAAAGATGGTCGTTAAAAGCTTGAAGCGCACCCGAAAGACCACAGGAAGCCAGTGCAGCTCGCGCAGGATAGGTGTTATGTGGGAGTGTCTAGGCACTCCCGTAATCACCCGCGTGGCTGCATTCTGGACTAGCTGCAGCTTTCGGGTGCACCTCAAGGGAAGCCCCATGTAGAGAGCATTACAGAGCATTACAGAAGCTATTTATCTCTGGATCAGATCAGATGGAAAATTCTTTAACCTCTCCAGATTGAGAGCAAAGTCCAGCTGAAGTGCTTATGAGATTTCGTCTTTGCTGACGATGCCGCCATTACTGTTCACTCTGTCAAAGACCTTCAACAACTTATGGACTGTTTTAGCAAGGGCTGCCAATACTTTGGAGTAACAATCAGCCTGACAAAAACAGAAGTCTTGGACCAGAACATGGATTCACCTCCCTGTATTACTATTTCTGCACAAGAACTGGAGGTTGTCCATGACTTTGTGTACCTCAGCTCAACTGTCACTGATACTCTCTCTTCAGATAAACATATTGGTAAAGCAGCCACCACATTCTCCAGATTTATAAAGAGAGTATGGCTTAATAAGAAGCTGATGGAACATACACAGATCCAGGTCTATAGACCTGCATCCTGAGCATGCGCAAGAATGGAGGTCCAATTTTGAGCACGGAGTGGGGCCTGGGGGTCGTTTTACCCCAGGGGGATGCAGCCAGCCCTCACTGACCATCTTCGAGGGCTGGCCCAGCAAGTTTACATGCCAGCCGTCACACCAGGCCGCTTTGGGCGCGGAGGTTGAGCCGTGGGTGTGATGGCGGGGCGAAGAACACTGGAGCAAGGATCGAGGCCCGAATCAGCCCGAATCGGCCTAGCGTGGCCTGGCACAGCAGGAGAGGAGGCAGGCCTGCGAAGCCAGGATGCTGGGGGCGATCAATCGTCCAGGCTGGGAGGATTCTCCATTGGGCCGCACGGGAAGGATGCGGATTGCGCGGCCTACACCCAACCCAGGGTTTCCCACCTGATCTGGGGCTAGAGCGGCAGGAGCGGCTGAAGACTGAAGAGCGATGAAGAACGGTTGGTGTATGTTGGGAGAGCAAGGAGTAATGGAGGAACTGGGAAGGAGAGTGGACGTGAGTGGAGAGTGGAAGAGAGGAAGCGCAAGGAAGGGAGGAAGGAGAAAGAAGGAAGGAGAAAGGAGAAAGAAGGAGAGGAAGGAGAAAGAAGGAGAAAGAAGGAGAAAGAAGGAGAAAGAAGGAATGGAAAGAACGAGAAAGAAGGAATGGAAATTGAAGGAAGGAGTGAATGGCTAGAAGGAAGGAGTAAATGGATGGAGGAGTGGGCCAAGCAGCTGGGTCGTGGAGTGGTGGAACTATGGAACCGAGGAGGACCCAGGAAGATCCGTGGAGTTTGTGCACAGGGCAGGAGGAGGCAAGCCGAGGCAGCACATGGCGAGCATTTACCATCAGGCCGTGTGGCGGAACAACTGGTCGCAAGGCACCAAATGCAGACTGAGGCCTACAGTATGTGGACTGATTGACTATAATTCCTCCTACCCTAATGGATTTGTCATCTTCCTATTCCAACTACCTGCACTTTATATCTTGACTCTACTTTGACTCGGACTTAGACTTGCAATCAAATTTTCCCTGGACTATACGGCCTTCGTGTTTTCCCAATAATGTATTCAAGGTGAGACCTCCTTTCCCTGTGAGAGTCTCCCCTCTCACTCACAGGCGTGGCCCCCTGGTGTAACACGGGCCCACCTCGAGGATGGACTGATTGCTCCTGAGAGGTGGGCGAAGCGCAAACTTAGGGGGTTTTTATCTAAATTTTTAATTTAACCCCTTAAAAGGGGTCCCAGGGTGAGGAGAGGGTTTGGGCAGTTAGAAGTAGGTCAGTGGATAGGGCCGGCCAGAAAAAACAGGAAAAAGATGAGGTCTTTTAAGGAGGGGGGAGGGGGGGTCGCCCCGACGGAGGGTTTTTCCATCGGTACAGTCCTAGGGAGGGGGAGGGGTGGCAGGAGACAGGGTGCCCATCAAGAGTCGGGTGACCGAGGCCGCTGGTTACAAGCGGTCCCTAGCCCCAACCCCCTGTGCTCCCTTCGAGGGCTAGGTGGTCAAGGATTACAGAGCTGGGGCCCCAGGCTGATGTTTTGCAATGCCAGGTCCATGGTGAATAAAGCCCCCCTCATTAATGACCTAGTGTCAGAGGGGGACCCGGACCTGGTGGGAATCATGGAGACTTGGTTGGGCCCAGAGGGGGGTTTACCCCTCGTGGATATGTGCCCACCGGGCTACAGTGCATTTCATCAGCCTCAGGCCTCAGGCAGGGGTGGTGGAGTGGCGATTATTGTTAGGGAAAGTCTCAGGCTGAGGGAGACCACTGTACCTCAGACCACCGGTTGTGAGTCCCTCTATGTGAAGTGGGGCCTAGGGAGGCAGTTGGGCTTGCTGATTGCATACCTGGCTCCCCGCTATGTATCAGCAGCCCTGCCCGAGCTCCTTGAGGTGATTGCCGAGATGGCGGTTGAGACACCCAGGCAATTAGTCGTGGGGGACTTTAACTTGCCATCGACAGGCGAGACATCTGAGGTAGCTCGGGAGTTCATGGCTTCCATGATGGCCATGGACCTGACCCAAGTAGTTCAGGGCCCCACTCATGATGGAGGGCACACGCTGGATCTCGTTTTTGTCTCTGGTCAGAGGAGCAGTGATCTTGGAACCGGGGATTAAGGCATCTCTCCCTTGTCATGGACAGATCATTCCCTCCTTCGGCTGGACTTTCCAATCATCACACCCCACGATTAGGGTGGAGGCGGAACCGGAGATTCCTAGATCGTTCCGCCCCAAGTGCCTGATGGATCCTGAAAGGTTCCAGAGGGAGCGTGGGCCAGTACATGTAGCCTTGACCCACGACACGACTGAGGACCTAGTGGCCCCATGTTATAGTGCAGCCGCAGGGGCCTTGGACCAGGTCGCGCCTTTGCGGCCTCTCACGCAGCGTCGTTGGTTTTCCGAGGAGCTGAGGGAGATGAAACGCCGCAAGAGAGTAGGTGGAGGTCTTCTTGGTCCAAATCTGACCGAACACTAGTAAGAGCTCACTTGAAGACTTACTTAGTGGCCATGAGGGTGGACAAACGCGAGTATTGTGGCACCCTCATCGCATCTGCAGATAACCGCCCGGCGGCCCTGTTTGGGGTAACCTGCTCCCTCCTTCAACAGAGAACACGGGAAGCCCCGTTGCAGGGCCGAGCCAATGAATTTGGTGAATATCTGCGGACAAAATCGCTCAGATCCGGAGCGGGTTACCCTCCACTGACAGTAGTCCGGGGGAAGATTCCGATGCAGGTCTTGAGACTATTTTATGGGAGGATTTTGACTTTGTTGCTGCCGATGATATGGACAGGTTGTTGAGGAGACTAAAGGCCACCACATGTTTATTGGACCCATGTCCCTCCTGGCTTGTACTGGCATCCTGGGAGGTGACATGAGGCTGGCTCCAGGACATAGTGAATGCTTCCTTGAGTGAGGGGTACTTGCCTACCACATTGAAAGAGGCGGTGGTGAGACCCCTCCTCAAGAAGCCTTCCCTGGACCCAGCATTATTGGAGAATTACCGTCCGGTCTCCAACCTTCACTTTTTAGCGAAAGTTGTAGAAAATGTGGTAGCACAGCAGTTTCCCCGCCACCTGGAGGAAATGGATTATCTAGACTTGCGCCAGTCCAGCTTCCGACCCGGTCACAGCACTGAAACGGCATTGGTCATGTGGGTTGATGATCTTTGGAGGGCGTGGGATAGAGGCCATTCCTCTATCCTTGTCCTGTTTGACCTCTCAGCGGCTTTCGATACCATCGACCATGGTATCCTATAGTGCCGACTAGGGGGGTTGGGGGTGGGAGGCAACGTTCAACGGTGGTTCTCTTCCTACCTCTCTGGTCGGTCGCAATTCGTGTTGACAGGAGGGCAGAGGTCGACTTCCAGGCCCCTCACTTGTGGGGTGCCAAAGGGGTCCTCTCACCACTCCTGTTCAACTGCTGATGAAGCCGCTGGGCAAGATCATCCGTGGTTTCGGGGTAGACTACCATCTGTACGCTGATGACACTCAGTTGTACATCTCTACCCCGAACCACCCCAATGATGCGGTGATGTCCCGGTGTTTGGAAGCCGTACGGATCTGGATGGGCAGCAACAAACTCAAACTCAACCCGTCCAAGACTGAGTGGCTGTGGTTTCTGGCCTCCCAGTTTAGCCAGTTGACACCATCACTGGCCATGGGGGGCCAAGTATTGGCCCCTGTGGAGAGGAGTCCTCCTGGATTCCCGGCTATCCCTGGAGGACGAGGTGGCGGCCGTGGCCAGGAGGGCGTTTTACCATGTTCACCTGGTCCACCAATTGCGCCCCTTACTTGACCGGGAGGCCCTTCGCACAGTCACTCAAGCACTCGTGACTTCCCATCTGGACTATTGCAAACGCTCTCTACATGGGGCTCCCCTTGTGATGCACTCGGAGGTTGCAGTTGGTGCAGAATGCGGCCACGCGGGTGATTATGGGTGCCTCCAGGCATTGCCATATAACACCGCTCATGCGCGAGCTGCACTGGCTGCCTGTGACCTTCCGGGTGCATTACAAGCTTTTGATGACCATCTTCAAGGTGCTCCATGGCACCGGCCCTAGTTACCTTCGAGACCATCTGCTGCCCCATACATCCCTACGACCAATCCGCTCCCACAGAGAGGGTCTTCTCAGGGTGCCGTCAACTGGGCAGTGCCGGAAAGCCATTCAGTGCTATATTTTTGAAAAGTGGAAAGGTTTTTTCCCCCAGCCAGTGTCTTTGCTGCTTGGAGGAGAGACTGTGCCCTGAACTAGAGGGCAAAATCAATCCAGCAAGCAGCCTATTCACTCTCAAAGAGTTTAGCTGAAAATGGTTTGTCATCCAATGGTTTCTGATGGACCTTTTTCAGTCAAACCCCAGGAATTAGAGGGAATTCTGTGGCTGTTGTTTAAGACCTTCCCTCCTGGCTTCCCTGCTGCCTTTTTGAGGAAGCTGGCAAGGAAGACTACAAATGGCAATCACATAATCATAGAGGGCTTGGCAACGTCTTGTATGTATGAATAAGTTCCCAAGAATCCAGATTTCAATAATGTGATTTTGGGGATGCTGCAAGTTCAGGTGTGTGCATGGGGGTTAAGTATCTTAGTTCAGTGCCATTATACTTTCTTGTGGTTGCTGAATAAATAATCATTAGTCAAAGATTGATAACACAAGAGAGTGGTTAAAAACTCAGATATAATGGAGCCATTTTGAGGGCTTTCTAGTCCCAAGGATTCCCAAACTTGATGGAAATACAATGACTTCGGGCATCTCCAGAAGGTTGATAGGATTGACGCCTGTCAGATGGAACTCATCCTACTTGAGTTGATAGGTGGACTGATGAAATCAGGAGGATGTGGTCCCTCAAATAACTCCATACCATGTAGGGCTTTAAAGATGACCACCAGCACCCTAAATGTTCAGTTTTTATGTGTTTTATTATTTTTATAAATTCAAAAGAAAAGCATTTGCCCATGGAAAAAATTCTTTCTAAATAATTCCAAAGTGTTATTTTTAATTTATCTGGATCCTGAATCAGTACATGTTTTTGCTATTTTGCTATTGATTCAGTTCTGCTATTTTCTCTAGAATAAAAAAGTCCTTAGAGTCTGTGGAGCTTCTCAACCATCTAGTTCATAGCTGTCCTAAAAGTGCTTTTTCAGAAGGCAACTGGGCTTTTTTCCCCCCTTGGAGACATTTAACTTCTCATCCAAGAACATAAGAACATAAGAATAGCCTTGCTGGAACAGGCCACAGCCCATCCAGTCCAGAATTCTGTTTCACACAGTGGCTCCCCATTTGCTTCAGGGTATTCCCAAGCAGATGTCTTCACCTGCTTATGATTCCCTGCAAATGGCATTGAGAGATATCCTGCCTATCTCTCCAACCCGGAGGGTGTCCTTAGGCATCCATCATGATAGCCATTGATACCCTTGTTCTCCATGAACTCGTCTAATCCTTTCTTAAAGGTGTCGAGGCTGACAACTGTCACCACTTCTTCTGGCAGGGAGTTCCATAGACCAGTGATCGTCTGGGTGAAAAAGTACTTCCTCTTATTTGTTTGAGGTCTAGTTATCAAAAGTTTCATGGAGTGCCCCCTAGTTTTAGTGTTGTGCGATAGGGAAAACAGTTTTTCTTTTTCTACTTTGTCCACACCGTGCATGATTGCATGATTTTATAGACTTCATTTTATAGACTTTAAAGAAGATTCTTTAGCTCTGACAAAATGCTGGAAGATGAAGGATTTATATTTCTTGCAGGGATCTGCTTGTCAGCATTCTTTGCAAGAGTGTTTGATACCACTTGGAGGTTTCTCTGCATCCTCAGCATGACCTGATGTGTGTGGAGCCTTCTTGCCATTGCTAAAGTGTTGTACTGTAAACAGGATATAGATACTATCCTCAATCTTTTATTTGAAACTTATTTCACTAAGATTTGAAAGAAAGTCACCCTGTGCTGTAAAATAGGGGTCCTCAAACTTTTGAAACGGGGCAATTCATGGTCCCTCAGACTGTTGGGGCCCCCGGACCGACTGGGTAAGTGTGTGACTGGGTTGGCGTGGCTAGGTTATGTGACTGGTTGGGCATGGCCAATTTAATAGTCCATTGAACAATGCACACAAATTAAACTTTAATTTGTTTTGCCCCTAGGGGTGTTTTATATGCTTTTATTTGCATGTTGCTCTTTTGATTGGCTTTTCTTTTTAACTAGATCATTTTTTAGTTGTTTAGGAGTCTAGTGGTCCACTTCACTGCAGCAATTTTTTTCAGCCCCAAGTAGCTTGAGAAATATTTCTCCCCCTCTCTCTTTCTCGCTCTCTTTCTGTCTCCCCCGCCTCTTTGTCTATCTATTTCTCTTTATCTATCTTCTAAAGGTGGGGGAAGTGAGATATGGACCATTTTTTCCTGTTTTCTGCCTTCTGGGGTATCTGTGTGCCCTATTTTTTACCTTCCCCCACCTCCAGAACATCTCTGCAGGCCAAAATTGTTGGTCTTACCATTCAGTTCCAGCCCGTGGGGCTTGCGAAGGTAAGTTCTGTGCTCAGCCAAAGGTGGGTGGTGTGATGAGAGTGGGGCAGCCTAATGGTACTGCGCTGCCAGATTAATTGGTTTGGCGGGCCGCATGTGACCCCGGGGCCATAGTTTGAGGACCCATGCTGTAAAACTTGACCTGTGATCAGTTTGTCATTTCTTCCGTCACCCATGGCAGTGATTGAAGTCACCTGATGTTTTCAGGTAGATGTGAAACTAGAAGGGAGAAAATACCAATCCCTGCAAAACCCTGCAGTCAGGTACATTCCAGCCAGACTGATCCCATCCTACCCAAAAATTTAAATCTTCAGGCTGGCAAGTAATTCTAAAAAAAAAATTGTCTTAAGTCTTTACCATTTCTTCAATTTAGTCAGGCTTGGATGGCTGTTAGAGAATGGCTGCTGGACATCAACTGTCTATTTCAGCACGGTTTAATTATGTCAGATGAAATCAGATAATTAAAATCTGATCAGTTCATTAAAATCCCTTTGCTAATTCAGGTTGATTTGGGTCCAGATTTAACATTCTTCCCTCAGCACTTCTATATAGGATATTTAATGAGGTTCCTAGAGCCAGTCAGCCCTGCCCTTGTGCTAAAGGCTCAGGTTCATATCATCCTTCTTGTGCTGTTACATTGGCCATTTGATAGCAGTGTTCCAATATCTCAGGGGCTGCACAAAGAAGAGGGAGTTAACCTATTCTCCAAGGCACCTGAGGGTAGAACAAGAAGCAATGGGTGGAAACTAATCAAGGAAAGAAGCTACTTAGAACTGAGGGGAAATTTCCTGACAGAACAATTAATTAGTAGAACATCTTACCTCCAGAAGTTTTGAATGCCCCAACACTGGAAGTCTTTTAAGATGTTGGATAGCCATTTGTCTGAAATGGTATAGGGTTTCCTGCCTAGGCAGGGGGTTGGACTAGAAGATCTCCAAGGTCCCTTCCAACTCTGCTATTGTATTGTATTGTATTGAAGGAGGTTTATCTTTCCTTTGTCCCCTTTTCCTTTAGGTCAGCCTGAATTTTATGTTCACTTTCTTCTACTTAGATGGAATGGAGCTTCCTCTTAAGGAAAGTATATCACATATATCAGCCAGTTTTTGTATGACAGAGGCAAATGTTTGTAAACAATTGGCTTTAGGCATACTTTGTTAATTAGTGTTTGTATATTTTAATAAGTCCTTTCAATGATCTGCGATTCATAGCAAAAGGTTTAAGAATTTATAGAATGATTTGTGTCCATGAGGTTTAATTATTTTGCTGTAAATTGGATATTTGTATCCCTTTTTAAATTTAAGCACTGTAATAAAGGAGAATAGGAAAGTGAGTGAACAAGACTTGAGATGGAGGAAAATTAGGAAGGTTCAGACTTCATATCTGAATATTATGTTTCTTACACTTTTGTGTACATGCTGGTTTTGAAAATTATATTTTCACTTCTGCATATCATTACAGTAAATCGCATCCCTTTATAAGCATAGGTATAACCGTGTCCACAATAGTATCTCTCCCTCCCTCCCCTCTCCCTCTCCCTCTGTTTCTGTGTGTGTGTTTGTTACAAATCCTACCTGATCCATCACCTGATAATTTTATTGTAGTCTTTCCATTTGTTTTATGCTGGTAAGTAAAATTAATAGAATACATCTGCCAGTCTGTCCACTTAACAAACAGAATAGTTCAGGAAGAGATGTCTCCCATGCAGATTTTCTCTTGCTACATCTTCCATTCTTTTAACAAGACCCAGCCTGTGCTGATAGTGAGTCAACAGATAAGGACATTCTTATTCTAAGTAGCTTCACATGGTATTTATCTTGAAAAAAAAACAATCTTAAGAGATTCTTAAATATCAGAATAGGCTGGATCTTGTATTTTCCATTGTGGGGGTCTTAGTTAATGTTTAACTTTTGTTTTGTTCTACTTCTGCTCAAGCAAACACATCAGCTGTTAGATCTCAAAGGCAAAATAACTATTTCAAAAAATAAACGGATGGGGAAGAATGAGACTGTGTGACTTTATGGCAAATGTGTGGTTGGAGAGCAGGAAACACCTTCCACACTGAAATGTAGGCAGAGATCTGACACAGAAACAGATACATTCACATAGTCAAATGAATATACTGCTCCCAGCTCCCGCTTAAAGAAGTTGCGCAATATCTGCAATGCTCATTTAGCTTTATTTGAAGGAATATTTGGCAAATTTTGCTTCAATACATAAATGTTTTAGAGATTGATACATAGCAATTGATTCATGTAAAGGAAGATAAAGCAATAGCAGGTGGTAATCTCAGGTCATTGGTCATATCTTGAAGATGTCCAGGCTGGTAGATGAAGATGACATTATTTTCCACTGATTCTGTACAAATGACATAAAATAATACTTTGATCTAAGTGAGTTTTACATATTTGAACATGTAAAATCTCTCCTGCCCTTCTTTCTGCCTTTGAAACACCTGCTCCTCTTCAGGTCAATGCCTTGGAATGTTTTGGAAGGCAAAGAAGGGTATCCCAATGTACATCTGTGGTATCTTTATAAGAGGAATGTTTACTTACGGTACACAGCACATATCTTCATGTCTACAGTCCTGTCTGTGAATGTCCACGGTGCCTTTTGGACAGGTACGATGGCATTGTCCTCCTTCACGAACACATACCCGCTGTGCAAGGCCTGTGAAAAGGAAAAGGGTACACAGGGGAATGTTTGTTATTTAGATAGATATTTCCTTCTAAGACATCACTTTCTTCTACAGAATTGCAGAATTCCTATGAATTCAGGAAATTCTCTCTGACCAAGGAATCAGTTTTTGTTAATTTCCCTTCAGCAGCCACACTTCATCATATATCAATCCCAGTTTTAAGCTTGCCCCAGAGCTGAATTGGCAGCTATGCCTGTATTGATTAAGAGAGAACAGAGGAAATAATCTGATTCACACCAAAGGAAGACCTTGCTATGATATGTTTCTCTCCATTATGACTATGGATCCTTGCTTGCTAAGAAATAATCCTGAATTATCATGGCTGGTTCTGCTGGGTGCTTTTGATGGAGGTGTTGACTGAGAATAATTAACTTCCTTTAAACTTCAGAACTTGGTTTTCCTTTGGCTTTTTTTCTCTTCTTTTAATGTTTCTAATGCTGCTCTCCTCAAAATTTGTGATGCAAAATTTGTGTCATTTTGCTGCAATATCTTCTCTTTTTTAGAAGTTGAATATGACTAGATTCACTAGATAATTAATTTTTATTTTATTTTTTTAATCTCATCTTTATTTCTTAAAATAAGGTGGCTAATGTATCTAATACTCCTTCTTCCTCCTATTTCCATGAACACCAAGTAGCAGTCATAGGACAGGGTGAAAACTCTTTAATTTCACAGCATATGGTGAGATTTAAACATACTTTCAACTGGGGAACTCTGACCACTAGAGAATTCCTGGAAGCCTGGCACTCTGACAAATTAGCTACCAATACACACAGACATAAACAATGTGTACTTATTGTGCAACAGAGACAACCAATAAGGCAAAAACGGAACAAAAAGAGTAAAACATCTCCCCACCAGCAACCAACATCCATATGATCTCAGCACCAAGCTTAACATCTGACCAACAAACAGGAAGTAAACAATATCCCAGTCAAGGAAGCACCAAAAAGTTAATAAACAGTACAACCCAAACCTCCCAAGACCACTCCTATCAATACTAACAGGGCTAGAATATAAATTGATAGCAAATTCCATTCCTTACCGATGTTAATTAGTTTGGTAATGAAACAACTGTAAAAAAAGGAAAAGCTGAGAGAATACCAAGCATGCCTTCCCCTTTACCACAACATCAACCCTGTGAGGTGCTTTCTGCTGATAGAAGTCCAAACTTACCCAGCCATCTTTCATGCCAAAGGTGGCACAAGAACAGTCTCCTGATTTCTAGCTTGGTGCTTTGATCACTACACCAAACTGGCACTTTACTGGCTCTCAAACACTTCATAATGGTTTTGTTGAGAATTTGGTAAACCAAAAGTAAAATGAACAAACCAATAATCTACAATAATAAAACCTCCGGTTACACTTTGTAAAGAATATGAATGAATGAATTGGTTTGCCAGTCCCTCCTTGATGCCGTATATCTCCCTGGATATCAAGTTTTAATGCAAAAGACAAATCAATGGCATATTTTTCAAATGTTTGAAGGCTCATGTTGTCAATAGTCCACAGTGTTCAAAGCTATTTCTTTACATAAACTAAAAGAAGAGGTTGAAGATTATCCTGCTTTCAGTGATGATCAAACTTGCTTAGAAAGTAGTGAGTTATCAGTCATTTCTCTATTATCAATAATTTAATTTCTTACCTGGTTCAGACAGGAATGCAAGGAAAAGGAATGCAAATAGCAGATAAATGATCTTCATGTTGGGATTGGTTCTGGACCAAATCTTACTCTTGGGATAGGACACATCTCTCTATTTATACAGTTATAATGATTGCATCACACTGTGAAATATTGCAACTACTCTTAAATGTAATTGGTCTTGTTGTATTTCCTTTATTGAAACACTCCTGAGGGTTAACTTGCAAAAGTCCTTGCAAGACCAAGAGAGTTAGTGGAATGGTTACATGGTTCTGCTTATAGCTAAGATACTTTGAAATGATAAACGTTTGGCTCCATTATTGATGGCCTGCAGAGCTGACACAACTAGTTACATGCAAATGAATTTCTCTTCAGGGTAGATTAGTTATGTGTTGTTCTAACGAACTGGTATTAACCCTTCACATGATCTTGATTCTATCCCTATTTATGCAGCCTAGAACTGTGTTGGCTTTTTTGGCAGCTGCTGCACACTGCTGGCTCATATTTAAAGGGTTGTCTACTAGGACTCCAAGATCCTTTTCACAGTTACTGCTATTGAGCAAGGTACCACCTATACTGTACCTGTGCATTTCATTTTTGTTGCCTAAATGTAGAACCTTACTCTTTTTGCCATTGAATTTCATTTTATTAGATAGTGCCCAAAGTTCAAGTTTGTCAAGATCCTTCTGTATCTTAAGCCTATCTTCTGGAGTATTGGCTATTCCTGCCAGCTTGGTGTCATCTGCAAATTAGATGAGTTCCCCATTTATTCCCTCGTCCAAATTATTGATGAAGATGTTGAAGAGTACTGGGCCTAAAACAGAGCCTTGGGGGACTCCACTGCATACTTCCTTCCATGTAGATGCAGTTCCATTGAGGACTACACGTTGAGTGCAGTTGGTCAGCCAATTATGAATCCATCTGGTGGTGATGCTGTCTAACCCACATTCTTCTACTTTATCTAGTATTAGGTTATGGTCTACCTCGTCAAATGCCTTACTAAAGTCCAAGTAAACTATATAGACGGCATTCCTCTTGTCCACTAATTTTGTCACATTATAATAGAATGCAATAAGATTAGTCTGGCATGATCTGTTTTTGACAAAACCATGTTGGCTTCTAGGTGTTCAGTAATTTGCTGCTTGATTATTTTTTTCCAGAATCTTTTCTGGTATTGAGGTTAGGCTGATGGGTCCGAGGTTTCCTGGATCTATCTTTTTTCCTTTTTTGAAGATATAAAAAGATAGATCCAGGAAACCACAGACCCATCAGCCTGACCTCAATACCAGGAAAGATTCTGGAAAAGATAATCAAGCAGCGAACACCTAGAAGCAAACAAAATTTAATTCCTTTTAAGTTATAGTTTAAGTCCTTAAAAACTATAGATTCCAATATATATATTTTACCCTGTTAATCATAATAATACATTTAAATATATCTAGTCCTAGTCATCCAGAATTGGATATAGCCTATTTCTTTGGACTATGGATGGTTCCCCCAATAGCTTTGCTTTAGAAAGACGAACATGCAAAATCAGAAGTTAATTAACATTATCTGACGTTAATAGAGCCATGAGGCTGAAAAGGGTAAAATTGGCAGTTCTAGAATGGGAAAAAAATTCAACTTACTATTATAGTTAATATTTAATATTGTAGCTGTTTGCTCAAGAACCATAAGTAGAAGGTGATGAAGAAACTGTGGAAGCCAAATTTATTTCTTAAAGTGCCTTGAGACCTAAAACAACATGTTTGTTGTAATCTTGCTGTAATCCAAGAAATGGCCAATTGCCTTGTGTAATGAGCATGTGCAGCAAGTATAATGAGGAAACCTCAGGGGCAAACTGACTCGATGTTTAGAAATCACATTAAGAAAGATCATGGAAAGTGAATCCATCATATAAGAGGGCACAGTGTTTGGAATTGTTTTCTTCTGTATTAGGTTTTATGATTCCTTATATTTTACTGTTCTTTTAATATTAGCAATCCTTTGCCAAGGAATATGGTTTGATGATTGGATGTGATAACACAGAGGTAACAGATCAAAGTGATTCAACAAGTGATTTTTGCTTTTAGCATTTTTATTATCTTGAGTTTTTAATCATTCAAAAGATGGAACTTAGTATAAAGTTTCATGAGAACATTTTTACACATCCTATTTTCACCTGCGATCCCTCACATTTTAATTCCCCAAGTTATTGTTAAGTCCTCGGGGCTACGACACCATTGAAAGATATTGCCGGCTCCTGATTGGCCATGGCATGAGCAGCCAGCTGGTGGGAGCATGCAACCATCCTATTGGTTTAGCCATCGGACAACTCCTTATAAAAAGAGCTGTCAGATGGCAAATGTTGCTGTTTGCCTGGTCAGAGTTGCCTTGCGTTTTGCCTTGTTAATTGTTAAAATAAAGGTTGTCTGTTAACTTTCAACCTGCCTTGCCTCAGTTCCTGCCTGCCTAGTTCTCCATACAGAATACTGGTGATGAGGATGGGATCAGGACTAAGGTAAAGGTTAGCCGAAGTGACTAACAAGAGCTGAGGCACGTTTAGCTGAGCGCTGCCGCAAGTAACAGGCAATGAGATGGCTAACTCCTCTGTATTCTGTCCATTTAAGGATGGCTAATTTACCTGCATTCACAGCATTCAGCCCAGCCACTGAAACCTGGGATGCCTACCTTGAACGGTTCGAGTGTTTTCTGTAGGCAAAGATTTCACTGGGTTGTCCAGTGGCCGCAAATGAGGATATTTCCTCAGTGTGTGTGGCCACGAGATGTTTGGGACAGCTAGGGCTCTAGTCGACCCTCAAGCCATTCATTCCATGCCCTGGGAGATGTTTTTAAAGAGACTTAAAAATAATTACTCTCCAACTTCCTCCCGCATAGCCAGATGGCATGCCTTTAGGTAGACGACCCAGAGAAAAGGGGAATCCATTAGCGACTACATGGCTTCGTTTAGAACAGCTGCCTTGCACTGTGATTTCCCTGTGCTGGATGATGCCCTGCTGGAGCAGCTGGTTTGTGGAGTTAAAGACCTCAGACTCCAGTAATGTTTGCGGGCACGAAAAGACAGCCATGGATGAAGCCACTGCATCCAACATGTCAGAAAAATCCACTGCAGAAATTCAGAAGTTTCTGCCACCTGCCTGCCCATGCCAGCAGAGGCCACACCATCCACTATGAAGAAGATGATGAAGAAGACACCTCAGATGAAGAGGGGGAGATCAGCCACTGCAAAATGGCCACAGGAAAAAACGGACTTAAGCTGCCCTTTTACCTCAGGCAGGCTGCCTGAATTGTGTTGGGAACCATGCTAGGTCAGCTTGCAGGTTCAAGGCCACAATATGCCATCAGTGTGGCAAGAAAGGCCATTTCAATTCAATGCATAAATATGTTAGAATCTGATAGAGTGCAATTTAATTTATATAAAGAAAAAATAAAACAATAGCAGGAAGGAATGTCATGTTATTGGCCAGATCTTGAAGATATCTATGGTGGTAGATGGAAATAGCATTGTTTTCCAGGGAGCCTAGGAAATGAGGTAAATGATAGGATGATTACAATGGGCATAAGGTATTTTCTTCCAAATGAACCACAAAATTATTCTCTTATACCTTTTTATCTTCACAGTATTTTTTTAAACCCTCTTCCTATTCACACCAGTGCTTTGCAATGCTTTCTGAATGCAAAAAATATCAGGCAGAGTATCTCAATGAACATCTGTGACATCTATATTAGAAGAGATCTTTCTTACTGTCTACAGCACCTCCATCCCTTTGGACAGTCCAATATCCCAAGGCATTTGATAGTGAGTAAAACACTGAATGGAAACAATTGGTTTGTGTCCATGGGGTTAAATTAATCTGTCATAAATTGAATATTTACACCCCAATTCTGGAAGTCCCTCGGCACAATCATGTCACCAATGAGGAAATTTTGCAGCAGAGTCGATTCAGAAAGTTGGAGGCCATAGAGATGGAATGTTCCATGCACCTAGCAGGCAAAATGCTTTGATTGCCAGACCATTGATATCCAATAATATCAGATCATCCTTCTTTATTAGCATAGGTATAATAGTATGCACAACAGCATCTCTCATTTTGTTGGCTCTGTATGTGTATGTGTGTGTGTGATGTCCTAAGTAACAACTACAATAAATAAAAAGAGGGGGAATAATGAGATTGTGTGAAATTATAGCATACTAGCCGTTCCCGGCCAAGTGTTGCTGTGGCCCAGTCTGGTTAAATGGCCAACCAATCTGTGTGTAGATCTACACCTGCACACACAAACATGTACACACAACTACGGTATAACCCCCAATCTACCTACCATATTCCCTCTATCTACCTACTTACCTACTGTATTTCTCCCTCTCTCTCTCTCTATCCCTCTACCTACCTACCTACCAACCTACTGCATTTCCCCCTCCCTCTCTCTATCCCTATAGCTGCCTATCTACCTACCAGAGTATTTTATGTCATAAAGGATGTCATAAAACAGCAACACCTGTGGCTCACTTTCCATTGCATGTACCTGGCACAGGTGTGACATCTACACCATCTATATATATCATTGGTGCTGTATTTGTAAGGAATGTTGTGTGAAGATTTGGAAGCAATTGGTGCAGTACTTTCGGAGATTACCTATTTTGAACAAACTCATAATTACATTTTTATTTATATAGATTATGTGCTTGTAGAGCAGGTAACACCATCCAAAGGCGTATTGAGTATCCTTTATGGAGTCAGGTATGAAAGTTGGTGGTAGTGTGCAATGGTTAGGAAGTGGGTTAAGGAAACTCTCCTGGCAATGAATAGAAAAGTTGTCATCTAGCCACATCTCTTAAGCTTCACCTTGAGAGTTGGAGTTTATTTCTGTGGACTACAGAAGATCCCTTTGATACAGGACTTATATAAAAGATGAACATGCAAAATTAGAAATCAATTAACCACATGTACAGTAAAGAGTAGCAGACCAAGTGAGTCAGAAAATGTTAAAATTGGCAGCTCTGGAAAGAAAGGAAATAAATATTTAATAATGTAGTTCTTTGCTAAGAAACCACAGAAAGCAGTTAATGGGGCAACTGTTTAAGTCAGCTGCATCTCTAAAAGTGTCTTGAAACCTTTAAATAATGTTGAAGTCCTGCTATTACACAAGAAATGGACAATTACCTTAAGTAATGAGAGGGTGCAGGATGAGGAAACCTTAGATACAAACTGACTTGGTCTTTGGTAATCAAGTTAAGCCATGTAAAGAATAAGAAAATAAATGGGAACTATGATTTATATTTAGGTTTAGAAATTATTTAGGATCACTGTTTGAAAAAAAACACTGCCTACATTTCTGTGTGAAGAAATATTATATTGATATTAAACAATTAATATAACTGTATTGTCAATCGCTTCTTGGGAATTTGGCTTGGTAATTGCAGTGATGTTTTATAGGCAATAGATGAAGGTACTTTGTTCTGTTAGCATTTTTTATTATCTTGAGTTTTTTTCACCCAAACCGGTAGGGGAAAAATGCTTTAAAAGGTGGGAAAAAGCTTCCGACGATTGCGTAGCTCACAGCTGATCCCTACGATCCTCAAAAGCTTTTTTTTTTTACTACCAGTTCACAGAACCAAGGACAATTATCCTTACCTGTTCAGCCACTCCCATTTATTCCATGCCTCCCAAGTCCAGTTGATTGGGAGGAAATGGGGATTTTGCAGTAACCTTCCCCTGGAGTGAGGTGGGAATGGAGATTTTTAAAAGCATCTTTCCCCTACCATGCCCACCAAACCATGCCAGCCCAAGCCATGCCAAGCCCACCAAGCCACGTCCACAGAACTGGTAATAAAACTTTTTTGAATCCCACCACTGTACCAGATCATATAAATAGAAGACTCTTACTGTCAGTAATTATTTAAAATAAACACTGTTCGGGGGTATTGGGCATATTTAATGAAAATCTGTATACAGGTTATAGTACAGAAAAACAAAGACAGGTAGAAGAAAGAGACCACTCTTTCAGCTACTTGCTTTTCTCTCATTGATGTAGACCAGGGATAGTCAACCTTTTTATACCTACTGCCCACTTTTGTATCACTGTTAGTAATAAAATTTTCTAACCACCCATGGGTTCCACAGTAATGGTGATTTATAAAGTAGGGAAGTCAATTAAATTAAAAAAAGGAAAGTGCTTCAGTATCGAACAAAACCCCAACCACCCACCATGAAAGCTGGAATGCCCACTAGTGGGCGGTAGGGACCATGTTGACTACCTCTGATGTAGACAATAGTAATGCTTATTGATTAATACTGCTTTTTAGCTGTTTGCTTTATGTCAGAAATTCTGTTTATATATAGCGCTAAAGATCAGACAGAATGTACAATCACCATGTGCTTTACTGGTTAACTGTTTAACTGTAACAGGAATCAGGAAAATTTACTTAGAACGAAAAGGACATAGAGATATACTATAGACATACCATAGATCCAAACATGCAAACACTGAGATCTACTGACTGAATACTACTGTAGTTGCATACAAATACAAGAGAACAGTATTCCGACACTTTACTTGCTAACTTTTAACATACTATACCTTTTGTGATATTTTCCATAAATAGTTCCCCAGGTTTAGGGAGGCTGTTTCCCTTGTAGGTTTCATAATTTGACAGTCCAAAAATTAGCTAGCAAAATATCCCTGGATAGGACAGAAGGCATAGTACAAATAATAAGCCAGGAATTTATTGTGATCAAGATATAATAGTGATATGACATATTGCCTTCTAGAGAAGCTTTTGTAGAATCCTAAACAGTGCCATTTAATCTAATGGTAGGCATTCTTAGAAGTGCACCTACAAACAAAAGCAATATCTAGGTCCTTTGAATGCCACCCAGTACTGAGTCAATGGATTTACTATTTTCTACGATTCCAGGACAGTTTCAGGATGGTTTGGTGAGTGGGGTGGCTTTGATTTTTTTAGCATTTTACTACCCAAGAAAAAGTGACCTCCACTTTCAATACTCACCCCAAATTTTACCTCCAAAACTAACCTTTCAGGATCCGTCTCGACCTTGTCCCTATTCTGTCCTCACAGACAATCTTTGCCTCTAAGAGTCCCTCACTGGTGGGAACATTCTAGCAGAAGAGGAGACATAACAACATTTGGCAATGTTGTAAGTAATGAATTCATTTGAAATATCAACCTCTTTTCATGATCCTGGTCCATGTCCATGTCCTGGTCTAAGACTCTGAATCTAATGTTGAAGTTGCGACTCCAGGAGAACCTGTGGAATGTCAGCTTCAAGAGATACCAAGCCAGGAATCACATGAGGCTAATAAAAAATAGGCTCTGCATGAACAATTGGAGCAGTCAGTGGAGTTTTACATACATTCCAAGCCTCAGAATCAGGAAAGTGGAGAAAAGAAGAGAGCAGAAATGACTTATGTGGTTGTCCCCCAATGCTTTTCCAAAAAGGCAACAGGACTTTCTTGCTTTTATCTTTGAAAATATTTTGCTTCTTATCCATGAAGATTGTTGGGTAAGAAGCGAAATGGTTTCAATGAAACCCCAAGAAACTGTAGTTGCCTTTTGAAAAAGAACCTTTGGTACAATCATGACCTAAATATTTGAGAATCTCCATAGATATAGAATCCTATGATGTTTTTGCCAAGCAAGGAAGTAAATCACTTGTCTAATGAGAGCTGGTTGCAGCCTAATTGTGAGATAGCCTTGACCCATGACCCTTGTTATCAGGCTCTTGTGTGATGTTGATTCTGTCCGTAATATTCTGAATTTGGACTGACTGGCAACCCTGTGCAGGCTCTTAGGACCTTGGACTAGATTTGGAAAATTCCTCTATGTTCTCCTGTTAAACAAAATGCTGGGCAACAAAGATTTTGCTTCCTGAACACTTTGGGATTTATCCTACAAAGATTTGTGTGCAAATCATGGAAATAACTTGTAATTTTAAATTTTACTTTTACATGTAATTTACATAATCTGCTGGCTCCCTCCCTGTGGATCCTCATGGAGATAGGATTGGTCCCCATTTTGATATTCTTTCACAAGGCAACAAAGACCTGTCTTTGCCAATGGACCAGAGGACCCCAGAGTGGAATGGAGCTAAATTCCTCACTGATGCACTTTGAAATTCTGAACTTATATTTTTAATATATTTATTATATCTTACATCTTAAAACTGCGGCCAACAATGCCTTTTAAAATCTTTATGACCCATGACCTTTTCATGTATTTAAATCGTTTATATTGTATTTATAGATAATTATTTATTTATTTATTTATTTAATTATTTATTAATATTAATATTAATATGTACTCGAAGCTAGACCTACTACGACTGCGAGAGTCCCTGCTCTCACAGGTTTGGCCCTCCGCTCTAACGAGGGCCCGCCTTGATGAGGGATTTATTAATCCGGAGAGGTGGACGAAGCGTGGTCTCAGGGGTTTTTTAATTTCTAAATTATTGTCTATTTTAGGGGGTACCAGGGAGGGGGGAGGGTATAGACAGGTAGAGACGGACGAGGAAAGAGAGGGCTAGGCCAGCAGGCGACGGAGGGAAGCAGAAGGATCCGTTAGGGGGGGGGGGATACGAGTCATCCCGGTGGAGGGCTTTTCTATCCAGAAGGTCGTGGGGAGAGGCAGGTCCGAGGGGAGACAAGTTCTATCCTCCCGGTTGAGGGCACAGAACCATTGGTTGCAAACGGTGAAGTGCCACAACCCCCGCAGGCTAGGTGGTCAGGGAGTACAGAGCCAGGGCCTGCGGCTGATGTTTTGCAACGCCAGGTCCATGGTCAACAAAGCCCCCCTCATCCATGACCTTGTGTCAGAGGGGGAGCCGGACCTGGTAGGAATTGCGGAGACCTGGTTGGGCCATGAGGGTGGACTTCCCCTCGTTGAAATGTGCCCACCAGGTTACCGCGCTTTTCATCAGCCCCAGGCCCTAGGTAGGGGTGGTGGAGTAGCGGTTATTGTTAGGGAAGGTCTTGAGCCGAGAGAGACCATTGTGCCACAGACCACCGGTTGTGAGTCCCTCTGCGTGAAGTGGGGCCTAGGGAGGCAGTTGGGCTTGCGGGTTGTATACCTGGCTCCCCGCTATGTAGCAGCAGCCCTGCCCGAGCTCTTTGAGATGATCGCTATGGTGGCAGTTGAGACCCCCAGACTTGTAGTCATGGGGGACTTTAATCTGCCATCGGTGGGCGAATCATCCGAGGTAGCTCGGGAGTTCATGGCTTCCATGACGGCCATGGACCTGACCCAACTAATTCAAGGCCCCACCCACGAGGGTGGACATACACCGGATCTCATCTTTGTCTCAGGCCAATGGAAGAGTGATCTGGGTATAGGGGATATAGTCATCACGCCCTTGTCATGGTCAGACCACTCACTTCTCCGTCTCGACTTTCCAACCACTGTCCCCCACCACGGGGAGGAGGAACCTGAGTTGCCTATTTGGTTCCGCCCCAGGCGCCTGATGGACCCTGATGGGTTCCAGGCGGCGCTTCGGCCACTTCCTGTACCCCTGACCCGCATCCCGATGGAGAACCTCGTGGCCACATGGAATACTGCAACCACGGGAGCCTTGGATCGGGTCGCGCCCTTGCGGCCTCTCTTGCGCCAGCGAGCCACTCTGGCTCCTTGGTTTACCGAGGAGCTAAGGGTGATGAAGCGCCACAAGAGATGCCTAGAGAGAAGATGGAGGTCTACTCGATCTGAATCCGACCGAACACAGGTAAGAGCCCATTTACGGACTTACATTGTGGCGCTGAGAGTGGCCAAACGCCATCATTGTGCCACTCTCATAGCATCCGCAGATAACCGCCCTGCCGCCCTGCCGCCCCTTCAACAGAGGGTGCGGGAAGCCCCATTACAGGGTAGAGCAGAGGAATTTGTGATTTATCTGCAGGAGAAAATCGCTCAGATCCATAACGAGCTAGTCTCCATGGATGGCCCAGTGGGAGTGCACGAGGCGGATCTTGGTTGGGAGGAGTTCGACTCTGTTACTTCCGAGGATATGGACAGGTTACGTGGGCGACTGCGAGCCACCACATGTTTATTGGACCCGTGTCCTTCATGGCTTGTACTGGCATCCTGGGAGGTGACACGAGGGTGGCTCCAAGAGGTTGTCAACGCTTCTATAAGCGAGGGTTTCTTGCCTGCCTCCCTTAAAGAGGCCATGGTGAGGCCCCTCCTGAAGAAGCCCTCTTTGGATCCAGCTTTATTAGCCAACTATCATCCCGTCTCCAACCTTCCCTTTCTGGCGAAGGTTGTAGAGAGTGTGGTGGCACAACAGTTTTGTCAGCCTTCGCTTTGCCTTCGCTATGCTGCTGCTTGGCTGCCATGGAAACGGGGAGGGTGGGATTACGGGGTTAACTATGAGTGCTGGTGGAAGATGGTACGGGCCGGTGTTATCTCTAACCTAACGGTATCACATTCTATTCTGATGATGGCGTTGGACGTAAGGCCCACCTGATGTCCTGGAGGAAAATGCATTGGACACTGCTGTGAAGGGGTTTGGGTTATTGGGGTGGGCTTAAGCTTTAATAAATACGCTTCGCGCCTAAACTAGTTACTTCCTGCTTAACCTTGGTACGCTGTTCTTCTGTATTCAGTAAAAGTAACCTTATTCATTCTAAACTATGATTAAGTGTGGTCTTTCTTGAGTATTCGAAGAAGCGGACCCTGACATAAAGCAGGAAGTCACTCTACAAATCACAACCCAATGTCGGAGCCTGCAAAAGAGGAGTTAATGGGAGCCGCCATGGGAGAGGCTGCCTCCAACATTGCAGCCCAAAAGGAGGACTCGAGGTCAGTGATGGACTTTTTAGCAGGCCTTAACCTAGAGCCAAAACCCGAAGACGCATTACCACGGCATCGCTGGTCCGAGGGAGTAGGGCTGACGGGTGATATAGGCTCGGGGGTCACTACCACAAGACGCCGCCGGGACCACCCACCTCCCTCCATAAAAGAATTGCTAAGGGAGGAGAAAGACTTAAGAGAGATGGCAATTGATTTACTTCGTCAGGCAGACGACAAAAGGGAGGCCCTAGAGAAACTCTGGGGGGGGGACATTCTCTGGAGGGGGGAGAGATGAAACAACAAGATGCAGCCGTTTCCCAAGAAGTGAGAGGAGCGACCCCTCCCCCCCTGTGGAAACCCTCAGACAGTGGCAAGTAATTTGCGCCCCCTAACCCGTGGATTTTAGCACTCGGGGGAGGCAGCTCTTCTTGTGGTGTCGAGCCCACGCACCTCCCGTGAGAATCCGGTGGGCAGCCGCTGCCCAAAGGGCTCGGCCATCCGGGTCCGACACTTGTTGCCTCGCCTTGGGGAGAAGCGGGCGCCCTTTGCGTGGTGCGGGCCTGGGACACCCGACGCTCCTTTCTACGGAGGGCGACGGCCCAAAAGCCGGGGCAAGAGGGTCTTCCCGGGCCGCCGCGGGGCCCAGGTCGCCGCTCCTCTGGCTGGCTTGGAACGGAGGAGTCTTCCAGGGTCTCCGCACGGCCGTTGCTTCGAAAGACCTCCGCCTTTAAGTCTCGCCTGGCCCCCTCGGGTGGCGCTGGCGGGTGCGAGGAGCCGGCGCTGGCCTCAGCCGGGGGATGGCCCGGGAGGGTTTGGCCCCTACTGGCCGCTGTTCGCTCCCCGACTCTCGCCGGCCCAGGAGCGCCCAGGCGCTGCCGCCGCCAACTCCAGAGACCCGCGGAGGAGAGCTTCTGAGTCGGGTCTCTGGAGCGCCCCCCCCCAGATGTTATGCCCGGTGCGGCCGGCCCCCCTGCACCCCCCACGCTACGCCTCTGCCCTCAGAGATTCACAAAGGGGAGTTCCGACCCCTCCCCCCTCGCCGGCTGGCAAGACTCCCACCCCTGGGGATTAAATTTGATGGAAACCCTGAAGAATTAGGGGTTTTTTTACTACATGTGAGCAACTTTGTTAAACAGTTTGCAGATGACTTCGGGGATGATGCAAAGATTAGAATTGTATCATTAGCACTGGAGAACAAAGCCGCTAGGTGGTTGGTCTCCCTGCATAATAATCACTCCCCCCTGCTGGGGAACTTTGACAGCTTTATGACTGCCCTTAGAAGGCGATTTGAAGACCCCCGTATTGAGAGAAAGGCAAGAATGGAGATGAGAAACCTACGCCAAGGCAATAGATCTGTTCAGGAATATTCGCAACATTTTCAGGAACTTGCGGCCTATATGACAGGGTGGAGCGAGAGAGCCTTGATTGATGTTTACACGGAGGGTTTAAACCAGTCCATATATGAGACATGTGTTAACATGTCTCCTATAGGGATATTAGAACTACCACGGACCTCCGTTCCTTCCGTCTGAAATTGAAAACGCACTTTTTCTGCCTGGCCGGCCTAGGGTAGCCTCTTACCATAGTATTATAGGGTTTAGGGTTTTAGTGATTGGTTCTGGGGAATTTTAGCGCAGGGTCTTATTGTTTAATGTGTTTTTTAACTGTTTTGTATATCTATGTATATTTATTGTTTTCATTTCTCTGTGCACCGCTCCGAGTCCCCTTGGGGAGAGGGAGCGGTCTAGAAATTAAATATTATTATTATTATTATTATTATTATTATTATTATTATTATTATTATTATTATTATTATTATTATTATTATTATTATTATTATTATTATTATTATTATTATTATTATTATTATTATTATTATTATTATTATTATTATTAACCGACAGGCCAGAATCCTTAGCGGATTGGTACCAGCTCACCGGAGATGTGGAGTTGGATCAAGCTCATTCAAAACCTCTGTCCCACTTTGAGAGGAAAAGTCACAGTGAATTTCCTGGGCCCCAAACCTATGAAAGAGATCTCCAGAGACAAGTCAAAGAGCGTAGATCAACTTCAACCCGTTCTGGTGCCTGTTTTCGCTGCGGAAAGGAGGGGCACTGGGCTAACAACTGCAGAATGAAACCATCACCACGCCCGCATTCTTCTTCTGAGGTGAGAAAACCAGCTAAAGCTCCGAGCGTGCGCACTGAACCGACGATGATAGGGGCAGAGCCTCTGGATCTTTCTGGCGGTGACCAGCAGACCACGCAAGTCGATGATTGGGAAAAAGACTCCGCCTCCTCAGACGAGAACTGGGTGAGCCCCCACTCTGGGCCCCTTTTTATTCCTCTACAGCTTTTGGCTCCATCTAGTGGCCGCAATTGCAAAGTACAGGCTCTTATAGATTCGGGCTGTTCACGTTGTTTAATCAGTCAGGAACTTGTTCAGCACATGGGCTTTCACTTAAAAAATTTGAAAGTGCCAATCGCATTCTGCCAAATGGATGGCTCCGTAGCAGGGGGAAATCCGGCATCTTATGTCACTGAACCAATTCAGGTGTCTATTGGTGAAACACATAATGAAACCATGAACTTCATTGTTGCGCCCATTGCTGATAATGCCGTTATTTTGGGTATTAACTGGCTACGTAAATGGAATCCTCTGATTAACTGGAAGGAAGGATGGGTTCGTATCCCTTTAATGCTGCCTGACAACACATCCACCACCCCATTTCCCAATGATGGTCTGCCCCTTAATCTGGCACCGATTAAGGAGCCTGTGGGTTCCACAGTAGCCCTAGCAACCCCTGAAATCATTCCGGGTGAAGAAAAAATCCCTGAAGAGTACTGGGACCTTAAAGATATTTTCAGTGAGAGATCTTGTGACTCTCTTCCACCCCACTGGGCCAAAGACTGCTCTATTGATTTCCTCCCAGGGGTTCAACTTCCAAAGCCTCGCATTTACTCTATGACACCCCGTGAAATGGAAGAGCTTCGCAACTTCATTGACAAAAATCTTAACAGAGGTTTCATTGAGCCTGCCAGGCCATGTGTGGCCGCCCCAGTGATGTTTAGAGAAAAGAAGGATGGTACTCTTCGTTTAGTTCAAAACTACATGTACCTTAATACGATTTGCGAGCACAATGTCTACCCACTCCCATTCATGAAGGACATGCTGGCTCACCTTGCTTCAGGCAAGATTTTTACTAAACTTGATTTGAGGGAAGCTTATTATAGAGTGAGAATTAAAGAAGGTGACGAATGGAAGACTGCTTTTAACTGCCCTTTAGGGTGCTTCCAATTTAAGGTTTTACCTTTTGGTCTACAAGGAGCACCTTCTGTATTTATGCAACTAATCAATGAAGTTCTCCACGAGCACCTGTACAAGGGCGTTATCGTTTACCTTGATGACATCGTCATATATACTAAAACACGTGATGAACACGTTAAACTAGTCCGCTCAGTTTTGCAAAAACTTCGCGCTGCTGAACTCTATGCTAAACTATCTAAATGTGAGTTTCACCAGGAGAAGATTGATTACCTAGGTTATCGCATTTCTTCAGAGGGAATTGAAATGGATCCTGCAAAAGTGAAAGCTGTCACAGAGTGGGCTCCACCGCGCACTCGTAAACAATTACAAAGTTTTTTGGGTTTCGCTAACTTTTACCGCCAGTTTATACCTTCCTTTGCTAGCATTGCGTTACCCATCACGAACCTACTCAAAACAAATGGGGAGGACAAGCCTCGACCTAGCACCCTTCTGAATTGGACCATGGAATGCCAGGCCACGTTTGAGAAGCTTAAACGCTTGTTTGCAGCAGAACCCGTCCTGAAACATCCTGACGTCAACTCCCCGTTCATTATTCAAGCAGACGCCAGCGATGTGGCTGTAGGAGCTGTCTTATTGCAACTAAACCAACTGGGCCAACTACAACCTTGTGCTTACACTTCCCATAAATTATCCAATACTGAACGCAGATGGGCGATTTGGGAGAAAGAAGTGTTCGCTGTTCGCTGGGCCCTCATGACCTGGCGTCATTTTCTTGAAGGGGCTCCTCACCCGTTTGAGGTTTGGACTGAACACAAGAACCTGGAGGCTCTCACAACATCCCGCAAGTTGTCCCCAAAGCAACTACGTTGGGCTCACTACTTTCATCGTTTCAACTTCAGTCTCAAATACATTCCTGGAGGAAAAAATTTCATGGCTGATGCTCTTTCCAGACTACCTCAATATGACATTTCTAAACTCACGGTTGTTCAGCCGGTAATACCACTTATGTTAATGGCTTCTCCCGTTACGACCAGAGATCAATCCGCGATCCAGGCTGACCCACCTGGGGAACTAATTGCTAGGATCAAATCGGAACTGCTTACGGATGAGTGGTATTCCGCGCACTCTGCTAACTGCACTATTAGAAATGATCTACCGTGGATCGGGTCGAAGATCTACGTCCCTGCTACTCTACGACCTTTTGTGTTACAACGAGCGCATGACTCTAGACTGGCTGGACATTTTGGTTTTGTAAAGACTATACATTTAGTTAAACGCCAGTTTTGGTGGCCTTCTCTCAAAAAAGACGTTGAGTCCTATATCGCCAGCTGTCCTGTTTGCGCTGCTTCTAAACGTGCCCCAGGAAAACCCCATGGTCTCCTCCAATCTGTGGCGCGACCGGAGGCTCCTTGGAAGGAAATTTCTATGGACTTTATTGTTGACCTTCCAAGTAGCCAAGGCTACACTGTCATCTGGGTAGTTACTGACCTTTTCTCCAAGCAAGTTCATTTTGTACCGTGCTCCAAAATTCCATCCTCCAAGTCTTTGGCTAAGCTTTTCCTGAATCACATTTATCGCTTGCACGGTGTTCCCAAGCGTATCATATCGGATAGGGGTAGCCAGTTTACTTCGCAATTTTGGAAGGAGTTTTTGAGATTGATTGGCTCCTCCCAGGGCTTGAGCTCCTCCTACCACCCGCAGATGAATGGGGCCTGCGAGAGGGCTAATTCCATGCTGGAACAATACTTGCGTTGCTTCATAAACTTTCAACAGGACGACTGGGCCAATCTTCTGATACATGCCGAGGTAGCATATAATAACTCGGTTCATACGAGCACTGGAATGACCCCATTTAAAGTCATTTATGGTCAGGACTTTGTACCTATACCTGAGTTGCCACACGACCCGCCGGCAATTCCCTCTCTGGCAGATTGGACTAGTAAATTGTCTTCGGTTTGGCCCATCATAAGCAAAACATTGGATGATGCGCACCAATCTCATAAGTTTTATGCAGATAAAAAACGAGCGGCTCCGCCAGAATACAAGGTTGGGGATAGAGTATATGTTTCTACTAAGCACTTGGACAGTCCACAAAAATGCAAGAAATTAGGCCCTAAGTTTGTTGGTCCTTTCACCATAACGGAAATAATCAGTTCTGTCTCTGTTCGTTTGGACCTACCAAAAACCTACCGTCGCCTATACCCAGTGTTCCATGTCCACCTGCTGAAACCTGAGCGCTCATCCCATCTTCGTAAGCCTCATCCTGATGTTCCTGCACCACTGACTGTGGACGGTCAACAACACTATGAAGTCCGGGACATTTTAGACTCCAGAGTGCATAGAAATAAGACTCAGTATCTAGTAATGTGGAAAGATTTTCCCCCTTCTCATAACGAATGGGTGGATAAACAACATCTAAAAGCCCCGAAACTTATACGACAATTTTATGCCAAATACCCAACCAAGCCCTAACACTTTTCCTCTTTCCTCTATGTTGTTCTATGTCTCTTGTTGTCTATTTTGCAGAACTAAATCCCCTCTTTCTGGAGGAGGTCCGGATGTCAGCCTTCGCTTTGCCTTCGCTATGCTGCTGCTCGGCTGCCATGGAAACGGGGAGGGTGGGATTACGGGGTTAACTATGAGTGCTGGTGGAAGATGGTACGGGCCGGTGTTATCTCTAACCTAACGGTATCACATTCCATTCTGATGATGGCGTTGGACGTAAGGCCCACCTGATGTCCTGGAGGAAAATGCATTGGACACTGCTGTGAAGGGGTTTGGGTTATTGGGGTTGGCTTAAGCTTTAATAAATACGCTTCGCGCCTAAACTAGTTACTTCCTGCTTAACCTTGGTACGCTGTTCTTCTGTATTCAGTAAAAGTAACCTTATTCATTATAAACTATGATTAAGTGTGGTCTTTCTTGAGTATTCGAAGAAGCAGACCCTGACATGTTTTCCCGTCACCTGGAGGAAGTTGATTATCTAGACCCGCGCCAGTCTGGCTTTCGGCCCGGGCATAGCACCGAGACGGCATTGGTCGCGTTGGTAGATGATCTCTGGAGGGCCAGAGATGGGGGTTGTTCCTCCATCCTGGTCCTATTAGACCTCTCAGCGGCTTTTGATACCATCGATCATGGTATCCTATTGCATCGGCTGGGGGGCTTGGGGGTGGGAGGCACCGTTTTACAGTGGTTCTCCTCCTACCTCTCTGGTTGATCGCAATTTGTGTTGGCAGGAGAGCAGAGGTCGACCTCGAGACCCCTCACATGTGGGGTGCCTCAGGGGCCGGTCCTCTTGCCTCTCCTGTTCAACACATATATGAAGCCGCTGGGTGAGATCATCCGTGGTTTTGGGGTAGAGTACCACCTCTACGCTGATGATACGCAGTTGTATATATCTACCCCAAACCACCCCAACGATGCCGTAGCGGTGATGTGCCAGTGCCTGGAAGCCGTGCGGATCTGGATGGGAAGTAACAGACTCAGGCTCAACCCGGCCAAGACCGAGTTGCTGTGGTTTCCGGCCGCCCGATTCAACCAGCTGACTCCATCACTGGCCATAGAGGGCGAACACCTTGCCCCTGTGGATGGGGCGCGCAACTTGGGTGTCCTCCTGGATACCCGGCTGTCCATGGAAGATCAAGTGACAGCCGTGGCCAGGAGGGCATTTTACCAGGTCCGCCTGGTACGCCAGTTGCGCCCCCTATTGGATCGGGATGCCCTTTGCACAGTCACTCATGCCCTCGTGACATCCCGACTGGACTATTGTAACTCTCTCTACATGGGGCTCCCCCTGAGGTGCACCCGAAGACTTCAGCTGGTCCAGAATGCAGCCGCGCGAGCAATAATGGGGACCGCAAGGTACACCCATATAACACCTCTCTTGCGCGAGCTGCACTGGCTGCCTGTCGTCTTTCGGGTGCACTTCAAAGTGCTAGTTGTCATCTTTAAAGCGCTCCATGGCTCGGGACCTAGCTATCTGCGGGATCGGATCCTGCCCCATAAATCCTCACGGACGATTCGCTCCCACAGAGAGGGACTTCTCCGGGTGCCGTCCACTAGACTTTGTCAGCGGGCGACGCCCAGGGGAAGGGCCTTCTCTGTGGCGGGCCCAGCCCTCTGGAACAACCTTCCCCCCAACATTAGAACAACCACGGACCTCCGCTCCTTCCGTCAGAAATTAAAAACATACTTTTTCTGCTTGGACGGCCTAGGTTAGTCTCTACCTTTAGGGTTTAGGGAACACTAGTTTTAATATGGGGATTTTAGTGCAGGGACAATTAAGTTTAATTTGTTTTTACTCTATTGTATTTATTTTTGTATATATATTTTATGTGTTTTAATTTTTTCCCTGTGCAGCGCTCCGAGTCCCCTTGGGGAGAGGACGCGGTATATAAAATAAATATTATTATTATTATTATTAGCTGATCCAAGGACTCATTTGATTGTTATCACCAAGGGAGTGGGAGAGGGGTTATTGCTTTTTTAATGTTGTTGTATACATGTATACTGGCCAAGGTCACTAAGAAATAAATTTCCTTAAATAATTAAATAAATAAAAAGTATTCCAATTATAGACTTGCTGTAGGATGATTGGTGACAATCTCACCAATGTCCTGCTTCATTTATAGTGAGTCTATCCTTTTTTTTTTTAATTGAAAAAGTTTTATTGGTTTTACAATTTTTTTTAGGTAGAATAGAATAGAATAGAATATTTATTTCTATAACCGCGTCCTCTCCCCGAGGGGACTCGGAGCGGTGCACAGGGAGAAATTAAAACAACATAAAATATATACATAGATAAATACAATAAAAACAAATTAAATCTAACTATCCCTGCACTAAAATTCCCATTTTAAAATTAACATTTCCTAACCCCTGAGGTAGAGACTAACCTAGGCCGGCCAAGCAGAAAAAGTGAGTTTTTAAGGTAGGGTAGGGGTAAGGTGCAATACAAAAATATTTTGAGAACTTTCACGTCGAGGTCATTGGTCCCTCCGGGGCTTCTTAATAAGACATTGGTAAAACATTTTTCAGTGATACTACAAGGTGAAAACAAATGCATACATCATAAATTCTAAATTCTATGCTGGCAATCATGTACAAACATCCAGATAAAAGTTATACTGTATTAATAAAAAGCAAAGTCATTTTTTAGATCTAAGTCTCTTGGCAATTGTGTCTTCTTGTTCTCCTTCCTGGCCCCCAGCGGGCGGGGTTGTTGCCCCCTCCGTCCCCCCTGGATCTTCCCCCAGGATAGAGGAATGTTTTTTAAGAAAGGTTTCCGCCTCAGCAACTGTTTTAATCCTTACTCTTCCTCCTTCCCAGAACACCAACATCCCTTCTGGCATCACCCACTTAAACCAAATCCCGTGATTAAACAATTTTTTAGATAAGAAGGAGTACTTCCTCCTCACCTCCCTAATCTTTTTTGGGATCTGCTTCAAGATAGCGACTTCCTTTTGTTGATAAATTAACGGACCCACTCTCTGCGCCTTCAAGATTCCCTCCCTAATCGACCTTCTGACAAATTTAATATGTATCTCTCTGGGTACTTCATTTATCCTGGCATATGTTGAATTTATTCTGTAAACTATGTCAATGTCCCCCCTGATCTCATCTTTGATATTCTGAAATCTTAAAAAATATGACATCCTTTCAAAATCCATTATAGACATATGACCAGACAAATCTCCAATTTCACTGTTAACATTTTTCAGTTCTCCCTTTGTCCCAGCCAACCCCACTTCCAACTCCTCGGTCTTCTCTGTATTCTCCATCAATTTTTTCTGTGTTTCTAAAAGCTCAAGTTTAGAGCTGCAATGGTCCTTTCTTAATTCTTTAATTTCCATCACCAAGGAGTGTAACACTGCTTCCAAAGCTGTCATCCTTTCTTCCAATCCTGGATTTTCTGGTTGTTTTTTTGAAGCCATGGTGAGCTGTTAAAGTCAGTGCCACTAAGATGGCGTTTTTTGGGTGCGGCCGCTGGAGCAGGTCTGGAGAAGAAAGTTCAAATCAAAGTTGTAACCAATTATAGAGTCCAGAGAGAGAAGCAATTTTCACAGTCAAATATTAAAACAAAGAAGGCATTCCAGGGAAGGAGTCAATTAATCCAAAAATTCATCCGTTGGTAGAGAGAAACAGTCCAAGTCTCAAAGAGATGTTGGTAATTTTCCA